>JARGCV010000988.1:405000-930000 GCA_034064705.1 Bothrops alternatus
ACTGGCTGCAAGACAAGAATTACACCAGTATCAAAGAAATGGTGGAAGAGAATCATTGAAGAAAGGATGCAAAGGGAGGGACAGGATGAAATGTGAATGGCAAACATTTAAATAATTTTATTATTTGGACCGCCAGGAGTTCAGTCCTGACTGGCTCACGTTTGACTCAGCCTTCCATCCTTCCAAGGGGGGGTGTGTAAATGAGGACCTAGATTGTTGGGGGCAAGAGGCTGACACTTAGAGAGGGCTGTAAAGCGCTATGAAGCAGTATATAAGTCTAAGTGCCATTGCTATTTATATAAACTTAAATAAAGCAAATTTATACAGCTGCCCAACTCACAAACATGCAGCTTACAGCCGTGGTGGCAAATCTATGGCACGCATGCCACAGGTGGCACACAGAGCCCTCTCTGTGGGCACGCGCATCGTCGCCCCAGTCCTAGGCCTTCCGCTGGGTTTTATAAAACCTTTTCACTTTAGGCCTCCGCCGCCGTGTGCAAAAAAAAAAAGGTTCAATCAATCAGTCAATTTCAACTTCTCGCGGGGGAAAAAAAGATCTCACAAAGTTGGAATTGATTGATTGAACTTTTTAGTCCCACCCAGTCTGCCGTTACCACCTCAGCCAGGCCCACCCAATGGGCCACGCCCACCCAATGGGCCAAACCCATCCAATGGGCCACACCCACCCAATGGGCCACTCCCACCCGGCACTCGACGATGCATAAGTGGGTTTGGGGTTGCAGTTTGGGCCCTTGGTCTCTAAAAGGTTCACCATCCCTGGCAGCCTCTAGGTGGCCTTTTGCTCTAAGTATGTTGAGTGTCTGGACGGCTGTCCCTGCTTCTCTCCTGGCAGGACGGACTCCTCTTTGGGATGGTGGGAGCCTACGACTGGGATGGGGGGGTGCTCAAAGAGGGCCACTCAGGACGAGTCACTCCCCCACGGGAAGCTTTTGCAAGAGAGTTCCCGCGCAAGCTGAATAACCACGCGGCCTACCTGGGTAAGGAAAAATGGCAGAAGGTAAGGCCAAAGCCATGAGCTAACCCAGCCTTCTGTTTCCAACAGTGGTTGGCCCCTGTCTCTGAAAAGCAGCAGAGGAATGCTCTTCTGCAGTTTGCCCAGAGGAGGTAGACTGCCCCAGCATCTGGGAGCTTCATGTCTCCATCATGCCTCACATAGCTCAACTCCTCTGGGAATGACTTTCAGTCAATCAGAATAGGGACTTTGGAGGTCTTCTAGTCCAGCCCCCTGCTCAAGCAGGAGAACCTATAAGACTGTCTAGCTTCTTCTTAAAAATCTCCAGGGATGAAGCACCCACAACTTCTGGAGGCCGGTTGTTCCACTGGTTAATTGTCCTCACTGTTAGGAAATTTCTCCTTAGTTCCAGGTTGCTTCTCTCCTTGATTAGTTTCAATCTATTGCTTCTTCTGGTGTTTTGGAAAATAAACTGACTCCCTCTTCTTTGTGGCAGGCTCTCAAATACTGCTGTCATGTCCCCCCCCTCCCCAGTGCCTTCTTTTCACTAGACTGGCCAAACCCAAATCCTGCAACCGTTCTTCATGTGTTTTTTGTCTCCGGCACTTTAATCATCTTAGTTGTTCTTCTCTGCACTTTTCCCAAAGCCTCAACATCATTTTTTGTAGTGTGGTGACCAAAACTGAATGCAGGATTCCAGGTGTTATTCCAGTATTCCTTTTAAAGCCACCCGAGCTTGTAAGCACTCCTCCGGTGGTCTAAAACATAATAAAAAAAAAAATTCTTGTGTTCGCACAAGTGCCTGTCGCTCCTGTAAATGGAGCTGCGCTTGCCTGCACGCTCGCCCCCCCACTCCACTTGCATAATTCTGGTAGTGGGCCACAGCCCATGGATTGGGGACCCCAGACTACAAGACCTCCAAGGTGCCTTCCAAAATTATTATTCTATGTTCTGTCCATGATGGGCAGAGCCCAGGATTTTGGAACTTTGTCCCTTTCTTTCTTCTTTCCCTTTCTCAGGCTACACCGTCTCTTCAATCAGGCTCCGGAGTGGGCGAAGGGTCTACCTGGCCAGCGCCCCCCGTTTCCAGCACAAGGGGAAAGTTATCCTGTTTGAGATGGATGAAGATGGCGACGTGACCATCTCTCAGGCCCTCACCGGAGACCAAGTAAGGCACTCACAAAATGTCATTCCTCTCACCTTTGTAGTGGAAGCCATTTATAACAGAAGCAGGAAGGGCTAGAACAGTGGTTCTCAACCTTTTTCAGGTTGAGACCCCACTTGCCCTGCCCATGTGTGGTGCGACCCCGGCGCGAGCGCGATGAAAAAAAAATGGCGGACCGCGACGGGCCGATCCACACATTCCCGAACTGCGCATGCACGGCGCGCGCGCAACAAAAAAAACAAACAAAAAACAAAATGGCGGACTGCGGTGTCCGGCGACCCCGCGAAACGGTCGTTCGGCCCCAAATGGGGTCGCGACCCATAGGTTGAGAACCGCTGGGCTAGAAGACCCCTGTGTGTGTGTGTGCGTGTGTGTGTGACCGTCCATCAGTGTTGCTGCATTAAAAGTGTGTGAGAATGTTGGGTATGTGTTTGATTTTCTGGCTGCTGATGTACAGAGGCTGAAACATTGTCCTCCTGATGTTTCTGCTCATTCGATATGGTTGTCATTAGTTGCGAAGTCATGTCCGACCCATTGCGATCCCATGGACAACGTTCCTCCTTCTTCTCTTGCCCTCCATCTTTCCCAGAATCAGGCTCTTCTCCAGTGAGTCCTTTCTTCTTCTTCTTCTTCTTCTTCTTCTTCTTCTTCTTCTTCTTCTTCTTCTTCTTCTTCTTCTTCTTCTTCTTCTTCTTCTTCTTCTTCTTCTTCTTCTTCTTCTTCTTCTTCTTCTTCTTCTTCTTCTTCTTCTTCTTCTTCTTCTTCTTCTTCTTCTTCTTCTTCTTCTTCTTCTTCTTCTTCTTCTTCTTCTTCTTCTTCTTCTTCTTCTTCTTCTTCTTCTTCTTCTTCTTCTTCTTCTTCTTCTTCTTCTTCTTCTTCGCGAAGTCGTGTCTGACCCATTGCGACCCCATGGACAACGTTCCTCCAGGCCTTCCTGTCCTCTACCATCTTCCGGAGTCCATTGAGTCCTGCTGCTTCAGGGACTCCATCCAGCCCCCTCATTCTCTGTCATTGTCCCCTTCTTCTCTTGCCCTCCATCTTTCCCAGCATCAGGCTCTTCTCCAGGGAGTCCTTCCTTCTCGTTAGGTGGCCAAAGGACCTGAGTTTCAACTTCAGGATCTGGCCTTCTCAAGAGCAGTCGGGGTTGATCTTCTCTAGGACTGACCGGTTGGATCGCCTTGCAGTCCAGGGGACTCCTTTGATATAGATTCAATAAAAGAAACAATTATCTCCTGACACCCAATTCTCATCATCCCCTTAATTTCATACTCCCATTTTGATAAGCTGCTCATGTAATCAGATTCAGAAGCTTGTTTTTAAGAGGACAGAATCCAAAGGTGCCTCCTCAAGAGGCAAGTGGACTTTCTTGTTATTCTTTGAAGACGTTTCGCTTCTCATCCGAGAAGCTTCTTCAGAGCTTCAGAGCTGAAGAAGCTTCTTGGATGAGAAGCGAAACGTCTTCAAAGAATAACGAGAAAGTCCAGTTGCCTCTTGAAAAAGCAGCCAGGACCTGGAGGACTGAGAATCTCCATCGTCAAGAGGACAGAACATTTCCCAGCGTCATTAATTCTTCCCTTCTCTTCAAATAAAAGGGATTATATCAAAATTTGAAAACGTATCGTACGTGGTGGTGCATAGAAATCCATACTGGGGCGAGGGGGACTATCCTAAAAGCAGCCAGGAAATTTTCCACCAGAAGCATCGGCTGAAGCGAGTGTCACCTGTACTACAAACAGGTGTGGAGAATGGAGTTGGAGTTCCCAGGAGAGGCTGCATTCCAGAGGAACAAGAGATGGTAAAGTTAAAGCAGTTTGACTGGGAGGTCATCTAGTCCAACCCCCTGCTCAGTTAGGAAACCCTATCCCATTTCAGACTAATGGCTGTCCAGTCTCTTCTTAAAAACTTCCAGTGTTGGAGCATTCACCGCTTCTGGAGGCAGGTTGTTCCACTGGTTAATTGTTCTCACTGAAGAAGAGCTTGACTCCCTCTTCTTTGGGGCAGCCCCTGAGATATTGGAAGAAGGCTATCATGTGTCCCCTCGTCCTTCCTTTTTCTAATCTGGCCATACCCGATTCCAGCAATTTCTTCTTCTTCTTGTGCCATATCTGTTATCAGATGTTGGCGATCATCTTGGCGATCCTGTTTTTATCAGCAGCCACACGAAAAAGTGCTGCTGAGTTTTGTCCAATACCATTTCAGACAAATGGCTGTCCAGTCTCTTCTTAAAAACTTCCAGTGTTGGGGCATTCACAATTTCTGGTGGCAAGCTGTTCCACTGATTAATTGTTCTCACTGTCAGAAAGTTTCTCCTTAGTTCAGTTGGTCAGTTTCCATCCGTTGCTTCTTGTCCTGCCTTCCGGCGCTTTGGAGAATAACGTCCCAGGAGTTTCTTTTGATGCATCTGCCAATGGGATAGTTGACATATGTTTCTAAGCATACAGAGGGGGCCCTGCCTAGAACCCCCAGAGTCCTCAGCTTTGGAAACGCAGGCTAAAAAAGGCCAGCTATGAGTGCATAAAGCTGTCCCCCTCCCAAAAAAATGGTCGTTTTCTTCCCTGGCAGCGCATCGAGTCCTAGGCCTTCAGCTGGGTTTTATAACACCTTTTTGCTTTAGGCCTCTGCCGCCGTGTGCAAAAAAAAAAAAGGTTCAATCAATCAGTCAATTTCAACTTCTCGCGGGAAAAAAAAAGATTTTGCAAAGTTGGAATTGATTGATTGAACTTTTTAGTCTCACCCAGTCTGCTGTTACCACCGCAGCCACGCCCACCCAATGGGCCACACCCACCCAATGGGCCACTCCCACCCAGCACCCGACGATACATAAATGGGTTTTGGATTGCAGTTTGGGCACTCGGACTCTAAAACTCTAAAAGTTTCGCCACCACTGGCATAAGATGTCCATGTAGATCTGCCTTCACAGACGTGTGAATCTTCCAGCGTTGACATGGCCTTCCTTGTCTCGTGCAGATTGGATCCTACTTTGGCAGTGAAGTTTGCCCAGTGGACGTGAATGGGGATGGCATCACGGATGTCCTACTGGTGGCTGCCCCCATGTACCTGGGCCCACAGAACAAAGAGACAGGGCGCGTTTACCTCTACAAGGTTGGGCAGGTGAGTGCCGTTGAGGGACAGGGGTTTATCGGGCTTTGAATCGGGGTTTTTATTTCTGTAAGACAGCCGGAGTCACCGTGAGTGAGTTTGGGTAGCCATATATTTTTTAAAAATAAATAAATAAAAAATATGGAGAAAACTCCATGTAGTCCTCAACTTACAACCACAACTGAGCCCAAAATTTCTGTTGTGAAGCGAGACGCTTGTTAAGTGAGTTTTGCCCTATTTTATGAACTTTCTTGCCACAGTTGTTAAGTGAACCGCTGCAGTTGTTGAATTAGTAATACGGTTGTTAAGTGAATCTGGCTTCCCCATTGACTTTGCTTGTCGGGAGGTTGCAAAACGTAATCACGCTACCTTGAGAAAGAGTGACGGTCATAAATGTGAGCCAGTTGCCAAGCATCTTAAATTTTGGTCGCGTGACCCTGGGGATGCTGCAACGGTCGTGTGAAAAATGGTGAAAAGTCACGCTCTTCAGTGCTTTTGGAACTGTGAAGGGTCACTAAATGAACTGTTGTTAAGTCCAGGACTACCTATCCAAAGTGAGATGTATTTATTTTCTTTCACTTGGCGGTTGTGCCGTCTCAACATCTGCCCGGCAATATGCAAGAACCGTTCTTTTCCTGATGTGAGTGGATGCCCACGACGTAAGAAAGGAATGTCTTTGCTTTGAATAAGCGCTTCTGTCTCTCCTTCTCTTTTGAAGTCACTGCTGACTTTCAACGGGACCCTCCTCCCTGACCCAAAGCCTCAGGATGCTCGCTTTGGCTACGCCTTGCTGGCTGTGCCCGATCTTAATCACGACAGCTTTAACGATGTGGTTGTGGGTGCCCCCTTGGAAGACAACCACCAGGGGGCGGTCTACTTGTACCACGGCTATCGTACAACTGTATTACCACGTTTCAAACAGGTGAGTGAGCGCCAGCATTACCCACTTTCAATTTCTACTTTTCCTTTGCCATGAGTTAATAATAATAACAATAACAACAACAATAATAATAATAATAAGCCCCAGTGAGGCACTACCTTGACGTGGTTGTGGGGCTTGTGTACTCTGAGGAAGATGAGAGCTATGCCACAGGTTCAACCATACTGGACAGATCTCATCAGAGAAGTCAGACAAAGAGTGTCTGTCCCATAAAAAAATATGGTGAGACATAAATTTCAGAAAGCCATACTGGCTCGGATGTCACCTGCGTTAACAAGGTCCGCGCTAGATGTTGGAGTTCCTGGATATCTGGTGAAAAATGGGTTACAGGACTCAGGACTGTTGGCTGAACAACCAGGGCCAGCAGCTGCAGAACTATTGGAATAAAAGGTATTTACCCGTCGCAGATACACAATGATTGAAAACAAAGAAATAATGATCTGCTATTAAGAACTAGAGAAGATCACAAAATACAAAGACCTACAAATAGAAATAGAAAGACTGAGGCAAAGGCAAGCAAGGGTAGTACCAATAGTAATAGGCGCCTTGGGTGCAATCCCAAAACAGCTGGAGCACCACTTGGACACCATTGGCATTGACAAATTCGCCATTAATCAATTGCAAAAGGCGGCCTTACTAGGAACTGCTTCCATCCTGTGACGATATCTGCAATATACCATCAAACATCCACATCTGCCTATCCCAGGTCCTTGGGAAGGACTCAATAGATAGACAAAAATGCCAAATCCAGTCTGAACATCTGGCTGACTGTGCGATGATCAATAATAATAATAATAATAATAATAATAATAATAATAATAATAATAATAATAATAATAATAATAATAATAATAATAAAGTTGGAAGGGACCTTGGAGCTCATCTAGTCCAACCCCCTGCTCAGGCAGGAAATCCTATACCATTTCAGACAAATGGCTGTCCAGTCTCTTCTTAAAAACTTCCAGTGTTGGGGCATTCACAATTTCTGGTGGCAAGTTGTTCCACTGATTAATTGTTCTCACTCTCAGAAAGTTTCTCCTTAGTTCTAGGTTGCTTCTCTCCTTGGTCAGTTTCCATCCGTTGCTTCTTGTCCTGCCTTCCGGCGCTTTGGAGAATAACGTCCCAGGAGTTTCTTTTGATGCATCTGCCAATGGGACAGTTGACATATGTTTCTAAGCATACAGAGGGGGCCCTGCCTAGAACCCCCAGAGTCCTCAGCTTTGGAAACGCAGGCTTAAAAAGGCCAGCCATGAGTGCATAAAGCTGTCCCCCTCCCAAAAAAATGGTCGTTTTCTTCCCTGGCAGCGCATCGAGTCCGCCGGCCTTCGCTGGGGCCTTCGCTATTTTGGCCGCAGCTTGGACGGGCAGATCGACATGGATGGGGATGGCCTGGTGGACCTGGCTGTGGGGGCTCAGGATGCTGCAGTGGTCTTAAGGTGAGGGGCTGGAAAGAGGACCATGGAAGATGGATGCCATTCAGGGGGGCTGGTGAGTAGCAGGAAAGCTGGTGCCAGGCAGAATCTTCGCTTGGGGGAAAGGAAATAATAATAATTATGGGGAAGACTTTTCAGCAAAGTCTCAGAAATTGCCTGGAACTCAGAAGAAGCTTCTTATCCATGAAAGCAGAGGTCAGCCACCCTTCTGGCCCAGAGGCCAGAACCTCCAAATCTCTTGAAATGGGTCTGTGACTTATAACTCGCCATGGGACAAGAGTTACACTAATATCGAAGAAATTGTGGAATAGAATCATTAAAAAAGAACATCAAAGCAGGGACGAAACTAAATGTGGATGACAAAAATTAAAATACAGGTAGTCCTCAATTTCATTTAGTGACCAAAATTACAATGGCACTGAAAAAAGTAACTTATGACCATTTTTCACAGGTATGACCAGGGCAGCATCCCCAGGGTCACGTGATTTACGTTGGGATGCTTGACAATTGACTCACATTTATGACCGTTGCAGTGTCACCTTTTGTGACCTCCTGACGAGCAAAAAAACAACGGGGAAACCAGATTCACTTAACAACTGGGTTACAAATTTAAGAGCTTCAGTGATTCGCTTAACAAATGTGGCAAGAAAATTGTGGTCACAAATTGAGGACTGCCTGTCATTTTTTAAAATTATTTTAAATAATTAAATTGAATTGTTGAGTTGTCCCACAGCAAGCTGGCCCTGGCAACTCGTCCCATTCAACTTAAAATCCTCACAAGGATTTTTGTAAGCACATCAGAGTCTTGCAAGAGCATCAGAACTTTGGCAGATACTGCCGTCCCGCCGAATATTTCCAATCCCTTTATTTATTTTTATTTATTAAATTGATATGCCACCAATCTCAACATTAAGGGTGCTTCTTATTTATTAAAATACTAGCAACCTGTCCTGTAGTTCAAAGAAAGATGAAGGGCTGAGGAATTCTGGGAGTTGAAGTCCACACATCTTTAAAGCGGCCCAGAGTGAGGAACACGGCTATATAGAGGGCATACGGCAGTAATATAGCGTAGATTGTACCCAATTGCAATGCTTAAGATTGTGAAGGTCGGTATGTCTTGGGCGGTTACAATTATATTTGTTGGCAATGAATCAGATCCAGGAGAATTGTGCAGATCAATGCGTCCATCTCGGTCAACCCTCCCACCATCAACGTGATCCAGAAAAACTGCCAGAGAAACGGGAAGGAATCTCTCTGTGTGACAGCTAACTTCTGTTTCCGTGTGACTTCACGTTCCCTGGGTCCCCGGGACAGCCATATGAGTAAGTGCCTTATAAGCCAGAACTTCAAATGTTTCTGTTACTGCCCAACTTGGATACCTGACTTGAACCAAGGATGGGCAGCCTTGGGGCAACAGACCAAGGGAGTGATGTGGAAGAATGGCAGAACAATCTGTGGGTTTTTTTTAGCAAGGTTTCAATTATGCAATTTCTGAACAGGCTGCCAAAGGACTTAAGTAGCTACGTCTGGCCCACCAGGACCCATTGAACCTAAATAAATTTTCCTTATCGCTTGATTCTAGGTATAAAATACAACATCTCCCTGGATGACAGGAAGTTTAGCACGAGAGCGGTCTTCGACAGCAGTTCTCAAAAGCTGCTGCAGAAGAGGACTCGGGCCACCGTGGGCAGGACGGCGTGCTCAACTGCTCGCTTCCACGTCATTGTGAGTGTGGTGTGGGTTTACCTCTGGCCTATGGGACGTAGCTGGTCCAAACACCTGGTTGGGTGGCTAAAGGGCTGTGCAAAGTCAACATACCATGTGCCTGCCTTCAGAATGCTTCCTGTTAAATGGAAGGAATTCTTCCTTAGCTGAAGAGTCCAAATCATGAAATTGGAAAGAACTTATAGGTCGTGAGGGTGGGTGGGTGGTTCTTTCTCTCAGCTTGTACGTTGGAAACCTCTCCCTTTCCCCTCAGCGTGGCTGGCTCAGGAATTCTGGGAGTTGAAGTCCACGAGTCATAAATAGAGCCAAGGTTGCCAACCCCTGGCCTAAGTCCTCCTGTTCTAAGCGGTGAGCCTCCTAGACCAGGGATAGGCAACCTTGGCTCTTTTATGACTCGTGGACTTCAACTCCCAGAATTCCTGAGCCAGCCTGGCTCAGCTTGGAAACTTCTCCCTTTCCCCTCAGCATGGCTGGCTCAGGAATTCTGGGAGTTGAAGTCCACGAATCATAAAAGAGCTGAGGTTGCCTACCCCTGCTCTAGGATGGTGTTTCTTAAGTTGAGCCAAGTTTACGATGTGTGGACTTCAATTCCCAGAAAGCCCCAGCCAGCCAGCCAGCCAGTCCACACATTTTAAAGCTGCTGACACTCTGGTCCAGAATGATAGAATGAGCATAAGAAAAATCACTCCCACCATCTTGCTTGGAAAACACTTTCCGGAGAAAAACTGAACTACATTTCCACAGTCTGTGAGGATCATCCATTTTGAAGGGGAAGGAAGCATCCTAGGGCCGATGTGATTTCTCCAAGAGGTCTCAAGTCTATTTCTCCCCTACAGGACACCTCAGATTACCTCCGGCCGGTCACCATCACCATGAAGTTTGCGCTGAGTGAAACTGAGCAGCCTGGGCCTGTACTGGATGAGAAACTGCCCACCACTGTTAAGAAACTAGTAAGTGAAATAGCCGTGGGATATTCACACCCATGGATGTGTGACATAAACTGCACATTCAAGAAGGGGTAGAAAAAAAGGCAAATTTTAGTTACTGATGAGAAAAAACAAAACAACAGCCTGTGAGAGTCTTTGTTGTTGTTGTTAGTTGCAAAGTCGTGTCCGACCCATCGCGACCCCATGGACCACGTTCCTCCAGGCCTTCCTGTCCTCTACCGTCTTCTGGAGTCCATTGAAGCTCATGCCTCCTGCTTCAGGGACTCCATCCAGCCACCTCCTTCTCTGTCGTCCCCTTCTTCTTCTCTTGCCCTCCATCTTTCCCAGCATCAGGCTCTTCTCCAGGGAGTCCTTCCTTCTCATTAGGTGGCCAAAATATTTGAGTTTCCACTTCAGGATCTGGCCTTTTAAGGGGCAGTCGGGGTTGATATCCTCTAGGACTGACCGGTTGGATCGCCTTGCAGTCCAGGAGACTCGCAGGAGTCTTCTCCAGCACCAGAGTTCAAAGGCCTCCATTCTTTGGCGCTCAGCCTTTCTTAGGGTCCAGCTTTCACAGCCCTACATTGCAACTGGGAAAACCATGGCCTGGACTCTACGCACTTTTGTTGGCAGGGTGATGTCTCTGCTTTTGAGTATGCTGTCTAGATTTGCCATAGCTTTCCTCCCCAGGAGCAAGCGTCTTCTAATTTCCCCATCTGTGGTGATCTTGGAACCCAGGAAGATAAAATCTGTCATTACCTCCATTTCTTCCCCATCTATTTACCAGGAATTGAGAGGGATGGATGCCATGATCTTGGTTTTCTTAATGTTGAGTTTCAAGCCAACTTTTGCACTCTCCTTCTTCACCCACATCAAGAGGCTCTTTCGTTCCTCTTCACTTTCTGCCATTAGGGTAGTATCATCTGCATATCTTAGGTTGTTGATATTTAAGAAGGGGGAGGGAGGCAAAAACTGTACAGAATCAACCAGTTGGCTGTTTTCCAGATCCCCTTTTTCAAAGACTGTGGTGAGGATGATCAGTGTGTAACAGATCTGGTGCTACAAGCTGAGATGGATATCAGTGGATCCAGGTAGGAATCTGATCCAAAATATCTTGCAAATTAGGCAGACATTTAATGGGGATTTTTATGTTGTTTATTTATTTTTTTAAAAGAGCTCTTGTCTGAGAAGGGATTTAAACTTGGTGGCTTTTCAACTCTAGGATTTTATGATTTCCCCCAACCAGGCGTAACTTAAAAACCACTAACTAAAACCAAATTCAGAATATTAATGGCAAGATGTGTTCAACCACACGTCTCGGGAGTGCATAGAGTTACACAGAATTTAAGCTGTCGATTGGTTGTTCGTGATCGGATGTAGAAACTTTACACCCATATTAATCTTGACAACTGAGAAAAGTAGAGACGGGCTAGAGACCAGTGAATATTTAACCCGTCTCTTTTTTGCCTGCAAGCCAAACCTGGGACCGTTGTTCTCTTCTTGCAAGTCACAAGGTTGCTATCAATTTTCCTCATTCCAGGCAGAAGCCTCACATCATCCGTAAAGGGAAGCGGAAGATGGTGGTTGATGTCCTTCTGGAGAACAAGAAAGAGAATGCCTACAACACCACCCTCCAGATCTGGTTTTCCAGAAGTCTCCACTTCTCCAGCCTTGGGCTGAAGGTATGGTGCTCCTAACCCTAAGCAGGTCAACGGGATGACCAGCCCAGGGGGCCTACTCTAACCTCCAAGATGGACTTTCTAAAGATGCTGGAAGTGCTCCAACCTTTGGGGAAAGTAATGCCTTTGGTTATTTACACATACCAGGGGTAGGCAACCTTGGCTCTTTTATGACTCGTGGACTTCATCTCCCGGAATTCCTGAGCCAGCTTGGCTGGCTGAGGAATTCTGGGAGTTGAAGTCCACGAGTCATAAAAGAGCCAAGGCTGCCTACCCCGGACATATACACAGAGGTTGCCTCCAATAACTGAAATCCCAGCAAGTCTATTTAGTTAGCTCAATAATGAAATTCAATCCCAACCATTTCTTTTAACCACTCCTTGAGCATTGCTCTACTTAGAAGCCAGATTTCAGCTGAATTTTGGAAAAAGGGTCAGCCTTGCGGTTGGTAAACTTTGACTTGGAGTATGCATTGCTATATCGCTCCTTCAAGTTGCATTTCTTTCCTGGTTAAGCAACAGTTTAACTTGGTCTGTGAACCTAGTTACAGATTGTTGGCTTGGGATTATGTTTTCAGGAACATGAAAACTAGAAATAAATAACAATAGCACTTCGACTTATACCTCTCTGAGCGGTTTACAGAGTCAGCCTCTTGCCCTCATTTTTACCAACCTTGGAAGGACGGATGGCTGAGTCAACCATGAGCTTGTCGGGATCGAACGGCTGGCATTGGGCAGAATTAGCCTGCAATATTGTATTCTAACCACTGCGCCGCCATGTGTCAACCATCCCACTCGGTCATCTAGCAAAGAAAGACTCCCGGCCTTTTGTTTTTGCCAAGACTACACTTTACAGAAGCTTAGGTGGTTGCAGAAGTAGCGTAAGCTGAATCTTAAGATTTTCCCGTGCAAATAATACAAAGAAATTTTCTTCCCTTCCCCTACCAGCCATCCCCCTGTTATCTGCAAATGTCCAGGTGTTTGTTTATTGTTTAGGAAACAGATTCTCAGTTCCCAGCTCTGCATACTGATAGCTGACTTTAGCTGGCTGAAGCTTCTCACAAGGCTCACCTGGGCTTCCATCCTCCCACTTCTTCCTTATAGTCCAATCTTTCCCTTCCCCCCCCCATCTCCAGTTGCTAATGTCAGGCTTTCAGCTCATGAAGCTTGGAGAGGAGAGATGCAGCCGCGACTCCACACTCATTATGCAATAATGAGATAAAATAAATAAATAAAAAGAAACGGTCAACGCCGTAAACATTTTGGAGGTCCCCGGTCAGCCATTTTCGCTTTGCTTTTAACATGCTTTTTCTTAGAGATCAGGTGCAGTAAGGGGGGGTGTTGGGATGAAGGCTCGAGCTCAGCTAGCCATAATAATAACGCTGCTTTGTGGGAACCAAGGACGAACTGATAACGTTTTTAGAGGGCAGAGTTGCTGGAGAGAAAGCCCCTGTTTCAGGCTAATTGGAGAATGTGATTTATGACAGCTTATTGAGGGGTGGGAATTGCAATTTGAAGGGAATCTAGTTTTGGGGTTCAGCTACGTAGTGCCTATACTTGGTTTCCTGAATAAAATGTTCTTTGAGGAAGACTTCTTGCCTTGAGGTTCTTTTGATGAGTTTCATCTATCGGAACTGTGACAGGAACATGATCCAAAAACGTCTCCAGATGCCCGAATCTCTTTATTCTAGCTCTTCTTTCTCCTGCAGGGAGAGAACCCCATGAAAATGGAGTGCTCAGTTTCGTCCACTCAGGCCCGCCTGTGCAGTGTGGGTTATCCCGTCTTCAGGTCCATGGCGAAGGTGAGCAAATGGAGGCCTCCTAGAGAGTCTGGTGAGGTCGGTGGGAGGCTTAGCAATAAGATAAGATGAAAGATAAGATAAGAATATAAGATAGATAAGATAAGAGATAAGAGATAAGATAATGTAAGAGATAAGATGAGATGAGATGAGATGAGATGAGATAACCTTTATTGTCATTTTTTTACTGTGGGCACAACGGCACACATCAAAAATGAAATTTAGTTGCCCGCTCTCAAAGTGAAACACATACATGACACACACCTAAACATACTATGTACAACATATGTATAGACCCACACCCCTATAGATACATAGTAAATAAATATTAAATACTGTCCATCTTGAATACATAACGGAAGGAGGAAGCTTGAGAGTTCACAAGGTTAATGCTGTATGGAATGAAACTCTGGCTGAATCTGGATGTTCTGCTACGGATACCACGGAGCCCCCTCCTCCCAGAAGGGAATAAGGAAAACAGGTCGTGAAGAGGATGTGTCGTGTCCCAGATAATCTTACGGACCCTGCTCAAGCAGCGCTTCTGTGCCATGTCCTGGATGGGAGGGAGGGAACTGCCAAAGATCTTTTCTGCCGTCCTCACCACCCTCGACACCGCCTTCCTGTCTGAAGCAGGGATGCTTCCAAACCAGACTGTGATGCCGTATGCCAGGATGCTCTTGATCGTCCCCCTGTAGAAAGTGGTCAGGACAGGGGAAGGAAGATGTGCTTTCCACATGCGAGGCAGAAAATGCAGGCACTGCTGAGTCCGCTTCACCAGTGTCTCGCTGTTGAGCAACCAAGCCAGCTTACTCTTAGCTGCACACCCAGGAATTTGATGTAGCCATCTCCACAGGTGAATCATTTATGCACAGAGAAGTGTGGCTGTGCCTGCCTTTTCTGAAACCGACAAAGATATCTCTTGTAAAGAATCACATGATGCGCTACAGGTAGTCCTCGGCTTACAGCAGTTTGCTGAATGACCGTTCAAAGTTACAACGGACCTGAAAAAAGTGGCTTATGACCATTTTTTAGACTTCCAGCCTCCACATGATTTACCTTCGGATGCTGGACAACTGACTCACATTAATGACGGCTGCAGGGTCCCAGAGCCATGTGATCTGCCTTTGCAACCCTCTGACAAGCAAAGTCAATGCAAGCTTGGTCATTTCGGTTGCAAGTGAGGATGGTTGTAAACTGGGTCAGTTACCTGACTGACCCGATTTTATGACTTTTTTTTCTGGCCATCGTTAAGTGAACCCCTCAAATGCCGAGGTCCTCAAATGGACGCCGCAGGGGTTAAGGGAACCATTGTTGGCTACAGCACGGTTTCCCCCAAATGTCGTCAAAGGTGTCATGTGACTGCAGGATGCTGCAAGTGGCTGTAAATGTGGCTGTGTTGCTGAGCACCCAAAGTGTCATGTGACTGGGGAGGGGGCTGCTATCAGAGCTTTGGAACCGGGTTGTAACTCCTTTTTTTTTGCAGTTAGCTGTAAGTTGAGGACTAACTGTACTGCTCTCTCAGCAGTAAGAAGCTAGCTCTCCTTACCTTTTAAAACCAGCTCCTGGTCCTTCATGGCTTCCATCTGAACACTTAAGGGGGGACGTGACAGCAGCGTTCCGATGTTTGAGGGGGTGTCACAAAGAAACTTATTCTCCAAAGCACCAGAAGGCAGGACAAGAAACAACGGATGGAAACTAATCAAGGAGAGAAGCAACCTGGAATTAAGGATAAACTTCCTAACAGTGAGGACAATTAACCAGTGGAACCACCTGCCTCCAGAAGTGGTGAATGCTCCATCCCTGGAGGGTTTTAAGAAAAGACTGGACAGCCACTTGTCTGAAATGGCATAGGGTCTTCTGCTTGAGCAGGGGGTTGGACTAGAAGACCTCCAAGGTCCCTTCCAGCTCAATTATTCTGTTATTCCTTTTCCCTCACTCTCCTTCCCAGGTGGCTTTTGCCCTTGAGTTCGAATTCAGCTGCTCCTCTCTTCTGAACAAAGTGCAGGTGAAGCTTACAGCCAGCAGGTGAGAATTGGGGCTGGGGAATTAAGGACGCCGATCTGCACTCGGCACTTGAGAGCCAAATGTTGGGAAGTTGCAAATAAAGAATAAAATAAATTACTCCAAAAGGGGAAACACGGGTATAGTCCTCCACAGTTCATTTAGCGACCGTTCAAAGTTACAAAGGCGCTGAAAGAAGTGATTTACAGCCGTTTCTCACACTTGTGACCACTGCAGTATGCCCCATGGTCACGTGACCCAAGGTCTGATGCTTGGCAACCGATTCATAGGTCTGACGGTTGTAGGTCATGTGACGTCCTGACAAGCAAAGTCAATGGGGGAAGCCAGATTCACTTAACAACGGTGTTGCTGATTTAACAACTGCAGCGATTCACTCAACTGCTGAGGCAGGGAAGGTGATAAAATGGGACAAGATTCCCTTAACAAATGTTTCACTTAGTGGCAGATATTTTGGGTTCAATTGTGGACGTACAGTAGTGGCCAACATTATGGAAACCTTTTGGGAAAAGTGTATTTTTGAGGTTTGATGGCTAATAACACCACTTTTGGGGGGGGGAATAGTACCATAAAATTATATATCCATGGAAAGATAATTTAATCAAGAACATAATGCAACAAAGTTTGTTCAATTATCTGTACAGTATTCTATGAAAAGTTGTAGCCAAATAACCAGAAAAAGGAAGCATACCTCCCTTAGGTTGATCTCAGGTAGCTTTCCTTCATCTGATGGTAGCCAATGAGCATGAGTGTTTAGAGAGCCAATCCAGTGTCACCTTGTTTTGCCAATGAGCCAATCAGATCACGGTAGGATCCAGTGATTGATGTCATGTATTGAAGCTGAGAGGAGGACATTTGTCAGGGTATTATGTGATGGCTCTCAAGCTGGTTGAGGTTGTTTGGTGTTCTTTTTAATTGAGCGAGCTTGTAAAACATAATAAAATTAAAATCATGGTGCAAAGAGTTGACTGGTTGCCCAGAAAGCGATGTAAAATAGTATTACTAAGTGAACAAGGCTACAGTTATAAAGAAATGAGAAGAAAAATGGGTGGAAACTTAACCAAAGATGGCATTTCTACTGTACACTTTTCCCAAAAAGGTTTCCACAATTTTGGCCACTACTATAAGTCAAGGACTACCTGTGAACTATCCAGCACAGAAGAGGTAGAGAGTGGCACAAAAGTTACAGGTGGGAGGAATGGCGGAAGGAGGCAGGTGTTCACAATTTCTGAAACAGAAACGTGATGCTTTTTTCGGTGTCGTCGTACTTTTGAACAGTCACGAAACGAACAGTTGTGAGTCAAGGTCTACCTGTGTTTTCTGCCCCCCCTCCATGCCCCAGTTCTTCTGAACCCCATCCGAGGGACTTCTCTGCATTTATTTTTGCCTGTCCCCACCGCTGAGTCCAGGGGGGGGGTCCATCTTGAGCCACCAGAAAAAGCAGGCCAGCCCGAGTATTTGCTTCATGCAGATCGTGCCCTGCTTCAGTTTGGCAAGATTCTGTCTGTGGGTAAGGAACACAGGTAGTCCTCGACTCACAACTGTTCGTTTAGTGACCGTTCAAAAGTACGACGGCACTGAAAAAAGTGACTTACGACTGTTTTTCACACTTAGGACCTTTGCAGCATCCCCACGGTCACGTGATCAAAATTCAGATGCTTGGCAATTGACTCATAGGTCAATGCTGCTAACACCGGATGTTTTTGCATTGACAACAGAGGGAAACGTAGCTATCTTTTACCTTTCGCTTTTAGAGTTAGATCAGGGGTTCTCAACCTTGGCAACTTTAAGACTTGTGGACTTCAATTCCCAGAATTCCTCAGCCAGCAAAGCTGGCTGAGGAATTCTGGGAGTTGAAGTCCACAAGTCTTAAAGTTGCCAAGGTTGAGAACCCCTGAGTTAGATGATGCTGGGGAGAGGAATGTGCATGAGATTTCAGCTAGACATAACAATACTGGACCTAGTGTGAGAACCAAGGTTATTGAAATAAGAGATGATAAGAATTGGCGGGCTGGAGAACTGGAGAGGAAGCCCGTTTCAAGCTAATTGGGGAATGTGATTTATGACTGTTAATTGGAGGAGGGAATTGTGCTTTGATACTATGTGCTCAGGGGAGGGGAATTCAGTTTTTGGCTTCGATTAAGTAAGTGCCGATATTATGCTACTCTAAATAAAGATTCTTTAAGGTAAACAATGCCTCGGAGTTCTTTTGAAGAGTTTCATCTGTCGGAACCATGACATCATATTTATGACGGTTGCCGTGTCCTGGGGTCACGTGATCTGCTTTTGCGACCTTCTGACAAGCAACGTCAATGGGCAAGGCAGAATCACTTAGCAACCGTGTCCCTAATTTAACAACTGCAGTGATTCACTTAACAACCGGGGCAAGAAAAGTCGTAAAACGGGGCAAAACTCTCTTCACAAAGGTCTCACTTAGCAACGGCAATTACGAACTCAGTTGTGGTTGTGAGTCAAGAACTACTTGTCTTTATGATGGTTGCAGAGTCCTGGGGTCACGTGACCCCCCCCCTTTTGCGACCTTCTGACGACGTCAGTAAGGAAACCAGATTGACTTTACAGTCGCGTGACTAACAATTGCGGTGACTGATCCGCTTAACAAATGTGACAGGAAAGGTTGCAAAATGGAGCAAAACTCCCTTAGCAACCATCTTGCTTAGCCACAGATCGTTTGGGCTCAGCTGCAGTCGTAAGTTGAGGACTGGCTTTAATAAAGAAATCTGCTTGGAAGAATCACAATATGATTTTCTTCGTTTTGGGAGCCTGACACTCCCGCTTGGAAGCAGTTCCAGCTCTACCACCCATACTTTGGGGGCCACCTCCCCAACATCCACCCCCCCTAAACACCTGGAAATTCAGCCTTTGAGCCTTCTGACTGTGAAAAGCCTCAGTTTCCCCTGTCTTGAGAAAGGCTCCCTCCAACCCATTAAAATCACTTTTTTTCTCTGCAGTGACAGCAGTGAGTTGAATCAAACGCTGGCAGACAACACAGCTCAGCCCACTGCCTTCGTCTCTTATGAGCCTGACCTCTTCCTGACCAGGTGAGTCCGTGTGTGTGTGTGTGTGTGTGTGTGTGTGTGTGTGTGTCCCTGTTAGGGATTTGAAAGACATTCCAGGCAAGTCAGGCCTGCGGACAAATGACTACTTTATTGATTTTTATTCACCAGCCTGACTCATTATTTGTCATGTTGTGTCCAAGAGCACACACTCTAGTCCAGGGGTAGGCAACCTTGGCTCTTTTATGACTCGTGGACTTCAATTCCCAGAATTCCTCAGCCAGCCATGCTGAGGGGAAAGGGAGAGGTTTCCAAGCTGAGCCAGGCTGGCTCAGGAATTCTGGGAGTTGAAGTCCAGGAGTCATGAAGGGGCCAAAGTTTCCCTCATGCTGGCTCAGGAATTCTGGGAGTTGAAGTCCACGAGTCATGAGAGGGCCATAGTTCCTCCACGCTGGCTCAGGAATTCTGGGAGTTGAAGTCCACGAGTCCTAAAAGAGCCAAGGTTGTCTACTCCTGCTCTAGTCCATTTAGTGGCCATTTAAAGTTACCACAGCACGGGAAAAAGTGACTTATGACCGTTTTTCCACACTTACAACCTTTGTGGCATCCCCACGATCATGTGATCAAAATTCAGATGCCTGGCAACTGACTCGCACTTACGACTGTTGCTGCGTCCCAAGGTCCTACGATCCCCTTTTGCAACTTTTCGACAAGCAAAATCAACGGGGAAGCCAGATTCATTTAACAACCAAGTGACTAACTTATCAGCTGCGGTGATTCACTTAACAACGATGGCAAGGAAGTTTGTAAAATGGGGCAAAACTCACTTAATAAACTTTCTCACAACCACAGAAATTTTGGGGCTCCATTGCGGTCATAAGTTGAGGACTACTTGTAATAGTGGAGGCTCAGATGGACTATTCTGAACTTTAGTTTAGTTTAGTTTAATGAAGAGAAGGACGAGGGGGGACAGGATAGCAGTCTTCCAGTATCTCAGGGGCTGCCCCAAAGAAGAGGGAGTCAAGCTCTTCTCCAAAGCGCCTGAGGGCAGGACGAGAAGCAACGGATGGAAACGAATCAAGGAGAGAAGCAACCTAGAACTAAGGAGAAACTTCCTGACAGTGAGAACAATTAACCAGTGGAACAACCTGCCTCCAGAAGTGGTGAATGCTCCAACGCTGGAAGTTTTTAAGAAGAGACTGGACACCCACTTGTCTGAAATGGTATAGGGTTTCCTGCCTGAGTAAGGGGTTGGACTAGATGACCTCCAAGGTCCCTTCCACTATTATTATTATTGTTATTATTATTATTATTATTATTACTACTACTACTACTACTACTACTACTACTACTTTCGACTCAAAGGATGCCTCTGATTTAGATTTTTCTGTTTTTGCTTTTAGTGAGTCTACCCTGAACCGTTACGAAGTCCACCCTGTGGGGACTTTCCCGAGTGACATGAGCCCAGAGTTTCGGACAACCATCAAAGTAAAGATGTGGAAAAAAAGGAGCAAGACACTGAAAGGAATTGCCAATTTTGGTTTAGCACTTTGGGGGGCTGGGGGGGCGTGGGGAGGTGGGGGTACAGGACCCCGCATGTTCTCCCCCTTCCAACTCTCCAGGGCCAACTCGCCACAGGGCAAGAATTATACGAATATCAAAGAAATAGCCACATAGAATCATTAACGGAAGGATGCCAAAGGAGGGGCAAAATAAAATATGAATTGCAGAAATCAAAATAATTTTTAAATTATTTGAAATAACTAAATTGAATTGTTGCATTTTCCTGTAGTGAGTTGTGCCCCGGTGAATTGTCTGTGCTTGTCCCATTCGGCCTCCGTGCTGCTGACTCCAAGTGGGGATTTGAATGCTCTAAAGCAGGGCTTTTCAACCTTTTCACCCACTGTACCACTTTTAGGATAGGGCAACATCCGAGGACCACCCGTCGCCTAGCAAGGGGTCCAAAACTTGATGACCAAAAAAAAAAAAAAAAAAGGAAAAAAGTGATGAAGTACAGGTAGTCCTCGACTTACAACAGTTCACTTAGTGACTGTTCGAAGTTACAATGGCACTGAAAAAGTGCCCCCCAAGCCACAGCCGAGCAAGATACCTTCCTGCCCGCCCGGCGGTGCTCTTCCTCCTGTCCGAGGTTTTCATTGTTGTGAGCATTTCTGTTGAGGATTGGCAGTGGGGGTGGGGTGGGGGGGTGTTTGGTTTTTATTCCCCCCCCCCATCTGCTGGGTGGTTGCAGCAGCTTTTGGTCCCTTCACATGACCCTGGGACACTGTGACCGTCATAAATATGAATCCGTTGCCAAGCATCTGAAGGTAAATCACAAGATCCTGGAGATGCTGCAACATTCCAGCTGATTGGCGCTTCTTCTGGGCTCAGCGGAAGCACCAGGATCAGTGCTGAGCTCCAGCTGATTGGTGCTTCTTCAGGGCTCAGCAGAAGTGCCAGGATCAGCACTGAGCTCCAGCTGGATCCTGGCACTGATCCTGGCGCTTCCGCTGAGCCCCGACAGCCCTGCAGCTCCAGCCGTCTTTCGCTCAGGCTTGTGCGGTGCTGCCCCCGGTTCAGCTCATTCCCCTCCCCCGCTACCCCTTTTCTAGGATGTTCGTGTACCACCTGCCAGGTGCCCATGTACCACAGGTGGTCCCCGTACCACTGGTTGAAAAGCCCTGCTCTAAAGCAGGGGTCCCCAACTGCCGGTCTGTGGACCAGCACCGGGCCACGGCATGCCAGCAACCGATCTGCACAAACAAGCAAAGCCCCATCCGTGGGATGCAGGCAGCACACAAAACTATGCACTCTCCGTTCCACGGAAAAATCTCTCTCCACGGAACCGGTCCCTGGCGCTCCAAAGGTTGGGGACCTCTGCTCTAAAGAAGCAGTTGACCTGTTTTATTTATTTATTTATTTATTTGGTAAATCGCCACAAGCCATTGAAACACCTGAGCTGTGGGAGAGGGCAACCAGTTTCTCAAGCAATACAGCCCCTCCACATCAGAGGCTCTGGCCAGGTGGCAAAGCCTTCCGGCCCTTCCGGATAACCAGCAAGGATAGGCCAATCTGACCTTGGGGTGGTGGTGGGGATGGGCGGACGCTCCCCCAAGCAGGCACTGCGGCAGGAAAGGCCCTGAGGGTGGACGTTCGTTCCCTGAGCTTGTGGGCTGGTTTCCAAACATTTTCTTACCAAGCTAGGTAACATCTTCAGCGGAGTTTAAGGGAAAGGCTCTCTTGTTGGATCCCGCGAAATAACATTTCTTCATATGTGGGACGTGCCATTGTTCACGTCCCCATTTTTTAAAAGTTAAATCTTTGATTTCCTTGTCCTTGCAGATACAAAATCTCGCCTGTTACGCTGTGACTGATCTCTCGCTCCTGCTGGCGCTTCCGGCCACTGGCTATGAAGGGAAAGAATTCCTCTGGGTCACTCGCATCCTTGCTGATAATGTAAGTGGCTTGGCTTCACTCCTGCACGAGTTCCCAGGGCACGGCAGCTCTCTTCCCAGAGGACCCACAACTCCTAAACCCATGTTTCTCAACCTGGCCAGCTGGACATCAGCTCCCAGAATTCCCTAGCCGTGCTTTCTTTTTCTTTAGCCCTCAATTTAAAAAAAAAAAAAAAGGAGTCGGGGTCCAATCTGGCTGCTCACCATATCTTGCATTTTTGAAATGGTTCTGAATTAGAAACGGTTTCCAGAAAATTCTGTTGAAACATTAGACAAATAGCGCACGCTTAACACAGAACGGGACAACTCACCCCAGACAACTCGCCACGACTAGCTCGCCGCGGGATAATTTAACAATTCGATTTAATGATTTAAAATAAATAACAATTTATTTTCATTTTTGTCATTCACATTTGCATCCTTTCTTTAAGGATTCTATCCCACCATTCCTTTGATATTAGCGTAACTCTTATCCCGCAGCTACGGTGAATTGGCTATGGTCGAATTGTCATAGACCCCACTCAACTTTTTGGGAAAATTACCATCCAAATAAAGCAATTTGATGCTTTATTCTTTTAACTCTAAGATGACCTGCAGCTTGCCAAATCGTACCGAGTTTGAAGCAGCTAGCAGTGTGATTCCACTACACCCAGAAGAATTGGCACACACAGACAGAGTGGTAAGTTCACATGTTTAGCTGGCAGATGCTGTCTCAGAATCATTGTACGATGTCTTTCAAAAATCCTGGAGCACTGGGGAATTACCCAGTGATATAGTTTCCATCTTCAGAAAAGGGGGAAAAAAACATACTCAGGATATTATAGACCAATCCTCCTAACAATACCTGGAAAGATACTGGAAAAGACAATCAAAAAACAGATCTGTGAACATCTAGAAATGAGTAAAGTAATAACTGAAAGTCAGCCTGGGTTTGTTAAAAACAGATCATGCCAAACCAATCTTGTTTCCTTCTTTGACAAAGTAACTAAATTAGTAGACCAGCAAAATGCTGTGGACGTAGTATATTTAGACTTCAGCAAGGCATTTGACCAAGTAAACCACAACCTACTTCTTGGTAAGCTAGCAAAAAGTGGGATAGATAGCATCACCTTCAGATGGATTTGTAACTGCTGACAAACTGTACTCAACGAGTAGTCCTTTAATGGTACTACGTCTGCATGGAGGGAAGTAAGCGGTGGGATACCATGAGGTTCCATCTTAGGCCCAGGACTTTTCAATATCTTCATAAATGACTTAGATGAGGGAATAGAAAGGGAATTCGTCAAATTTGCAGATGATACTAAGATACCAGGAATAGCCATTGCCTTAGATGACAGGCTCAAGTTCCAGAGGGATCTTGACAACTTGAATGCTGGGCCCTATCTAATAAAATGAAATTCAGCATAGAAAAAAGTAAAGTTTTACACTTAGGCAAACAAAACCAGAAGTACATGTACAGATTAGGTGAAACCTGGCTTAGTAGCAGTAACTGTGAGAGGGATCTTGGAGTCGTAGTGGACAATCAATTAAATATGAGCCAACAGTGTGCGGCGGCAACCAAAAAAGCCAACACAGTGCTGGGCTGCATTAACAGAGGGATTCACGTGAGGTAGTAATACCACTCTATAAAGCCGTAGTGAGATCACACCTAGAATACTGTATCCAGTTTTGGTCACCACACTATAAAAAAAGATGTTGATATCCTAGAAAGAGTTCAGAGAACAGCAACAAAGATGATTATGGGACTGGAAGCTAAAACGTATGAAGGCATGGCTAGTTTAGTGAAGAGAAGACGCAGGGGTGACATAATAGCAGTGTTCCAATAGTTGAAGGGCTACCACAGAGAAGAGTCAACTTATTTTCCCAAGACAAGAAGCAACGGATGGAAACTAATCAAGGAGAGAAGCAACCTGGAATTGAGAAAATCCCTAACAGGGAGAACAATTAACCAGTGGAAGGACTTGCCTCCAGAAGTTGTGGGTGATTCATCCCTGGAAGCTTTCACTGGAAGCTTTCAAGAAGACTTGTCAGAAATGGTACAGGGATCCTACTTGAGCAGGGGGTTGGCCTAGATGACCTACAAAGTCCCTTCCAACTGTTATTGTGTATTCTGTATAAGAGAGTCAGTTTGGTCCAGTGGTTAAGATGCGGAGATCCCTTAAATATGAGCCAGCCGTGTGCTGCAGCTGCCAAAAAAGCCAACACAGTGCTAGGCTGCATTAACAGAGGCTAGAATCAAGATCACGTGAAGTATTAGTACCACTTTACAAGGTCTTGGTAAGGCCACACTTGGAATACTGCATCCCGTTTTGGTCACCACGATGTAAAAAAGATGCTGAGACTCTAGAAAGAGTACAGAGAAGAGCAACAAAGATGATTAGGGGACTGGAGGCTAAAACATATAAGGAATGGCTGCTGGAATTGGGTACGTCTGGTTTAATGAAGAGAAGAGTGAGGGGGGACATGATAGCAGGGTTCCAATATCTCAGGGGCTGCCACAAAAAAGAGGGAGTCAAGCTATTCTCCAAGGCGCCTGAAGGCAAACTAATCAAGGAGAGAAGCAACCTAGAACTAAGAAGAAACTTCCTGACAGATAGAAGAATTAACCAATGGAACTACCTGCCTCCAGAAATAGTGAATGCTCCAACACTGGAAGTTTTTAAGAAGAGACTGGACAGCCATTTGTCTGAAATGGTATAGGGTTACCTGCCTAAGCAGGGGGTTGGACTTGATGACCTCAAAGATCCCTTCCAACTTTATTATTATTATTATGGATCATCGCACAGAGAGCCAGATGTTCAGACTGGATTTGGCATTTTGTCTATCTATCGAGTCCTTACCCAGGACCTGGGAGAGGCAGATGTGGATGTTTGATGGTATTACAGATATTGTCGCAGGATGGAAGCAGTTCCTAGTAAGGCTGCCTTTTGCAATTGACTAATAGCGAATTTGTCAATGCCAGTGGTGTTCAAGTGGTGCTCCAGTTGTTTTGGGATTGCACCCAAGGCACCTATTACTATTGGTACTACCCTTGCTTGCTTTTGCCACAGTCTTTCTATTTCTATTTGTAGGTCTTTGTATTTTGTGATCTTCTCCAGTTCTTTCTCATCTATTCTGCTGTCTCCAGGCACTGCCACGTCCACTATCCAGATTTTTTTGTCTTTCTTATCGACAATTGTTAAGTCCGGGGTGTTATGTTGCAGGTGCTTGTCTGTTTGAATTCTGAAGTCCCAGAGCAGTTTAATTTTATCATTTTCTATGACTTTCTCTATTTTATGATCCCACCAGTTTTTGCTTACAGGCAAATGATTTCTTGCAGATCTTCCAATGTACCATTGTTGCTATTTTGTCATGCCGCTGCTTGTAGTCAGTCTGTGCGATCTTCTTGCAGCAGCTTACCAGGTGGTCCACTGTTTCTTCAGCTTCTTTGCATAGGCGGCACTTACTGTCTGTTGCTGCCTTTTCAATTTTGACTTTATATGCATTTGTCCTTAAGGCTTGGTCTTGTGCAGCCAGAATTAGTCCCTCGGTCTCTTTCTTCAATTTTCCTGCTCTTAGCCATTGCCAGGTCTTTTTATTATCTGCTTTCCCAGCTACTTTTTTAATGTACTGGCCATGTAGTGCTTTGTCTTCCCATGCCTCTATTCTGTTCTTCATTTGGTCTTTCTTGTAGGCCAGTTTGGTCTCTCCAGTAGTCAGTAAGCCTTCCTGATATGCTAATTTCAGTGCATCTTCATCATTGTTCTTCAGATATTCTTCCAAAGCCATTTTTTCTTCTTCAACCATCTGATGTACTTGCAGCATTCCACGCCCACCTATTTGCCTTGGTAGATAAAGTCTGTCATCATCATCATCATCATTATTATTATTATTATTATTACTATTATTATTAAACCAAGATTGGGATTTAATTGGCAAATCATACCGGTAGTTGGGAATCCACAAGATCTTCTTACCACACTTGGAATACTGCATCCAGTTTTTGTCACCATGATATATATAAAAAAAGGACCTCTTCTCTTCTTTGTGGCAGCCCCTCAAATATTGGAATACTGCTACCTAGTCACACACACCCACACCCACACACAGAGTCCACAAATTTTCTCTAGACTGGCTATATCCAGTTCCTGCAACCGTTCTTCCTATGTCATATTCCAAAGAAGTCATCCAAAGAAGGCAGGATCCAACCGCTACTGCCAAGGAAACTCATGGCGAACCTCCCCATGAAATGACCTGGAGTAGAGTTCGGACCGAATCAGACTTCCCGGCCTTTCTTTCTGATTTGGCATGTTGGGGGAAATCCAGCAATAACCTGTTAGGTGAAGAAAACCATCCCTAAGCCAGAATTTGTTCGTTTTTCTTTGGGCCTGGCATGTTCTATGAGCCCAGAAATCAGATTTTTTTTTCGAGGAGAGTCAGGATAAAGCCCCGGCGCGCTTCCTCCCTTGCAGAACTGCACCAACGCCGGCTGTCAAGTGGTGACTTGCCAGCTGCAATGGCTTGAAAGGAGCTCCGAAGTCACCGTTCACTTACTCAGAGCTGTCCGCAACGAGTTCTTCCGGAAGGTGAGTGCTGCCAGTGTCTCCTGTCATGCGTGTGTTTCAGTATGTGTGTGTATGTGAAGCAAGGGAGGAATGTTCTCTTCGATCTCACCCGCCGTGTCCCGATTAGCACAGCTTGCGATTTTCGTATGTTGGGCAAACTCAGCAAACCGAGGTGTGCCTCGCTACGGTAGTTAGCTAGTTGTGGTTTAGTGTATAAACTACTGTAAGCAAAGCACAGGGTGTTGTGTAAAGAGTCATAGCGAAAAGAAAAGAATACAGAGAAAATGGAATCAGGTAGTGTGGTTCCATGGGGGGGGCAAGGGGGAGGAACAGTCTGCTGCAAGGAACGTTCCGTTGGATTTTAGTTTAAGGCAGTGGTCCTCAATCCCTGGGCCAGTTTACTGCTGGGCCATGGCCTGTTTAGAACCAGGCCATGCAAGGGGTGGGCCAGCGCGCATGTCTGCACGCTCGACTTGCGCAAGCAGTGAGCTGGCACGCACACGCACGCAACTCGATTTGTGTGAATGGCAAGCTGGCGTGCACGTCCAGCTCAACTCGTGCGACGAGGGGTGGGCCAGTTCCAGCCGTAAAGATTGGGGACCGCTGGTTTAGGGGTTTAAGCCCACCCTTTTTATATCCTTCGTCACGTTATTGCATCATTGCGTTCAATAGTTTTGAGTGCCACCATTTTGAAATTGAGTGCACTGTCTCATTTTTTATCACTTTTCTTGGACCATCTTGGATCAGATGCTGGTCAATCCATGCACACATGCAACCAGTTGCCAAGCACCCCATAATCCTGCGATCGTCACTTGTGACCTTCTCTGCTGACTTCCCCAAAAGGTCAATAGGCAAGCCAGCAGGAAAAGTCATAAGTCACTGGGGGGGGGGCAAGGCTCCCCCACCCAGGGACCCTCTGGCTTCCACTCAGCCTCAATCCTCACTGCACCTCCTGCACACCTTCCTTTGCACTCTCACATACCCTCCCCCCCCACACACACACATACACACCTTCACCATTGTGAATCCTTTTCAAAAAGGATAAGGACGCACCCTTAATTTTATGGAACCCTCATCACACTTAATTTTGTGGATCTAGGCCAGTGGTGGCGAATCTATGGCACGCGTGCCAGAGGTGTCACTCAGAGCCCTCTCTGATGGCATGCGTGCCAACACCGCCAGTAGCAGGCCACCACTGCCGCCTGGAGCAGGAGCCCCGTCCAGCACAAAGGAGGCGAAGAGGCTGATTAGCAAGCTTGAGTAGAGGTGGTAGAGCAGAGGTCACCAACCATTCTCGATTGGTGGACTGGAAGAAAGGGAGGGGGAAGCATTTTACACACATGCACGCGCTCACAGGGCCGTGAGCATGCACAGGCTGCAAATGGGGCAGAGATAGTGCCTGCGTGATACTCACTAGCCCTGCCCTGTTCTTGCGTGGTGCAGCGCCTTGTATCTGCATCCCACAGCGCAATGGTGGCTGTTTTTGTGCCTTGCAGCACAGTGGCCCATTTTTGCACCCCTGGTTTTTCCGTGCCAGAGGCGACACTCAGAGGCACCTCCCTGCCCCTCCCCCCCAATGCTGATGCAGTCCTGGCACTTTGCAATAAATAAGTGGGGTTTGGGTTGCGGTTTGGGCACTTGGTCTCTAAAAGGTTTGCCATTACTGATCTAGGCTAAGTTCAAGTCGGTGAAGATTGTCAGCAGCATCACCCTGAGCGTTCACGAAGAGAACAACCTGTTTCTCCTACCAAAAGCCGCCCACCAGCGGGAGGTAAGAGACGGGGCTGACACAGGGCCTCGTGTCCACCACGTAAGCAGCCAGATCCAGAAGTGGAAGGTTCAAGTTGACTGCTTTATCATAGTCCTGCCTTCCCTTGGAAACAAACAGATGGTGTGTGTGTGTGTGTGTGTGTGTGTGTGTGTGTGTGTGTGAGAGGCTCATGTCTCTTGTGGCTGCACAAGGACCCACATGATCCCCCTGTCCCCACTGGTCCTTTTTTTCTCTAGAACAGCCATACCCACTTCCTGCAACCGTTCTTCACATGTTTTTCTCTCCAGGCCTTTTAACCATCTTAGTTCTCCATGAAAGGTTAATTGAAGGTTAATTAAAGTTTCATCGAGGATTAAAGATGGTTAATCATCTTAAATCCTCGACATACGGCCGGTTGCTTACGACCATTCAAAGTTATGACAGGCTCTCCTTGGGTACTTACGACCCAGACTTGAAGTTCTGATGGCTGCACGCCCCTCCCCTCGTTTGTATGACTGCACTTTGGGTGCTCAGCAGCATCCTGGGGTCACAACACGTTTCGCGAGTTTTGATAGAACCTGGCCCATAGCAAACCATTGGTTTGTGTAATGACTGCGACAAAAAGCTTGTAAAATCAAGTCAGTCAGGTGGGTGACTTATGATCATCAGGATTTATGACCGTGATGGGCAGGCTCCATTATTGTCATAACTCAAGGACCATTTGTAGATATTTCATTTTTAAAGGTTTTGTTTAATGCAGACTAAGGCATTTTACGGTCCACGGGTGGTCCCAGTTTGTTCCGTGGCATGGGGGGGGGCAGGGCATCGTCATCAGCCCTCCATAACAGTCCCTCGGGGAAATTAGTGGTTTAGTGTCTATTCCACCTTAAACCATCATTCAACCTCAGTTCAAGGACACGTGGTGGCAAATATTCCATGAAATAGTTTATCCCCCAAAAAATAAACTGAGAAAGATTAAAAGCCACAGATGTTAACTAACAAAATATGTCTCTTTCACTGCCTTTTAATTAACTGTTAGTATTACAGGGGGTTCTCGACTTAACGACCCAAAATTTTATGTTGCTAAGCAAAACATTTGTTAAGTGAGTTTTGCCTCATTTTGCGACTTTTCTTCCCACGGTTGTTAAGTGAACCACTGCAGTTGTGAAGTGAATCGGCTTCCCCCTTGCATGTCAGAAAGTCGTAAAAGGAGATCACCAGGACGCGGCAACCGTCATAAATACGAACCAGTGGCCAAATGGCCGAATTTTGATCACGTGACCAGGGAGGGATACTGCAACGGCTGTTAAGTGTGAAAATCGGTCATAAGTCACTTTTTTCAGTGCCGTTGTAACTTTGAACGGTCACTACATGAACTGTTGCAAGGTCACTACATGAACTATTACTAAAGCGAATGAAAGCAAAAAGTGATCTTCAATAAATCCATCCAAAAATTCCATCTATTTGGCCAGAGGCCACCTTGAGCTTTGTCCAGTTCTGGCACTGCATCATAAGACGGACGTAGAGAAGGACAGTAAGGGCACCTCCCCGAGGCCACCAGGCTGAGGACCAGTATATGTCCACCCCTGCCCTACCATAGCAACGGGAAGGTTGTGGTGTCCTTGGCAGAGTGGACCCCGTGATGCTTCCTCCAAGCTGGGGGTGATTGGTATGTTCTAGTGTTTTGTTACCCAGAATATGAGATTATGGAGGACGGCCATGTTAACCTAAGGCATGGGTTGGCAACCCGTGACTCTCGAGCCGCATGTGGCTCTTTGAGCCTTCTGCGGCTCCCAGCCTCCTCCATTTGCAGACAGCGACAGAAGCACTTGTGCCTCTCTCTCTCTCTCTCTCTCTCTCTCTCTCTCTCTCTCTCTAAAAAAAAGAGTGGCCTCATGCTATTCTCGGACAAGCTGACAAGCTTATTGGGTGGGGCTCCTGCCTTTGCTGCGTCGAAGCAGGAAGCAGCAGAAAGCAGAAAACAGCAGCTCGCTCTCTCTCACACACACATACACACACACACGCACACATACACACACACTGAGTGGGGCAAGAGGACTGACAGACCAAGGGCAGGAGAGAGCCAGCCCAATAAGACTGTTTGTCAGCTTGTCAGAGAACAGCGTGAAGCCAACTTGCCAGGTGAGCAGATTGGAGAGAGGGGGAGAAAGGGGGAGAGGGGGAGGGAGGGAGGGAGGGAGGGGGAGAAAGAGAGAGAACTCATGCACAGCAGCCTCTATTTCTTTTTAATTAAACTCTTCAATCAAGCCCTCCCCCTTGTGCGTGCACGCGCAACTTTTGCGGCTCCCAGTGTTTCCTTTTCTGTGGGAAATGGGTCCAAGTGGCTCTTTGAGTGTTTAAGGTTGCCGACCCCTGTTCTAAGGCCTTCAGAATCACGGCCTTCTCAGGAGTTTGATCTCCCTGCAGGTTCTCTTGGAGATTATCCAGTCCAAACTGGTCCCTCTTTCCCTCTGGATTCTGATTGGCAGCATCCTTGGCGGCCTCCTGCTTCTAACCCTGGTCATCATCTTTTTATGGAAGGTAAGAATTGGGCGGGATCCATAAGAATATTATATTGTATTATTAAGTAGTTGATGTAAGAGGGTGAGAATTCAAATAGATAATACGTGTATCCTGAACATTAGATCTTGTGATGAATTGTGATAAAGAGAACTGGGCTTATATAGAACTTGGAAATTATAAATATTAAACGTTAGATTTAAATATTAAATGGGAAACTAAAAATTGGGAAAAACTAACCGGGACATTGTCTAAATAAAAAGATCGAATGTTAAAACAACTAGGATATGTATAAACTAAAAAAATATTGATAAATGTAAGAAAGTTATTTTTACTTAATCGATATAAAAAGAATTGTACTAATTTAAATATGAGACCAGTAAATACCAAGGGGAAAAGAGAGGAAATATTCAATGTGATAGTTTGAGATCTGTACTAAAGATATTTGTATGTTATTGAATTCTTTACTAACTCGGCTACCACGTTGCTTTTCAAATATTTAAATGTAAAACTAAAAAAATCAATAAAATTTTCTAAAAAAAAAAAAAATTGGTGGGATCCATGTATCTCCCAGGGATGCTTGAATTTGGATTCCTGTACTGAGTGTGTGTGTGTGGGGGGGGGTTGACTAGATCAGGGGTCCCTAATCCCCAGTCCATGGACCAGCCCCGGTCCGTAGCATACCAAAAACCGTTCCACGCAAAGAAGTTAAGTCCCATCCGTGGGATGCAGGCAGCATGCAAAACCACGCACTCTCTGGTCCGTGGAAAAACCTTTCTCCGTGGAACCGGTCCCTGGTGCCCAAAAGGTTGGACTAGAACAGCGGTTCTCAACTTTTCAGGCCGCGACCCCGACCTGCACCACGCATGCGTGGCGCGACGGCCCCCTGCGCCGGCCGAGGGGAAAAGGGGGGAAAAATGGCGGACTGCGTTGTTTGGCGACCCCCGTGAAATGGTCGTTTGACCCAAATGGGGTCGCGACCCACAGGTTGAGAACCGCTGGACTAGAAGATCTTGAAAGACCCCTCAAGTCTGTAATTGACTCTGCAAAGGCATAAATTATTCTATCTGCCTCCCAGCTCGGACAACCGTTGAAAATTATAAGGAGATGACAGGAGAATTGAAAGCATTAAGTAGATCAGGATGAATTAATCATACTCGTTGCATTTACTTTAGGTTGAAATTTATTTCTTAACATTACAGATCACTGTTTTATTGAAACTAAGTCACGTCATATCAAATCCCGTTTTCGGCTCAGCCTCTCACCTTGGGAAGCCTGGTGCCTGCTGTGGCTCCCAGAAGCCCCCTCCCCACAAGTTATTCTGCTGAAATTGCAGTTTCTGCACTGAGGAAGGGGCTGTTGTGAATACAGGTAGTCCTCAACTTATAACAGTTCATTTAGTGACCATTCAAAATTACAACAGCACTGAAAATAACGATAGCACTTAAGACTTATATGCTGCTTCACCGTGTTTTACAGCCCTCTCTAAGTGGCTTACAGAGTCAGCATATTGCCCCCCCCCAACAATCTGGGTCCTCATTTTACCGACCTTGGAAGGATGGAAGGCTGAGTCAGGTCAACCTTGAGCTGGTCAGGATCGAACTGGTGGCTGTGGGCAGTTAGCCTACAATGCTGCATTCTAACCACTGCACCACCATGGGAAAAAAGTGACTTATGACCGTTTTTCACGTTTATGACCCTCCCCATGGTCACGTGATTTACATTTGGATGCTATGACAACTGATTTGTATTTATGACGGTCGGAGGGTCCCGGGGTCACGCGATCCCCGTCTGCGACCTTCTGCCAAGCAAAGCCAACGGGGAAGCCAGATTCACTCAACCACCATGTTACTAACTTAACAAGGGCAGTGTTTTGCTTAACCACGGGGGCAAGAAAAGTGGAGGCAAAACTCACTTAACAAATTTCTCATTTAGCAACCTAAATTCTGGGCTCATTTGTGGCTGTAACTCAGAAAAATGGCAGGGTGCCCATTTCCCAAGGCGGCCCCCCTCCCCACTTGGATATGGGCAATGGGTGGGATTCAAAAGCTCCTTCAACCACAAAGAAACTACGATATAGGCCAGGGGTTCTCAACCTTGGCAACTTTAAGACTTGTGGACTTCCAACTCCCAGAATTCCTCAGCCAGCTTTGCTGGCTGAGGAATTCTGGGAGTTGAAGTCCACAAGTCTTAAAGTTGCCAAGGTTGAGAACCCCTGATATAGGCAGTTCTCGACTTAACCACCACAATCATTCCATCGCTAAACAAGGCAGTTAAGTGAGTCTCACCCAATTTTACCAATTTCTTTTTTTTTGCCAGTTACAGTTGTTAAGCGAATCACTTCAGCTGTTAAATGAATCACGCAGTGGTTAAGAAACCAAGCTTCCTCCATTGCTTGCTAGAAGCTGGCTGGGAAGGGGGGCAAATGGCGATCACGTTGACACCAGGACATGGCTGCCATCGTTGTGAGCTCGTTGCCAAGCCTCCGAACTGCGATCATGTGACAGCAGGGATGCCCCGATGGTGGTTAACTCAAGGACCGGTTGGTTGCAAATTACTTCTCTCAGCGCTGTTGTGACTTTCAACACACTAAAGTAACAAATGGTTGTGCCTGCATACACGGAGTCATCGGCTTAACGGCCACAATGGCACTCCAAATTCCTCTGATTGAGACATTTGTGAATTTTGCCCCGTTTTACAAACTTTCATGCCCCAGTTGCTAAGTGAATCAATGCAGTTGTTAAGCTAGTAACATGGTTGCTAAGTGAATCTGCTTCCATTGACTGGGCTTCTCGCAAAAGGGGGATCGCCCAGACATGGCAACCGTCGTAAACGTGAGTCAATTGCCAAGCGCCTGACCCCGGGGAGGCTGCAAGGGTCGCTAAGTGTGAAAAACGGTCCTGAGTCACTTTTTTCAGCAGCGTTGTAACTTCGGACGGTCACTAAACGAACTGTTGTTAAGTGGAGGACTGCCTGTATTCATTGTGCCCTTAATTTACCACAGGTCCCTGAAAAAAAAGAAGAGTCTGAATTTGAGAGAACGCGGGAAATGCCTAAGAGTGGGAGTCAAGACGCCTCTTAGCAGATCATTCACCAATGTTGTCCCACTTAGCTGCTTGAAAAAGGCAACAAAGCTTAGGTTTAGTTGCAGTTGGATTTGGACACTTCAGAACTGAAACTTGAGATTTTTAAACCTCCAATTCTCTGCAGCGTATAAATAACCTCTTTGTTTTCTGCTTCCTTCTCTCATCCCAACCTCAGGTTGGATTTTTTGCGCACAAAAAGCCTGGAGAAGACGAGAAAGAGGAGTAAAACGAGTCCCGGGGAAACAAAGACTCTTTGATGAAGAGGGAGAAGCGTCTGTGGGTTAAAACACAGAAGGGGAGCTGTGCTTTTTTTTTCTGTGCCAATCACTTTTAGGACCAGACGTTCGGGCCGGTCCGCAAGAACAGCTCCAAAATCTTAAGGCAGCATCTCTTTGCATTTTGGGAACCAGAAAGCATGGCCGTCTCTCTCTCCCCCCTTCCGTGTGTTTAGATATGCACTATCTAAATATCGCCAAGACTGATATTTAGGTGATTATTCAGGTAGATCAAAAGCCACATTTGCCTGCAAGATTTGTGGACCGAACAGGCCGGCGGATTTTTTAAGGGGGTTCCCTTTCACCGTGCAGGAAATCCCCACATGGAAATCCTTTATTCCAGATGCTTTTTAAAAAAAAACCCCCAGGAAGATTTGGGGTTCACTCTGGCATTTGCAATGCTGCAACACTGCTGTTGGGACTGCCTGTTGCCAATCTCGCTGGACTTTTACTTCAAGAGAAAGCGGAGACAACCGTGGTTTTTGTCCCGCGCCGCTCGCTGGAAACAGCGAGCACTGAACAAGCTACGGGGATTTGGGTCTCCTTTGGCTTGTTGGGCATGCCCATTTCCGAAACCAGGCATATTGTTAAATTGGTCCCCCCCCCAAAAAAAGGCTGTTGTGTGTTTTTCACACAAATTGGGGTACGGCGTCCCCCCTCCTGATCACGAGCCACCTGAATTTCTGCAAAATTGTTCTAATGAAAACGGGGATTTTATAAAATGGGGAAGTTGTTGTCCCTTCTTTTTTTTTAAAGTGTTGTGTGGAAGAGGGTTAAGCGCCAGCTGCCCGGTGTTAGCAAAAGGCAGGGTGATGATAGTTGCGTCCCTCCTTTTGGCGAAAAACACCTGGGGGAATCACGCTCTTTCAGCACGGAAGAACAGAAACGGAAGTGAAGACATGCTTCCTCTCCACAGTCATAATCAGAAGCGAAGGAGGCGCCTGTGGCTGGACTCCAACTCCCATCAACCTCAGCCAATGCAGAATAACGGGAATTGCAGTCTCCCATTTTCCAGCCAGGCCCTCTGGTTCTCAGCAGCAGCCTCTTTCTCCCCGGGGAACCGGTGAAGCCTGCAGCCAAATGGAAGGATGACTTGGGAAGGGGTAGCGGGCAGCCACCTCTGTCAGTTTCTTCAGCTTTCTGGACTGGCACAAGGGGGGGGGCTTGTTCTGGAGAAACCTCCACGGGTGCCAAGACTCGGGAAGGATTCTGGGGCCACCAAGGACCTCGCAACTTGTCCAGGGTCTTGGCCACCGCAGGCCCCAAGCTGTGGGGTTTCTCACGGCGCTGGGCCTGGGGGCAGCCTGCCTTTCAAGGGCCGAGGCTGCCAGGGTGGGCAACGCTGCCACTCCGATTCCCAGCCTCCATGAGCCTTGCCTGCCGGCGTGAAGAGGCCAGCCTGTCTTACACGTCTCGGTTCAAATGCCCGGCCAAAAATTACCGTCGCTGTCTGGTTTCTTATTAAAGACTTTATTCAATAGCATGTTTTAGCATCAATTCCCAGGCACATTTTTTACAACTGCGCCCACGACTCTTTCTTTCCTTGTAGTGTGTGTATGTGGGGAGGGGGGGAGGAAGGTGGATTGTTTTTTTTTAAATCTTTGTTCTCTTTGCATCCTGATCTGGCTAACTCACCGGCCCGCGCGCGCCCCCCCCCGCCCCCGCCTTTCCTCTCCACTTGAAGCTGAGACCGTTTCTTCTCCAGGGCTGGTGGGGTGGGGTATAAAGGAAGTCCAGACATGATCCAGAGGATTTAAAAGCCGAGGAGAAAAGAACGGTGGTGTATACAGAAGTTGAAGAAGAAAAAATAAAAATAAGGAGACAAGAAGCTGTTCTTCCTGATACATCAACCCTGGTATTCGCGTTTCCAATATAGAGGAATACCTGGCAACACCACTTTTGCTGTGAAAGGCAAAGGAGTCCGTTTGACAGCACGGAGCAAACTGGGCCTTGCGTGGCAGGCAAGTGGATAACTCAGTTCAAGCAAAGGAATCCAGGCCTGCCTCGCACAGGCAAGCATCCTCTGTTTGCTTCTGCAGAAATCTGGAGTGGGGACAGTAGGTGTGGGGGCTTTCCTTCTCCTCTCCCCCCCCTTCTGAACCCAAGACATCAAATGCAAAGGAAGCCCCACCAAACAGCCCCCTCCATACATGCCACGCCCAAGGCACTGCAGAGAGCCACGTCCCTGCAGGCCTTCCGACTCCGGGCTTCTTCCGAGCTTTGTCTTCCCGGTCCACTTCCAGGTAAGGGTGTTACGTGGACAGCCAGCCAGCAATTAGGACAGCTGTCGGAGGAGGTCCACACGCTTTAATGGACGCCACTCCCACCCTGCAAGTGGCCCCTACAGACCTGAAGGTTCAAGGGGGACCGTTTTTCAGAAAGGGAGGGGGCAGGCTTCGACGGGGAGGGTGTGAATGCTGCTTGGGCCCGCTTCCTCTCTTCTTGCTACTTGCTTGTGTAGTTGAGTTATCGTACAATTTACAACTGTAGTCAAGAGTGCCACAGGCTTCAGCTGCCCTTCTCTCTCCCGCCGGCCCTGGGGAGGCTTCAGAAAGTCCATCGGTCATGCAGGTGGCCTGGGCTGCTAAAGGAGTTGCTGGTGGAGGCCTCCGTGTTCGGGGCTCGCTGAGCGGAGTCCTCCCCATTCAAACTCTTCCGGCACACGGGACACGTGTCGTGCTGGCAAAGGAGGCGAAAACAAGCATGCGTGTGAGCGACAGGCGCCACCATGGGAATAGAATAGAATAAAAATAGAATAATAGAACAGAACAGAATACCAGAACAGAATAGAATAGAATAATAGAATAACAATAGAATAAAATAGGAATAGAATAGAATGGAATGGAACAGAATAATAGAAGTATAGAATAGAATAAAACAGGATAATAGAATAGAATAACAGAATAGAATAGAATAGAATAGAATAGAATAGAATAGAATAGAATAGAATAGAATAGAATAGAATAGAATAGAATAGAATAGAATAGAATAGAATAGAATAGAATAGAATAGAATAGAATAGAATAGAATAGGAGTGGAGTGGAGTAAAATAATAGAATAGAATAGAATAGAATAGAATAGAATAGAATAGAATAGAATAGAATAGAATAGAATAGAATAGAATAGAATAGAATAGAATAGAATAACAGAATAGAATAGAATAAAATAGGAATAGAATGGAACGGAATAAAATAATAGAATAGAATAAAACAGAATAATAGAATAGAATAACAGAACAGAATAGAATGGAATGGACTGGAATGGAATAATAGAACAGAACAGAACAGACTAACAACAGCACTTATATACCGCTTCACAGTGCTTTACAGCTCTCTCTAAGCGGTTTGCAGACTCAACCTTTTGCCCCCAACAACCTGGGTCCTCTTTTTACCGACCTCAGAAGAACGGAAGACTGAGTCAACCTTGAGCCAGTCACGATCGAATTGCTGGCAGTGGGCAGAGTTAGCCTGCAATACTGCATTCTGAAACCACTGCGCCACAAATGCTCCGAGTGTGCCTTGCCTTGCGCAGAGCACAGCTGACTGGCTGTTGAGATGGAGGATGCGGCCGATCACCCCATTGTTGCCATCTGCCCATTCGGAGCGCCAGAGGTGCCAAAACCAAATGCCTTCTGGAGGGAGGATGTAGCGGTCCGGCTACATCTCTTGTGGTGGTGCCTGAGATTTCCTGCCCCAGAGACAGGGACAACCTCCCTCCTCCCCGCTGTCCAGGCCCAAGTAGAGACTTACCAGTTCCAGCCATGGCACAATGCAGCAGCTATGGAAATAGTGATTGCACGGGAGTTGCCGGACCTGCTCCGCCACAGTGTAGTCTTCTTTGCACACGGGACACTCCAAACCCGTATCTGCGGGAGGGGGAACGTTAGTGACAGCTGTCGCCATACATCCGGCCTCAGCCATGCGGCCGGAGGGAGTTACCCCAGGCTCGGGGAAAAAAGAGGTCAACGGAAGAGGGGAAGGTTCCTGGTGCCCAGTCATTTCAGCAGAGGAAAGATGGCGCCAAAGGGATGCTGGCTGTTAAGGAGCCGAAAGCCAGGTTGGTGGGAAGTGGGGAAACGATGTGGCCATGGAGTTGTACAAGCAAAGAGAAAGAAAAGCATCGCAAAAGAAAAAGATGCGGAAAGGACAAGGACGAAAAGGTTTGGAAGGTGATGGGAGAAAAAGAGCTGGGACTGTCCCTTGACTGGTAAAACTTAGTAATCAGCAATTGGGGTATTGGGTGAAACTGATTATCTTTGAAGAGGCCTAAGCCTCTAACTTCCTTTTGAATGCAGCCTTGGAGCTGCCCTTAAGACCCTTCCCAGGAAATGACCGGGGTTTTCTATCGCATGCTGGTGGGACTGAGGGAAAGGAACGAAGGAAGAAGAAAAAAGGAAGGAAGGAAGGAAGGAAGGAAGGAAGGAAGGAAGGAAGGAAGGAAGGAAGGAAAAGGAAGGAAGGAAGGCAGGCAGGAAGGAGATGAAGGGAAGAGAAGGAAGGAGAAAGAAAGAAAGAAAGAAAGAAAGAAAGAAAGAAAGAAAGAAAGAAAGAAAGAAAGAAAGAAAGAAAGAAAGAAAGAAAGGAAGAAAAGGAAGTAAGGAAAGAGAGAAATAAATAAATAAGGATGGAAGGAAGGAGATGAAGGGAAAAGGAAGGAAGGAAGGAAGGAAGGAAGGAAGGAAAGAAGGAAGGAAGGAAGGAAGGAAGGAAAAAGAGAAATAAGAAAGGAAGGAAGGAAAAAGAGAAAGAAAGAAAGAAAGAAAGAAAGAAAGAAAGAAAGAAAGAAAGAAAGAAAGAAAGAAAGAAAGAAAGAAAGAAAGAAAGAAAGAAGTAAGGAAGGAAAGAAGGAGATGAAGGGAAGGAAGGAAGGAAAGAAGGAAGGAAAGAAAGAAAAAGAGAAATAAATAAATAAGGAAGGAAGGAAAGAAGGAGATGAAGGGAAGGAAGGAAGGAAGGAAGGAAGGAAGGAAGGAAGGAAGGAAGGAAGGAAGGAAAGAAGGAAGGAAGGAAGGAAGGAAGGAAGGAAGGAAGGAGAGATAGGAAGAAAGATGCCGGTAGGAAAGCGATTCTCCAGGGCTGGCATCTTGGGGGGCTTGTCCATCAGAGCTCCAAACTTTTTTGCCCTAAAATTCCTTTTCACTTCAACGGATCCCGCAATGCTTTTAACTGGCTTCTGCCTTCTCTTCCCTATAATGGATCTTTTATTCTCATTTACATAAGTTACGGTTACAGAGAGTCCTCGACTTACAGCAGTTCATTTAGTGACCGTTCAAAGTTACGACACACTAAGAATGACATGACCGTTTTTCACAGTTATGACCGTTGCAGCGTCCCCCTTGGAGAGAGCCAGCCCAATAAGAATGTGTGTCAGCTTGTCTGAGAACAGCATGAAGCCAGCTTGCCAGGTGAGCAGAAGATCGGAGAGAGGGAGAGAGGGGGGGAGAGAGAGAGGGGGGAGAGGAAAGAGAGAGGGAGAGAAAAAGAGAGGGAGAGAGAGAGAGAGAAGAAGAAGAAAGAGGGAGAGAAAGGGGAGAGAGAGAGAGAGGAAAGAGAGGGAGAGGAAGAGAGAAAGGGTGAGAGGAAGAGAGGGGAGGAGAGAGAGAGAAAAGGAGAGGAGAGAAAGAGAACTCATGCACAGCACCCTCTATTTCTTTTTAATTAAACTCTTCAATCAAGCCCCCCCATTGGGTTTTGCAGCTCCCGCACAGAAAACGGGGTCCAAGTGGCTCTTTGAATGTTTAAGGTTGCCGACCCCTGACCTAGACCATCTCAGTCAAGTGACTGTCTAGTCTCTTCTTAAAAACCACCGGTGATGGAGTGCCCACGGTTTCTTCTCCTCAAAATAACGTTTACAAAAGCAGCAGAGCTCCCTGACAAAAGCTCTGTTGGACGATTTGTTTGGGAGCCACCGGGAAAAACAGGGCCACCGTCATGGCTGTTTTGCCAGAGCTGATGAGGTCTCCAAAAAAGGCTCAGCCCAACTGGCTCCAGCCCAGCCAAGAAAAAAAGGGGGACCAAAACAAGAACTGACTTACCCACTTGTTCCTGAGTGACGGTCACTGTTGGGAGGGAAGAAATTTTCTCCTTCTCAGCTGGGGGAGGCCCCGTGTTTTCCAAGTGCCCCATAAGCTGCAAGAGAGGTGAGAGAGGAAGGGGGGGTGTAACCCACGAGAAGAGGTCTTAAGGCAGAGGTGCTGACTGTTGCAAAGTTAGGTGGGAAGAATCGCAAAGGTGCTTTTTTTTTTTAACGAGGCAACTGTTTTTCTTTGAAGACGTTTCCCTTCTCATCTAAGAAGCTTCTTCCGCTCTGACTGGATGGTGGGGAAATGGGAGGATTTATACTCCTTGCAGACAGCTGGCCCTTTGCCTTCTTTTAGAGAGCTGTTGAGGCCACTTGGAGGTTGATCTGTGTCCTCAGGGTCATTTGAGTAGTGCAAAAATGGGAGTGGAACCCAGTCCTTTCAGCAATTCCAAGAAGGCTCCCCATCCATTTGCACCACTCAGATGACCCTGAGGACACAGGTAAACCTTCAAGTAGCCTCAACGGATATCTAAAAGAAGGCAAATGACCAGTTGTTTGTTTTTCTTTGAAGACGTTTCCCTTCTCATCTAAGAAGCTTCTTCCACTCTGACTGGATGGTGGGGAAATGGGAGGATTTATACTCCTTGCAGACAGCTGGCCCTTTGCCTTCTTTTAGAGGGTTGTTAAAGCTACCTGGAGGTGTATCGGTGACCTCAGGGTCCCCCCCCCTGAGTGGTACAAATGATCCTTTCAGCAATTCCAAGAAGGCTCCCCGCCCATTTGCACCACTCAGATGACCCCAAGGACACAGATAAGCCTCCACGGGGCCTCAACGACTCTCTAAAAAGGAGGCAAAGGACCTGCTGTCTGGAAGGAGTATAAATCCTCCCATTCTCCACCGGATGGTGGGGAAGGATCCAGTCAAGAGCTGAAGAAGCTTCCTGGAGGAGAAAGAACAAGAAAGCCCAGTTGCCTCCTGGGGAAAAAAAAAAAAAAGCACTTTTGGGACAACCAGGACCTGGAGGACTGAAAATCTCCATCGACACTTAGTGGCAAGGGGGCTGTTGGAGCGCCCCTCCCAAGCTGAATGGGAATCAAGCACTGGCTGAAAGCTTTAAAACAGTGGTTCTCAACCTTTTTCAGGTTGAGACCCCACTTGCCCCGCCCATGCGTGGCGCGACCCCAGCACGCGCGCACGCGCCGAGAAAAAACAAAAAACAAAAAACAAAATGGCGGACCACGACGGGCCGATCCGCGCATGTGCGGCGCGCGACGGGCCGAACCGCGCATGCACGGCACGCAACGGAAAAAAACAAACAAAATGGCGGACCGCAACGGGCCGATCCACGCATGCGCGGCACACGCCCAATGAAAAAAAAACAAAACAAAAAAAACACAAAATGGCGGACCGCCGTGTCCGGCGACCCCCGCGAAACGGTCGTTCGACCCCAAATGGGGTCGCGACCCATAGGTAGAGAACCGCTGCTTTAAAAAATGCAAGCGCCTTCAGAGGTTTCCAGATCTTTGAATCTCAACCGTTGGTAGGGCTCTAACGCTGCAGCACATGGCTCAGAACCCAGGAGGGCCTACGCAGCGCTTCCAGGTCTACCCAGATGGAGACCCTCAGCCTAGTTCTGGTTGAGCCAATGTCCCCTGGCCGGTCTTCCCGGCAATGTTAAATCCGAATGGTTTCAGTTAGCTGAAGAACCACAGTGGCTTGACTGTCACATGATACTAAGCCCAAATAGATGGGGGTCTGTATATCATACCAAATGAGAAATAAACATTGACGGCTGGCATCAAGGGCCAACCGGGCCATATTTATCCAGATCATGAAGTAGTTCAGCGACGCCCCCTCCCTCCAACCTTTTGGGCTCCAGGGACCGATTCCGTGGGGAGAGGGTTTTCCACATACTGGAGGGCGTGTTGTGTGTGTGGTTTCTTGTGCTGTCTGCATCCCGCGCATTTGCGGATTGGGGCTTCGCTTGTTTTCTGCGGCCCGGTTTCTGGCATGCCTCTCTACATGGGGCAACCTTTGAAGAATGTCCGGAGACTGCTAGTGGTCCAGAATGCGGCCGCGCGAGCCGTCTTGGGTCTCCCAAGACATGCTCATATTACTCCAGCTCTCCGTGAGCTGCACTGGCTACCAATTGGTCTCCGAACACAATTCAAAGTGTTGGTTATGACCTATAAAGCCCTTTATGGTAATGGGCCAGGATACTTGCGGGACCGTGTCCTGCCTCATGAATCCCAGCGACCAGTTAGGGCGCGTAGGGTTGGCCTCCTACGGGTCCCGTCTATTAGGCAATGCCATCTGGCGGGGCCTAGGGCAAGGGCCTTCTCCGTCGCTGCCCCAGCCCTCTGGAACCAGCTTCCCTCAGAGGTTCGCACTGCTTCCTCCCTCCTAGCTTTCCGGAAACTATTAAAGACACATTTATGCAGACAGGCTTGGGGCGTGTGAGCTGCACTCTGCCCCTGGGCCTTTGACTGTGATTGTGTGTGGTATGAGTGTTATAAATTATTCTGTTTTTATATAGTATTTTAAGTAGAAATTTTAACTGATCCTATGTTTTGTTTACTTGTATTATTGTTGTGAGCCGCCCTGGGTCTGAGGAGAAGGGCGGCATATAAGTCTGAACAAAATAAATAAAATAAAATAAATGCCGTGGACCGGTGCTGGTCAGCGGACTGAGGGTTGGGGAGACCCCTGAACTAGTGCACAACATGCATAGCTCGGTTTCACTTTAAGTAGGTGTGTTTTATCTTGTGTATGCACACGCATATGTGTGGCTTAGCATGTTGTGCGAACCCAGCCTGTCCGGCTGATCTGGGGCTCCGTCTGTCCTGTGTGCCTAGCCAGCGTCAGTCTCCTTTCGGCGCTGAAATCCAGGCTCCCTTTCGCAGAGGGGGAACGGGCCGGGACGGCTGAGGGGACGTGGACACAAGCAAAGGGAGACTGTGGAGGAGAAGGCCCAGCACTGCCCCAGGGGTCAGGACAGGTGTGCCACAGGTGTCCCTGCAGGAGGAGAAGGGCAGCCTCGCCTGGGGCCCGCTGACCAGTGCCTTTACCTGGGTCAAGACAGCATCGAGGCCGCTCTGGTCCCATGCGTAGTCCCCAAAGCTAGAGTGCAGCCTGCCTTGCACGCCTCCCCTGGAGGGGGAAAAAAGAGGGTGCTCAAAGGGGGGGTCGTGGGGGGAGCTGCTTTTCCTCCCTCAACTTTCAAGTCTAAAATGGTGGACAGCTTCAAGCCCCCCCCCCCCCGCAAGTTGTACTTTTCTGCAACTCCTAGTCAGAAAATGACTCTGGGAGGAGAAGCTCCAGGTCAGCTGCAATGGTCAGCACAATTCACCAAGGACAGGTGTAGGCAATCTTGACTCTTTTATGACTGGTGGACTTCAACTCCCAGAATTCCTGAGCCAGCATGGGGGAACTATGGCCCTTTCATGACTCGTGGACTTCAACTCCCAGAATTCCTGAGCCAGCATGGGGGAACTTTGGCTCCTTCATGACTCGTGGACTTCAACTCCCAGAATTCCTGAGCCAGCATGGGGGAACTATGGCCCCCTCATGACTCGTGGGCTTCAACTCCCAGAATTCCTGAGCCAGCATGAGGGAAACTTTGACCCCCTCATGACTCGTGGACTTCAACTCCCAGAATTCCTGAGCCAGCATGGGGGAAACTTTGACCCCCTCATGACTCGTGGACTTCAACTCCCAGAATTCCTGAGCCAGCATGGGGGAACTATGGCCTCCTCATGACTCGTGGACTTCAACTCCCAGAATTCCTGAGCCAGCATGAGGGAAACTTTGACCCCCTCATGACTCGTGGACTTCAACTCCCAGAATTCCTGAGCCAGCATGGGGGAACTATGGCCTCCTCATGACTCGTGGACTTCAACTCCCAGAATTCCTGAGCCAGCCTGGCTCAGCTTAGAAACCTCCCTTTCCCCTCAGCATGGCTGGCTCAGGAATTCTGGGAGTTGAAGTCCACGAGTCACAAAAGAGCCAAGGTGGCCTACCCCGACCAAGGATAACTAGGATGCAGGAGAAGTGAAGGGGGGGGGGTTGGCCAGTTCTAAGACCCCTCCCCACAGCCAACACATCCTGGCCAACTCGCCACAGGACAAGAGTCACACTAATATCGAAGAAATAGTGGAATAGAATCATGAAAGAAAGGAAGCCAAAGGAAGGACAACACAAAACCTGAAGGACAAAAAAATAAAACATTTTAAAAACTATTTTAAATAATTAAATTGAATTCTTGAATGGTCCCGCAGTGAGTTGTCCTGTGGCGAGTTGTCCCATTTTGCAAAGCCAGGCCTGGAGCAGGACCAAAGACCCGGAGACAAAGCGGAGAGAAATTGCCTGCCTGAGATTCAAGCTGCCTTCCCTCATGAAGTTTCCAGACCTCCCTTCCCAGGGTCGGAGCTGAGGAGCAGCTTGAAAAGGTCCCCAAACAGAGTCCCAGAACCACCTCAACTTTGCCTGAATCCAAGCACGGAGGGCCCACGGCGGTCGGCAAGAGCGGACGCCACTCACCAGGAGAAAGATGGAGGCGGCGATCCAGGCACGGCCGAATTTGCAAAGAAGCCAGCGAAGATCTGCTGTATTATTCTGCTCCAGGTGATTTGCCGGGTGGGAAGAACAGAGGAAAGGTCACAGGTAAGGAAGGAGCAGCCATATTCATGGAAGTTGCCCCCTGGCCAAGAGGAAGCCCATCTGCTCATGCCACAAAGATATTTTGTGACCTTTTGCGACGCAGGAAGCAGCAGCTCCTTTGGCAAAGAGCACAGCGGCGCATATCGATGCACAATGCTGCGCTGGCTGCCAAGAGCCCCGATAGGATCATTATGAAAACTACGGGTAATCCTCGACTTACAATTTGTTGTCACAACGACACTGAAAAATGGGATTTGGGACCGCTTTTCCACCCTTAGGACCGTTGCAGCATCCCCAGTCATGTGATCAAAATTCGGACGCTTTGGCAACTGACTCGTGTTTATGACGGCTGCCGTGTCCCAGGGTCACGTGACTTTCTGCCGAGCAAAGTCCACAGGGAAGCCAGATTCACTTAACAACCGGGTTTCCCAACTTAACAGCTGCAGCGCTTCACTTAACAACGCTGGCAAGAGAGGTCGCAAAAGGTGGCAAAATTCACTCCACAAATGTTTTGCTTAGTGACAGAAATGTTGGGCTCGGCGGTGGTCATTAAGTCGAGGGCTACCTGTGCCGGCTTCGAGGCTCTGCCGGTTTTACCTTCCCTTGGTGAAAGAAGCGCCGTTCTCTTGTGCAAAAGCTGAAGGGAGCCGTTGCTGTCGAGAGCGCGACTCGCTCCCGTAGTTCTTACCCTTCGATGGCCGGGGAGCGATCTGGCCGGGTGCTGAGGCGGGGCCGATACCTCCGGGCCATGGGCAGCCGGGGGGGTCGGCTTGGTCCCCAGAGGTCCGCGTGGGCCTGGTGACCCCTCTCGTTGTCTCTGCCATTGTGGTCCAGAGAGCTGCTCAGGAATGGAAAGACCATGGAGCGGTCCAGCTGGTCCCAGAACTGAGGAAGGGAGATGGAAAGTTGAGGGAAAAAAGAGTCAGAACTGGTTTAGAGGCACACCAAAAACTGAGCCTGAGGAAAAAGCGGGAACTTCCTTCCCAGGAACCAATTTTTATACAGGTACTTCTTGACTTACAACAGTGACCGTTCAAAGGTACGACGCCCCTGAAAAAAAGAGACTTGGGACAGTTTTTCAGTTACGACCTTTGCAGCACCCCCACAATCATGTGATCAGAATTCAGATACTTGGCAACTGGTTCGTGTTTACGACGGCTACGGTGTCCCAGAATCCCCTTTTGTGAACTTCTGACCAGCAAAGTCAACGGGGAAGCCAGATTCACTTCACAGCCGGGCTACTAGCTTATCAACTGAAGTGATTCGCTTAACGACTGGGGGAAAGAAAGATCGTAAAATGGAGCAAAACTCCCTTAGCAAATGTCTCACTTAACAACAGAAATTTTGGGCTCAATTGTGGTCGTAGGTTGAGGACTACCGGTACTTGTCCTTTTTACCCCTCAACTTTGTAAAAGAGCTCCTTGTGTAGAGTCTGGAGTCTCTTGTTTTTCTTTCTCTGTGGTATTGTTTTTGTTTGGGCTTTTATTCACTTGTTTTTCAGAGTATCCCAAGCATCCTGAACTGCTTTTCCCTCCAAGGTTTCCATCCATGGAATCCTTCCTAGATACTCTCTCAGCTTATTGAAGTCGGCTCCCTTAAAGTCTATCTTTTTCTGCATTATGGTGAATTCTAGTAATAACATGGTCACTCTTCCCCAAACTTCCTACAGCCTCCACTCCTTCAACCATTTCATATTTATTAGTAAGAATTAAGTCCACTACAGCTGACCCTGTACTTCAGCGGTTCTCAACCTTTTCCGGGGCTCGACCCCGGCCCGCATTGCGCATGCGCGGCGGCCCGCATTGCGCATGCGCGGTGCGACGGCCCGCATCGCAATAGGGGAAAAAATGGCCGACCCAAAAAAAATGGCCGACCAAAATAAAAAAAATGGTGGGCCTGCACCGCGCATGCGCGGCGCATCACACATGCGCAGCGCGATGGCCCGCATCGCAATAGGAAAAAAATGGCTGACCAAAAAGAAATGGCCGACCCCCCAAAAAATGGCGGACTGCGGTGCTTCGTGACCCCTGTGAAATGGTCGTTCGACCCCAAATGGGGTCGCAACCCACAGGTTGAGAACCGCTGCTCTAGTTCTAATTCTAGTAAGAATTAAGTCCACTATAGGAATAGGATTCTTTATTGGCCAAGAGTGATTGGACACACAAGGAAGCTCTCAGTGTACATAGATAAAACAAAGTGATAAGTCACAGATCATAAATCATAAGATACAATTATTAATCCTAGATATCAACAGGAGAAGGTAGTAGGAAATAGGAGAAGATTTGAAGCATAATAGTTAATACAGCTCACTACATGGGTAAATACCTTAGGCCTAAAACGGTGCTGCGGGAATTAGATGTTCAGCAGAATTATGACACAGGGGGGAAAAAAACTATATGTTTGGTTGTTTTGGCATGCAATGCCCTATAACAGCATCCAGTGGGGAGGAGCTGAAATAGATTATTAGATAATGAAATAGATTATTAGATAATAGATGTGAAGGGTCTGTAGATATTTTCTCAGCCTTCCTTTCTGGCTCTTGCAGTTTACAGCTCCTCAATGGAAGACAGGCTGATTGCAATTGTTTTTTTCTGCAGTCCTAACTATTCGCTGAAGTCTGCACCTGTCCTCTTTGGTCGCTGTGCCCAACCAGACAGTTATTGAGGTATAAATGACTGACTCAATATATAGCTGACCCTCCACCTTTGGGGAGTTACAGATGTCAGCTAGGCACATCAAGCGCTTATACCACCTTCCACTCCCTGCAGAGGTTCCTCAATCAATGTCAGGGTAATTCGAGTCCCCAATCTCTAGAATGGTGTGTTTCCTGCATATCTCAGTTAATTCTTCTGCAAAAAGTTTAGCCTTTTCCTCAGTTTGGTTGGGTGCCCAGGAAAACAGAGGCCCCCCGACCTTTTGGGCACCAGGGACCGGTTCCGTGGAGAGAGGCTTTCCCGTGGGCCGGGGGGGCAGGTGGTTTTGTGTGCTGCCTGCATCCCGCGGATGGGGCTTTGCTTGTTTGTGCGGACCGGTTGCTGGCATGCCACGGCCCGGTACTGGTCCACGGACTGGGGGTTGGGGACCTCTGCTGTAGAACACAGCCTTTTCCCAGCTAGTGAGCCTGGCAGCGGTTCAGTGACCACGGATGGAGCGAGAAGACTGCCTCCAACCGATTGGACCTTACGGACCTGCTCTTGGCCAAGGAGCTTCTTGATCTTTTATTACATTACAAAAAAAAAAAAGAACGATGTTGAGACTTTGGAAAGAGTGCAGAGAAGAGCAACAAAGACGATTAGCGGTCTGGAGACTAAAATATACAAAAAATGGTTGCAGGAATTGGGTCTGTCTAGTTTAATGAAAAGAAGGGCCAGGAGTGACATGAGAGCAGACTTCCAGTATTTGAGGGGCTACCACAAAGAAGAGGGGGGGTCAACCCATTCTCCAAAGCGCCTGAAAGGCAGGACAAGAAGCAACGGATGGAAACTAATCAAGGAGAGAAGCAAGCTGGAATTAAGGAGAAGCTTCCTAAGACTGAAGACAATTAATCAGTGGAACGGCTGGCCACCAGAAGCTCTGGTGAAGGTTTTTAAAAAGAGACTAGACAGCCACTTGTCAGGAACTGTATAGGATCTCCTGCTTGAGCGGGGGGGTTGGACTAGAAGACCTCCAAGGTCTCTTCCGGCTCTATTCTGATTGATCCCGACTCTAAAGCTGGAGGGACAGTAGAGTTCCATAAGGAGAAGGAAGGTGCAGTTCTGGAGCCTTCCAAAGCCCAACGGTATGACGGGCTACAGAGTCAGCCTCCCCCAAGAAGGATTGGCAGGGCCAGGACTGCCCACTATGTCTGAGCGCAGTGACATTAAGCAACACGTCTGAGCCAGCTGAGTTCAGACAGAAGACGAGTCAGAGAAAGCAGCTGGTCCGAGGTCAGCTGTGACGCTTGACCCCCGGAGCTCAAGGGCTAAATTCAGAAAGAACACATTGGGGGGGTGGGGGCAGAATCAGCTTTATTTTTAAAAGAACTGCCTATAGATCCAAACATCTGAAATGCTCTGAGACAAAACTTCTCAGGGGAACCCAGAGGGAGATGCACCGTCATCTTTGACCCACTGGGATTAGTCCTATAAAAGCCCACAACGTGACATTCTGCAACTCCCGAGACGCGTCTGACTTTGGCAGAAAGAGTTGGCAGCCATATAAAGAGCGTGAATGCTGAGGGGCCAGCAGCCTTAGAGATCCCTCTGAGAGGATTGTAAAAGATATATAAATAACAAGATTCAAAATGCATAATTCGACAGGCCACTGAAGAAGGATCTGCGGGAGTCAGAGCAGACTTCCCACGCCTCCAGCATCAGCAGCTATGGCCACACAAGAAATTATGAAGCACAGCAGCAGAAACATCAAAGACTCATCACCTAGGCCAGGGGTAGGCCACCTTGGCTCTTTTATGACTCATGGACTTCAACTCCCAGAATTCCTGAGCCAGCCATGCTGAGGGCAAAGGGAGAGGTTTCCATGCTGAGCCAGGCTGGCTCAGGAATTCTGGGAGTTGAAGTCCACGAGTCATAAAAGAGCCAAGGTGGCCTACCCCTGGCCTAGGCAGGAAAAACCAAAGGTACAAGTACAGATTAGGCGAAACCTAAGTCAAAATCAGTCACTGTGAGAGGGGCCTTAGAGTCCTAGTGGACGATCACTTCAACGTGAGCCAGCCGTGTGCGGCAGCAGCCCCAAAAGCTAATACAATCGCTGATTGTATAAACAGAGGCATAGAATCAAAATCAGGTGAACTTTTAGTACTTGGAACACGGCATCCAGTTTTGGTCACCACATTACAAAAAAAAAATGTTGAGGCTTTGGAAAAAGTGCAGAGAAGAGCAAGTAAGATGATTAAAGGCCTGGAGACGAAAACATAGGAAGAACGGTAGCAGGAACTGAGTATGGCTAGTCTAACAAAGAGAAGGACGAGGGGTGACATGATAGTAGTATTCCAGTATCTGAGGGGCTGCCACAAAGAGGAGGGGGTCAACTATTTTCCAAAGCACTAGAAGGCAAGAAGCAACGGATGGAAACTGATCAAGGAGAGAAGCAATCTGGAATTAAGGAGAGGACAATTAACCAGTGGAACAGCTTGCCTCCAGAAGCTGTGGGTGCTTCATCACTGGAGGTTTTTAAGAAGAGACTGGACAGCCACTTGTCTGAAATGGTTTAGAATGTCCTGCTTGCGCAGAGGGCTGGACTAGAAGACCTCCAAGGTCCCTTCCAGCTCTATTCTGATTCTGATTTGAACCAAAGTAGCTGTGTTAGCTCAGATCACTAATTAACATGCCAGTAGCATCCTCACAACACTCTAAACCCTGGTGAAGGGACTCAGCTTACTGCGTCAACCCCACTGCCTAGGTTCTCACAACAAAGGAAGCATCAGTTGGTTTGTGCCACACACAAAGCCCACAACCAGCCAGCCAGCCACCTGTGTACCCTGTGGGGTCTGCAAACTCAGCCTCCAGAGACAGCCCAGCCCAGACACAGCCAGTCTCCATCCATGCCGGACCACTGCCTCATCTAGCAGCAGAGCCAGGATAGCAAGCTTACCTCCTGTCAAAGCAGGTGTCACACCTGGCTGTTTGGTCGTCCTGCCAGTCTTGGCCACAAGCAGGTGGGAGGCCCCAGCAATGCCCTGGCTGAGAGGTAGTGGGAGGCAAACTGGCAGCTGAAGTGGTCGCGAAAGCTTTGAATAGCTTCCTTCTTCCAGCATCTGCCCACTCCTTCGAGGCAAAAGCCTGCCTCACACAACAGAAATTGCATCTCGGGATAACCAGTCACCCATCTAAATATAAAATGACTTGGATCCAATGCTATACTTGGTCTGATGTGCAATGTATTTGCAAAAACCACGAGTCAGCCTCTCTTGGCCTGAAGGTGCTATTAATATACTTGGCTTTTACTAGAAATCGCCCATTATTTTTATATCAACGTTTTTTTTTCTTCTGTGTTTACAGGGGTGTTGAAAAGTTGGCGGAGCCTGTGGAATAGGACCTAAGACGCGATCTGTTCTCCATGCCAGCCCCAAAGCTAGACAAATAAAAAACCCAGTTAAACAATTAAGCCAAAAATATTACACAGGGAGCCCTCAACTTACAAGTCATAAGTTGTGATGGTCATGAAGGAGATCACTGCTTACAGTTTGTGAGCTCTGTGATCATTAAGCCAACTCACTCTTGGCTACAGCCAGCTTTTTGCTGGGAAACCAGAGGTAAACACTGGTTTCTGGCAAAATCATTGTAAATCATGGCCATGTGACCGGGGGCCCTGCAAAAAGCTATAAATGTGGACCAGTTCCCAAGCACCCACGGGCACTGATGCTAAAACTTCAAAACAGGATGTAAGTCCCTTTGGTGTGTGGGGGTGGTCTATCATAACTTTTAATTGTTCACAAAGCAACCCATTTGTCAAGAGTGATTCACTTTCCACTTAGTTTCCTACTCTCCCATCTCAACCTGACAACAATTGGGTGTGGGTGTGGGTGTGAACTGCATGGGGTGGGAATGGAATGCTGCCTGCAGATCGTGAGACCCGGCTCCACCCTTAAAGGGCACATTGCGCAGGTGTCCAGACAGTCCAGACAGTTCCCATAACAAAAAGAGTGTATGAGAATGGGGACGTTGCAAGGGACGGCCGAAGGGAGGACTTCAAGTTTAACTATGTGGATGAATTGAGTGGGAAAGTCAGCACTGGTTTTGCTTTTTTTTCTTTCCATGTAGTGTATTCAATAAAACTGTTACTTTGGGGAAGAACTACAGGTAGTCCTTGGGTTACGACCACAACGGAGCCCAGAATTTATGTTGCTAAGTGAAACATTTGTTAAGGGAGTTTTGCCCCATGTTACGACTTTTCTTGCCACAGTTGTTAAGTGAATTAGGGCACTCGTTAAGTTAGTAACCCTGGTTGTTAAGTGAATCTGTCTTCCCCCGTTGACTTTGCTTGTCAGAAGGTGGTCAAAGGGGATCACAGGACCCTGGGATATAAATATGAGTCAGTTGCCAAGCATTTTGGATTTTGATCATGTGACCACGGGGATGCTGGAACAGTTATAAGTGTGAAAAACGGTCATGAGCCGCTTTTGTCAGTCCTGTTGTAACTCTGAACACTCACTAAATCAACTGTTGAAAGTCGAGGACTACATGTATATCCAAGGAGTTCCTTATTTGGATTTGCTAGGCCAGGGGTAGGCCACCTTGGCTCTTTTATGACTCGTGGGCTTCAACTCCCAGAATTCCTTTGGAGAGGAATTTCCAAGCTGAGCCATGCTGGCTCAGGAATTCTGGGAGTTGAAGTCCACGAGTCATAAAAGAGCCAAGGTGGCCTACCCCTGCACTAGATGGACATCTGACACGGTTATAAGTTGAGCACTATCGGTACTTGTTCATTGATTTATTGAGGAAAGTGATCCAAAGTGTTTTATCTATTCTGTAGCATCACATCGAGGTTTACACTTCTTCAAACAACCAATGGCTTGTTTTCACACCCGTGTCTTTTTCAAACTAGGGGGGGGTCTCCCTAAAAACGACCTCACCTACCAGAGAGCCACATCTCAAACCAGACCGTTCAGGGGTGGGAATGGACAAGGAAGGACCCCTTCCCAACACAGCCATAGAAAGCTGAAAAATAAAATTAAAAAAAAACAAAACAAAACAAAATGGGGAAACTCACCTCTGCAAATGGGGTGGAAGGACTTTCATCGGTGCCACTGCTGTTGCCTTCTAAAAAACTGAAGAGAGAAAAAAACAGGTGGTGGGAAAATGCCAGGGCTTCTAGACCAGGGGTAGGCAACCTTGGCTCTTTTATGACTCGTGGACTTCAACTCCCAGAATTCCCGAGCCAGCCATGCTGAGGGGAAAGGGAGAGGTTTCCAAACTGAGCCAGGCTGGCTCAGGAATTCTGGGAGTTGAAGTCCACGAGTCATGAAGGGGCCATAGTTCCCTCATGCTGGCTCAGGAATTCTGGGAGTTGAAGTCCGCAAGTCATGAGGGGGGAAAAGTTTCCCTCATGCTGGCTCAGGAATTCTGGGAGTTGAAGTCCATGAGTCATGAGGAGGCTAAAGTTTTCCTCATGCTGGGTCAGGAATTCTGGGAGTTGAAGTCCACGAATCATAAAAGAGCCAAGGTTGCCTCACTCTGGACTAGGCCTAGGCTGCTTTATGACTGGTGGACTTCAACTTCCAGAATTCCCGAGCCAGCCATGCTGAGGGGAAAGGGAGAGGTTTCCAAGCTGAGCCATGCTGGCTCAGGAATTCTGGGAGTTGAAGTCCACCAGTCATGAAGGGGCCATAGTTCCCCCCATGCTGGCTCAGGAATTCTGGGAGTTGAAGTCCACGAATCATGAAAGAGCCAAGGTTGCCTATCCCTGTTCTAGAACAAGGGCTTCCCAACCTTGGCAACTCTGATAGGTGGACTTCAACTCCCAGATATTCCCACCTTTTTGTCACTAACATACCAGGGAGCAGCCTAATAGGGGTCTACGACACCTCGCCAAGAATCACACGAATAGCAAAGACATAGTGGAATAGAATAAATTAACCAGGGGAACAACCTGCCTCCAGAAGCGGTGAATGCTCCAACACTGGAAGTTTTTAAGAAGAGACTGGACAGCCATCTGTCTGAAATGGTATAGGGTTTCCTGCCTGAGCAGCGGGTTGGACTTGATGACCTCCAAGGTCCCTTCCAAGTTTATCATTATTATCATTACAGAATCATTAAAGAAAGGATTGCAAAGGACGGACAAAATGAAATGTGAAGGACAACAATTAAAACATTTTTAATTAGTTTAAATAATTACACTGAATTGTTGAATCGTCCCTCAGCGAAGGTCTGTGGAGATTCTCGGTCATCCAGGTCCTGGTTGTCCCAAAGGTGCTTTTTTTTCCCCAGGATGCAACTGGACTTTCTTGTTCTTTCTTTGAAGATGTTTCACTTCTCATCTAAGAAGCTTCTTCAGCTCTGACTGGATGGTGGGGAAATGGAAGGATTTATACTCCTTGCAGACTGCTGGTCGTTTGCCTTCTTTTTAGAGAGTCGTTGAGGCCACTTGGAGGTTTATCAGTGTCCTCAGGGTCACCTGAGTGGTGCAAATGGGTGTGGAACAGAATCCTTTCAGCAGTTCCAGGAAGGCTCCACATCCATTTGCACTACTCAGGTGACCTTGAGAAAAACAGATCAACCTCCAAGTGGCCTCAATAACTCTCTCAAAGGATGCAAATGACCAGCTGTCTGCAAGGAGTATAAATCCTTCCGTTCCCCACCATCCAGTCGGAGCTGAAGAAGCTTCTTGGAGGAGAAACGAACGTCTCCAAAGAAAAACAAACAACTGGTCATTTGCCTTCTTTTAGAGAGCCGTTGAGGCCACTTGAAGATTTATCTGTGTCCTCGGGGTCACCTGACTGGTGCAAATGAATGGGGAGCCTTCTTGGAATTGCTGAAAGGACTGTGTTCCACTCCCACTTTTGCACCACTCAGGTGACCCTGAGGACACAGGTAAACCTCCAAGTGGCCTCAACGACTCAAAGAATGCAAATGACCAGCTGTCTGCAAGGAGTATAAATCCTTCCGTTCCCCACCATCCAGTCGGTACTGAAGAAGCTTCTTGGAGGAGAAACGAACGTCTCCAAAGAAAGACAAGAAGAAAGTCCAGTTGCCTCGTGAAAAAGCACCTTTGGGTGTCCCTCAGCGAGTTGTCCCATTCCAACCTAACAGGGGGGGTCTCTCCCCCTACCCAAAAGGAAACTTTCCTGGAAGATCCATATGGGGCAAGAAGAACCCCAGAAGCCTCACCCTGGGTCTTTCTCTTTAAGGGAGACCCTAACAGGATGTTTTGTCCTGTATCGAAACACACAACAGAGGCACCAAGCAGAGCCCAGAAAGTGGCTTTTGGAGGGGGGGCTCCTGAAAAAGGGAAACAAGTGGCCACAAGAGGGTTTTTCTCCTGGCCAGGACAGTTTTCTAAAGCTTTCTGAACAATCTTTCTTTTAAAGGGCCTGCTTAACAGAAAGCTTTCGCAGAAATTCTTTTCCCATCTGCTTTTCTCTGAATACATTTTTTCTTCAGGAGGAAAGGACGGGTAGCCACTGGGGGACCCCTTCAGTTTCATTCTTTTCACTGCCTTGGAACTATTGCGTAGTGTACTGTGCACGGCAAGGGGTATGAAACACAACTTCTGAATCACAAAACCTCCTGTTCTAAGGAGGTCTGAGGCCGAGCCAACTCTCAGAAGCTAGAATAGACATTTAAATCCCAAAACATTGAGTTCTCTGGTGTTTCTGTTTATTTAAATTATACTCCAGCCTGTTCTTTCCCGGAGCAACACTGCAAAAGATTTGGAGCTCCTATTAAAGGCGAAGCTTGATGAGATCCAGATAAAGTAGCATTTCTTAATCTTTTTAAATGACATCTTACTCAACCTTCCGATTTTTCAAATGAATAAGTTGAATCTGAAAATGGCACCAAGATTACATGCAGAGTCCCAGCCGCCACTTAAGATCCAACGCCCTGGTTCTTAGTTACATCGTTCTCAACAATGGCTGGTTTATGTAGTGTACTTAACCTAGGGTTTGTGGAGTACACTACAGTTAACTAAGCTCACCCATAACAGTCCTAAAATCACAAGGTATAAATCAGAATAGCGACAAGTACAAATATAAAAATATAAAAATGGCAAGGTTGATTTTGAACTTGACTGATGAAGTACAGGGGATCCTCAACTTAAGACCACAATTGAGCCCATAATTTCTGTTGCTAAGGGAGACGATTGTTAAGTGAATTTTGCCCCATTTTACGACTTTTCTGTATTTTTTTTAATGGCATAGATTTTATCACTTCTTGTAATGTTAAGAGTTATTTTTATTCTGATGTAGAAATCTGAAATGTTTCCGGTGTCATTAATACATAGGGTCTCCTGCTTGAGCAAAGGGTTGGACTAGAAGACCTCCAGGGTTCCCTCCAGCCATTATTCTATCGTCTATGTTTTAATATGTAATATAGCAACAGCACTTAGACTTATATACCATTCCACAGCGTTTTACTTACAGCACTCTCTGACATATGCTTTCTGCCTTTTTTTGTTTTCAGAGTTTTTTGTTGTTGTTGAATTGTGTAGCTGTACTTTTTGAAGGTTTTCTTTCTTTCTGTTTCTTTTTCCTTCCTTCCTTCCTTCCCTCCTTCCTTTCCTTCCTTCTGCAAAGGCTCTTAAGATTTGTTGTTGGTTTTGTTGTTAGTTGAGAAGTCGTGTGGGACCCATCGCGACCCCATGGACCAAGTTCCTCCAGGCCTTCCTGTCCTCTACCATCTTCTGGAGTCCATTGAAGCTCACGCCTGCTGCTTCAGGGACCCCATCCAGCCACCTCGTTCTCCGTCATCCCCTTCTTCTCTTGCCCTCGATCTTTCCCAGCATCAGGCTCTTCTCCAGTGAGTCCTTCCTTCTCATGAGGTGGCCAAAGGACTTGAGTTTCAACTTCAGGATCTGGAAATATCAACAACCTAAGATATGCAGATGATACTACCCTAATGGCAGAAAGTGAAGAGGAACGAAAGAGCCTCTTGATGTGGGTGAAGGAGAGTGCAAGAGTTGGCTTGAAACTCAACTTTAAGAAAACCAAGATCATGGCATCCGGCCCTCTCAATTCCTGGCAAATAGATGGGGAAGAAATGGAGGGAGTGACAGATTTTATCTTCCTGGGCTCCAAGATCACCGCAGACGGGGACTGCAGCCAAGAAATTAGAAGACGCTTGCTCCTGGGGAGGAAAGCTATGGCAAATCTAGACAGCACACTCAAAAGCAGAGACATCACCCTGCCAACAAAAGTGCATAGAGTCAAGGCCATGGTTTTCCCCGTTGCAATGGATGGCTGTGAAAGTTGGACCCTAAGAAAGGCTGAGCGCCACAGAATGGAGGCCTTTGAACTCTGGTGCTGGAGAAGACTCCTGCGAGTCCCCTGGACTGCAAGGCGATCCAACCGGTCAGTCCTAGAGGAGATCAACCCCGACTGCTCTTAAGATAAGGAACTATTTTAATGACGGAAAAATCTTGGAAGAAGGCAGTAGCACATCACCTCTCTCTTGTTCCCAAAACTAATTGATGTATTTATAAATATTATTTTTATTTATAAATTTACATTTTGAAATTGTTGATGTTTTGTTGTTTCTTTCAGCAAAACCTCTTAAGGATAAGTAACTATGTTAATGAGGGGAAAATCTTGGAAGACAGCGATAGCACATCATCTCCCTCTTATTTCCAAGAAAACTAAACTGATTTATTTATAAAGTCAACTGGAGCTGAGACTGACAGAGACTCTCTTACTATATGTATAAACCTTTTTACAACGTCCCAAGAAAATACAGTCTTGCGGTGAAAGGAATAAAGAGCTTTTCATACACGTTTTGTTCCTAAGAATCGTGTTTTACGTCAAATGAAAATACAATTTGTCCAACAGAAAGATTAAGGATGTTCCCTTGAAAGTTTTCTTTCCTATTTTTGGTGAAATATGTTTGGAACCTAAAGTTTGCAGATTTTAAAACTCGGCAGTTGAATTTATCTCTACAAAATGTTTTGCGGTTTTTTGTTGTTGTTTTTTGGTCCATCAGTTCCGTGCAGGCAAGATTCCAGATTGCATTAAGTGAATGTGTTTCAAGAGAATTTACTTGATAACATTTTTGTTCTCAGGGTACCCAACCCCTGAGCATTATTGGCCCATGGTGCTAGCCAGCTGCTCGCCTTCACCGCTTTCTCTTTCATCCATGCCACGGAAATCCACCATTTTGGTGGGAAAGCCAAGATTCTACAGAACGTGGCAACTCCTGGAAAAGTACAGCTCTGCCTGCCGCAGGTGCGCCACACAGAATGGGACTCCAAGGCAGTGTTTCTCCAGCTTGACAACTTCAAGCTACAGATATATCCTCGACTTACAACAGTTCATTTAGTGACTGTTCGAACTTACGACGTCCCTGGAAAAAAGTGACTTATAACCGTTTTTCACGCTTACGAGCGTTGGAGCATCCCCAGGGTCACGTGATTTAGATTGGGATGCTTGGCCACTGGTTCATACTTATGACGGTGGTTGTGTCCCAGGGGTCATGTGATCCCCTTTGGCGACCTTCGGACAAGCAAAATCAACGGGGAAGCTGGATTCACTTAACAACCGTGTGACTAACTTAACTGCAGTTAAGTTAACGACAGTGGCCGGAAAAGTTGTACAACGGGGCAAAATTCACTTAACAAGTGTTTCATTTGGCAACGAAAAGGTTGGGCTCAACTGTGGTCGTATGTTGAGGACTACCTGTATCTGGATTTCAACTGCCAGAATTCCACCTATTTGAAAGCTGCCGGAGGTTGAGAAACACCTTTCAGAAGAGAATATATAAAAAGACACCGTGTTGTGGCACGTCAGGAAATGACAGGTACCTGGAGTCATCTGTTACTTCTTCAATAAAGCCAGATTCGCATCGGGGACACGTGTATTCCTGCCAAGGAAGCAAGAAAAAAAAAAACGGAGCCATAAGATTTCCGCCCATAATGAACACGGGTCATCCATCCCACTTAGTTTTAATTAGCAAAGGGAGACTCCTGGTTCAGCCCCCCCCACCCCCAAGAGTATATTTTATTGAGAACAAAGCTATTACAGATTAGAGCAGCGGTTCTCAACCTGTGGGTCACGACCCCATTTGGGGTCGAACGACCATTTCACGGGGGTCGCCAAATGCTGCAGTCCGCCATTTTTTCCCCCTTTTCCCCTCAGCCGGGCCGTTGCATGTGCAACGCGCATGCGCGATGCGGGCCGTCGCACCACGCATGCGCGATGCAGGCCATTGCATGCGCATGCGCGATGCGGGCCGCCACACCGCGCATGCGCGATGCAGGTCGGGGTCTCTGCCTGAAAAAGATTGAGAACCGCTGGATTAGAGCAAGGCAGAATCTGTTGGCTTGGCGGGAAAATGATGCAATTAACTATCCCTTTCCCCCTGGCCATCCCACTGTGCTCAGTCAATGTCCAATTTAAAGTTCCTAGGTTGTTTTGGAAAGGGCCCTGTGTTCGTGCCTTTCCCATCTCCCCCCATTCCTTTTGCTGACCTCGTGCTGGATTGGTGACCCCACGGGTGGAAAAGCAGCCGGTAGGTACTAGGTCCGGCTTCCTTGCTCCCATGCTCCCAACTTGAATATACTGAACTACAGTTACTGTTATATGCTGGCGTAATAGCCGACAAATTCAAAAGTTAATGTCATGGTTCTGACAGATGAAACTCTTCGAAAGAACTTTGAGGCATTGTTTACCTTAAAGAATCTTTTATTCAAGTACCGGTAGCATAACATCGGCAGTGCATAATCGAAGCCAAAAACTGTATTCTCCTCCCCTAGGCACACAGTATCAAAGCACAATTCCCTCCTCTAATTAACAGTCATAAATCACATTCCCCAATTAGCTTGAAGCACGGGCCTCTTGTCCAGTTCTCTAGCCCAGGGCTTTTCAACTTTTTCACCCATTGTACCACTTTTAGGAGATGGCAACATCCGAGGACCACCAGTCGCCTAGCAAGGTGTCAAAAACTTGATGACCCCCCCAAAAAGGAAAAAAGTGATAAAGTACAGGTAGTCCTCGACTTACAACAGTTTGCTTAGTGACTGTTCGAAGTTACAATGGCACTGAAAAAAGTGCCCCCCCAGAAACAGCAGAGCAAGACATCTGCCTGCCCACCTCCTGTCCGAGGTTTTCATTGTTGTGAGCATTTCTGTTGAGGATTGGCAGCGGGGGTGGGGTGGGGGGTGTTTGGTTTTTATTCCCCCCCCCGGTCTGCTGGATGGTTGCAGCAGGTTTGGGTCCCTTCACATGACCCTGGGACACTGTGATCATCAGAAATATGAATCAGTTGCCTAGCATCTGAATGTAAATCACAAGATCCCGGAGATGCTGCAACATTCTAGCTGATCGGCACTTCTTCTGGGCTCAGCAGAAGCATCAGGATCAGCGCTGACCTCCAGCTGGAGCCTGGTGCTGGTCCTGGCACTTCCGCTGAGCCCCGACAGCCCTGCAGCTCCAGCCATCTCTCGCTCAGGCTTGTGCGGTGCTGCCCCCGGTTCAGCTCATTCCCCTCCCCCACTACCACTTTTCTAGGATGGTCGCGTACCACCTGCCAGGTGCCAATGTACCACAGGTGGTACCCGTACCACTGGTTGAAAAGCCCTGCTCTAGCCTGCCAATTCTTTATCAGCTCTGGGCTCAATAACCTTGATTCTCACGCTAAGTTTAGTGTTGTTATGTCTAGCTAGACTCTCAGGCCCCCTCCCAGCATCATCTAACTCTAAAAGCGAAAGGGAAAAAGATGGCTACATTTCCATCCGTTGTCAATGCAAAACATCTGATGTTAGCAACGTTGACAGTTACCACATTGGGAGAGGCTGACCGTCCAGCCAAAAGCCAGCAAGGGACCGGTGACAATTTGTTAGTCCACTTGTTCTCTGGATGGGAAAATCTCTGCGCCAGCCCTCTCACATTCCCACATAATGGGCAGTCCTCGACTTACAACAGTTCATTTAGTGACTGTTCAAAGTTACAAGGGCACTGAAAAAAGGGACTCAGGACTGTTTTTCACACTTACGACGGTTGCAGCATCCCCAGGGTCACGTGATCAAAATTCAGACGATTGGCAACAGACGCGTAGTTATGACGGCCGCAGCGTCCCAGGGTCACATGATGCCCCTTTGTGACCTTCTTACAGGCAAAATCGAGGGGGAAGCCAGATTCACTTAACCACCGCGTTACTAACTTAACAGCTGTACTGAACAACTGTGGCACAAAAGGGCAAAATTCACTTCACAAATGTCTCACTTAGCAACATAAAATTTTGGGCTCAATTATGGTCGTAAGTCAAGAACTACCTGTATATTTTTTTTAAAAAAAAATCTGCCTAAAAACAAGAATCTGGGAAGGCAGATTTGAGGAAACAAGGGAAAAATACAAAACCAAACCCAAAATCCATTATTTTCTCGAGAAGCTGTCCATACAACATTTACTACCTCTGAGCCCCCAAAGAGAGCTGCAAAGCAAAACTCAAATGCTTTAAACAATATTTGTGTATTGACAGCAACTTTCACAATTACCTGTAGTACAAAAAAGGCACCCGAGAGAGCAGGAGATGCATAACTGAAAGGAACTGCTTTCCGACACATAAACCATCCACCAAAAAGGGCCGAGTTGAACATTATCCATTGTCATTGCTTTATTTTTCCCTTCACTTAGCAAAAGCACTATTATTTGAAGGCCTCGTGGCACAGAAAACAGGTCAGAAAGGCAAGATATAAGCTGAATAAAGGAATAACATTCTCTGGAGTTCGGCTAGCTGGGAAAAAAAAACTCAGCTGACACAATAATTCCACATATATCTTGCAATGAGCAGTGATTTAAAAGGGAAGGGAAGAGACTGAAAATTGACTGGAGCAATTTTCCCTTCGTGATTTCTCAGAAATCCCAGGCACACCCACATCTGTGCTCTTAAGAGCTGGCACCAGGAACAAAGCCAAGGCTGTGGACGCTGAGGCAGGCCGGAAGCTGGTTCACAAGCCTGCTTCCAAAGGCTCAGAATCGGCACCTTTCATGGCCTGGAGGGCCCAAGCCCACTTTCCACCCAGGATTCAGAAGAGCCACAGCTTCCTCTGTCAGGCTAGATCTGCTCCAGACATCTGGAAAATGGTGTTTCAACACACACACACACACACACACAAACACACACACACACACACACACATAATGTTCTTGACGTGGGAGAGCCCAAATGGGACAACTCGCCACGGTCAACTCGTGGCGGGACAATTCAACAATTCAGCTTAATCATTTAAAAGAGCTAAAAATTATTTTGTAGTCATTCACATTTCATTTAGTCTCTCCTTTGGCCTCTATTTCACTATTTCTTCGATAGCAGTGTAACTCGTTCCCGCAGTGAATTGTTCCATGGCGAGTTGGCTGGCACCACCCCTCAACAACTGTCCCCAAACTGCAGCTGGCATGGCACTCGCCAGTTGTTGCCCTCACAAACCATAGCAGCATGAGGTAAGAGAAGGTGGAAAGAGAGAGAAAGAAAGAAAGAGAGAAAGAAAGAAAGAAAGAAAGAAAGAAGAGAGAGAGAGAGAGAGAGAGAGAGAGAGAGAGAGAGAGAGAGAGAGAGAGAGAGAGAGAGAAAGAAAGAGAAAGAAAGAGACACCCATAGAGAGAAAATCTCTCTTATTATGCTTTTTCTCTTCTTGAGAATTGGCAGAGCTTTCTGCCAGAGGGCAGCCAAAGCCAAAATTGCCCCCCCCCCCCGCTCAGACCCTTCAGCTGGAAGGGAGAGGTGGTTTTGTCGCAGGCCAGATACAGCCCTGCCAGTTGCAAATCATAGAATCACAGAATTCTTTATTGGACAAGTGTGACTGGATACACAAGGAATTTCTCTGGATACACAAGGAATTTGTACTCTTCACAGTGTACATATAAACAGCAAGTAATAGGTCATAGATAGATCATAATAAAACAGCCATTGATAAATCGTAAGGAACCAATAGAAGTTAGCAGGAAAGATGAGGATGAGAAAAGATGAGAAGTCAGACAGAGCAATAGGAATTCAGTGTTCAGCAGAGTGATGGCACAGGGGAAAAATATATCTCTTTGTTTCTCATAATTTTGGTACACTGGCACCTGGCAGGGGGTACGCGACCATCCTAGAAAAGTGGTAGCGGGGAGGGGAATGAGCTGAACCAGGGGCAGCACCGCACAAGCCTGAGCGAGAGACGGCTGGAGCTGCAGGGCTGTCGGGGCTCAGCGGAAGTGCCAGGATCAGCACCAGACTCCATCTGGAGCTCAGCGCTGATCCTGGCGCTTCTGCTGAGCCCAGAAGTGCCGATCAGCTGGAATGTTGCAGCAGGCAGGTGTCTTGCTTGGCACTTTTTCTAGTGCCATTGTAACTTCAAACAGTCACTAAGCGAACTGTTGTAAGTCGAGGACTACCAGTACTTCATCACTTTTTTTCCTATTTTTTGGTCATCAAGTTTTTGACACCTTGCTAGGCGATTGGTGGTACTTGGATATTGCCATATCCTAAAAGTGGTACCATGGGTGAAAAGGTTGAAAAGCCCTGCCCTATAGCGCCATCCCAAGGGAGGGAGAAGTTGAAATAAATTATGTCCAGGATGTGAGGGGTCTATAGATATTTTCTCAGCCCCCTTTCTGGCTCATGCAGTATACAGGACATCAATGGAAGGCAGGCTGGTTGCAACTAGTTTGTATTCACGATGGTTGCAGTGTCGCGGGATTACATGACCCCCTTTGGTGACCTTCCCAAAGTCAACGGGAAACCCAGATTCGCTGAACAACCATGTAATGTAATAATTGCAGCGATTAAGTTGAGGACTACCTGTACCACGGCAGGGTTTGCACTATATTGTCAAATATATTCTTAATTCCAGTTTGCTTCTCTCCTTGATCAGTTTCCATCCATTGTTTCTTGTCTTGCTTTCTGGTGCTTTGGAGAATAGGTTGACCCCCCTCTTCTTTGTGGCAGCCCCCCCAGTACTGGAATTCTGCTATCATGTCTCTCCCCCCGCCTCCCGGTCTTTGTTTTCTCTAGACTGGCCATACCCAAATCTTGCAACCGTTCTTCAAGAAAAGACTTGTCAGAATGGTATAAGGCCTCCTGCTTGAGTTGGACTAGAAGACTCCAGGGTCCCTTCCAAATATGTTACTCTGTAATCCCAGATCAATTAGCCAGTGGAACAGCTTGCCTCCAGAGGTTGTGGGTGATCCATCACTGGAGTCTTTTAAGAAACTGGAAAATCATTTGTCCAGGATGGGTATAGGGCAGGGGTAGGCAACCTTGGCTCTTTTAGGACTGGTGGACTTCAACTCCCAGAATTCCTGAGCCACCCATGCCGAGGGGAAAGGGAGAGGTTTCCAAGCTGAGCCAGGCTGGCTCGGGAATTCTGGGAGTTGAAGTCCACCAGTCATAAAGCAGCCTAGGCCTAGGCCAGAGTTAGGCAACCTTGGCTCTTTTATGACTCGTGGACTTCAACTCCCAGAATTCCTCAGCCAGCCTGGCTCAGCATGGAAACCTCTCCCTTTCCCCTCAGCATGACTGGCTCAGGAATTCTGGGAGTTGAAGTCCACGAGTCATAAAATAGCCAAGGTTGTCTAGGGTTTCCTGCTGGAGCAGGGGGTTGGGCTAGAAGACCTCCAGGGACCCCTTTCCAATCCTATGATTCGGTGTCCTAAGCAGTGTTTGTCCACTGGTGAGTGCTCCCTCCCTGGAAGTTCTTAAGAAGAGACTGGCCAGCCCTGGGTCTGGAATAGTGCTGGAGCAGGGGGCTGGACTAGATGACCTCCAAGGTCCCTTATCAAACTCCGCTGCTGCTGCTGCTGCTGCTGCTGCCTTCGGAGACTTGGGACCCCAGCACTCCCCCACCCCACCTGGGCAGATCCGGGGGGGAGGGGCGCCAGGTTGGGGAAAGAGGCTTATGCGCCCACCCACCCACCCCCGGCCTGGGGGGAGGGGGACAGCGGGGCCGCCTTCCGGGGAGGGGGGGTTGAGGGGATTTCGCTGCGGGGAGCCCCTTCGCCCCTCCCCTCCTTTGCAAGGGGGCGGCGGAACCGGCCTTCCCCTCCCCCGCCCAGCCCGGGTCGCCCCTCCCCCCCGGCCTCTCCCTCCTCGGGCGGGGCCCGCGGAACTCACCGGCAGCTTGGGGCTGACCTCGCCCTTGCAGCTGTGGCAGAAGAAGCGGTGCTGGGCGACGGCGGCCGTCGCGGCTGCCGAAGAGGCCTCCGCCATCCTCCGCCCCGCCGAGCCTCCGCGCCGGCCTTGGAAAGCGAAACAGCGCCGCTTGGGCCGAGGCCGGCCACAGAGCGCGCCGAGCCTAGAGCGGCCAGCGGCAAAGCCGGCTGCGCGCTCCACTTCCGCGCCCACTTCCGTGCCGTTCGCTTCCGGCCCGCCCCCGGCCGCCCGCGGGAGGGCGGAGCCAAGGCCGGCCATAGGCTTCCCAGTCCAGAGGCGCTTCCGGCCGGGCTCCGTTGCCATGGTGGCCGAGGGGGCAGGCTTGAGGCCTAGCTGGAGAAACCTGCGAGGAGCCAAGGTGGGTTTTCTTCGCCTGCCCGTGGAGGGTCTCCGGCCAAGAAGAGGGGAAAAACGAGGAGGAGGTGGCTAGAGGGAGTCCTCGACTTGCAGCACTTCGCTGGGTGACCGAAGTGACAACAGCACTGGAAAATGGGATTTTAGAATAGGTCAGGGGTAGTCAACCTGGGCTCTTTTATGACTCGTGGACTTCAACTCCCAGAATTCCTGAGCTTAGCTGGCTCAGGAATTCTGGGAGTTGAAGTCCACGAGTCATAAAAGAGCCCAGGTTTACTACCTCTAGGATAGTTGTTCACACTTAACGACCGTCGCGGCATTGCCCCCACCAGGGTCACGTGATCAAAATGCTGCTCGGCAACTGACTCCAATTTACGACAGTCCGCAGTTTGTGTGTGTGTGAGAGGGGTCACGTGATCCCCTTTTGCCAACCTGACAAGCAAAGTCAATGGGGGAAGCCGGATTCGCTTAACAACCGTGAAAACTAAACAACTGCCGTTGTTAACTGTAACTGCCCTTAACAAGAAAAGGTCCTTCGGGAGAGGGGCGGTATAGAAATTTGATAAATAAATAAATAAACAAACCAGGGGGCAAAATTCACAAATGGACAAATGTCTCGCTTAGCAACCTAAATGTGGGGCTCAGTTGTGGACATAAGTCGAGGACTGCCTGGAAAGGGTTAGGAAGGTGCTGCAGTCTTGTGGAAAACAAAAGGAACTTTTACGAATTCCAGAGGGTGCAGAGAGGTTTATTTGCGCAAGGTTCAGAAGCAAATAACAACAGCAGTGATTTTTCATTATCATTATTATTATTCCACTTTATTCTTCTTTATTCTACTTTATGCTTCATTTTCCTACTTTAGTAGGGCTGGAAGAGGGGCGGGGGAGGGCAGGCCCCCTGGGTCCTACTTCAGTGGTGGTGGGGGTCTCCCTGGGTGGCATTTCTGGTGAGGGAGGAGAAAAGATTCTCTTCGTTATTACTCTTTTTGTGATAGTTGCTTTCATGGGTGATGCCTCCCAAGGACACTTCAATCTGTCCTTCCATCACTCTGGGGGGTGAATCTATAAACCCCTCGGAGAAGGTCCGCAACTTAGGAGTCCTCCTCGATCCACAGCTGACATTGGATCATCATTTGTCGGCTGTGGCGAGGGGGGCATTTGCCCAGGTTCGCCTGGTGCACCAGTTGCGTCCTTATTTGGATCGGGAGTCTCTCCTCACAGTCACACATGCCCTTGTCACCTCGAGGATCGACTACTGCAACGCTCTCTACATGGGGCTACCCTTGAAGAGTGTTCGGAGACTACAATTAGTGCAAAATGCAGCTGCGCGACCAGTTGTGGGCCTCCCGCGTTGTGCCCACATCTCACCAACTCTCCGCATGCTGCATTGGTTGCCTATTGGTCTCTGGCACAATTCAAAGTGTTGGTTATTACCTATAAAGCCCTTCATGGCATGGGACCAGGATACTTACGGGACCGTCTTCTGCCACATACTTCCCTACGACGGGTGAGAGCACACCGGGTCGGCCTCCTCCGGGTCCCGTCAGCAAAACAATATCGTCTGGCAGGCCCTAGGGGGAGGGCCTTCTCTGTTGTGGCGCCCACCCTCTGGAACCAACTGCCCCCTGAAGTCCGCGTTTCCTCCACTCTCCCGGCCTTCCGAAAAAACCTTAAAACTTATCTTTGCTGGCAGGCCTGGGGATGATTGTGGTTGACTGTTGAATTTGAGGGGGTGTTTTATTGTATTTTTAAGATAGTTCTTGTTTGGGATTTTTATTGTAATTTGTTGTTTATATATATATATATATATATATGTTGTTAGCCGCTCTGAGTCTCCGGAGAGGAGCGGCATACAAGCCCAAATAAATAAATAAATTTATTCACCATCTTGTTAACTGAAAAAAAATTAATTATTAACATTTCTCTTTCTGAAAGCATTCACTTGATAGCATTTTTGCACACCTGCCCAACACTTCTGCACAGGCGTGTACAAGGTAGTCCTCGACTTACAGCAGTTCATTTTGGTGACCGCTCAAAAGTACAACACCCCTGAAAAAAGTGACTTATGACCGTTTCTCACACTTATGACCCTTGCAGTATCCCCTTTGGTCACATGATCAAAATTCAGACACTTGGCAACTGGCTCATATTCATGACGGTTGCAGTATCCCGGGGTCACGGTCCCTTTTTATGACATTCTGCGAAGCAAAGTCACTGGGGGAAGCCAGATTCACTTAACAACTGGGTTATTAATTGAACGACGCAGTAATTCGCTTAATAACTGGCAAGAAAGGTCGTAACGTGGGGCAAAACTCACTTAACAAACGTCTCACATAGCAACATAAATTTGGGGCTCAACTGTGGTCGTAACTTGACTACATATACAGGTTTTTATGGGGGTGTACTGAAACGGTAATTTCCTCCTTTATCCCTGAGATCCAGAAAAAAAAATCAGGAGAAGTTTTAGCTCTGGATTCTTCTGAATATTTGCACCAATTTGACTCTGAATGTCTTTCTCTTTTCAGATGCAGAAGCTGGTGGCTTAAACTGAATGGTGGAGTCTTAATTCTAATTTTCGACACTGAAATCCTCACCGGAGTTGTTTACTGATTTGGGGTAGCTCATGCATTTTATTGCAGTCAATTATACAGACCAATATCATTGTCCAACAAGATGACCCAGGCTGGAATCAAGCTTTGTTCTCTTCTGCTCTGTGAACATTTTGGCGAAATTGTGGAAAAGGTTGGAACGCAGCTCATCCGCATGGGTGGGCAGACATTGTGGATGATTTCCCAAAACACAAGCATGTCGCTTGACCAGGTAGATTGATTTTTTTAATTGCATAAACTAGCAATTAAACTAAACTCAAATTAAGTATCCATGGTTCCCACTAGCCTAAACTAAACTCAGATTAAGTATCCATGATTCCCACTGATGTTCTCACTCACACTCATCAATCCTGAGTGGAATTAAGGATGTCCAAGATGCTTCAAAGGTTGTTTTAGACTAGAGAACCATGCAATCAATGGATTTCATTTTTTCCCTCAGCCACTCAGTACAAGATTAGATATGTTTTACTTTAAGGCTATTGTAAATACTGAAGATACAGTATTTGCGGTTCTGAGGGGAAATCTTGCTGTTGTTGAGGTGTATGTGTCTTGTCTGTCTGTCTATCAATCTCTCTGTCTGTCTGTCTATCATCTATCTACATATCTAGTTATCTGTATATCTACATATCTCTATACATATCTACATGTCTATCTCTATATCTATATCAATCTATCTATCTATCTCTATATATATATACACATACACACACACACACACACACACACATATATATATACATATACACATATACACATATATACATATACCAGCCTGAAGATGACGAATGGGACTTCGTCGAAACGTCGCCAAGACACTTCAAATTCTACGTGGGAGAAAACCCGAAGAACCAAAGACACACACACACACACACACACACACACACGTTTTCTGAGGTTTTCGCTGGTGTTTGTATGTAGGTCTTTGGTTATTCGGGTTTTCTCCCGCATAAAATTGGAAGTGTCTTGGCGACGTTTCGACGAAGTCCCATTCGTCATCTTCAGGCCGGTGTTTTCGCCACTTCCAATTTTACGTGGGAGATATATATATATATACATATATATGTGTGTGTGTGTTGGCTGGAGCACCTGGTCTACAAAGTATAGGATAAATCAGTCTGTTCTGCGTTTCGCTCCAATCTAGGAGCATGTTTTGCAGACAGACGTCACATATTGTGAATACTGTAAATTCAATTTTATTTTATGTTTTTGTGGCTGACAAATAGTTAGTGGGAGACAAGTATAGCTATTTCAAGCTCTTTAGCTCTCATCAGCTAGTCATACCCCTCTGGGATTCGAACCTGGGTAGCTTGCATGTTAGGCAGTTGTATTAACCTTCTATATATATATTTGTCTCTGTCTCTCTCTGTTTCTGTCTGTCTGTCTATCTATCTATCTATCTATCTATCTATCTATCTATCTATCTATCTATCTATCTATCTATCTCAAGTTTCCTCTGCTCTACCGTTCTGCAGGTCCGGAAAGCTCTCTGTGTCCTCATCCAACACAACTTGGTGACCTTCCATCAGCAGAAGCGAGGCCTGGTAGAGTATGAAGCCCAGTGCAGCCGAACGCTGCGAATCCTCCGCTATCCCCGGTACATCTATACAGCCAAAACTCTCTATAGCGACACGGGGGAACTGATTGTGGAAGAGCTGCTACTCAATGGTAAAATGACCATGAGTGCTGTGGTGAAGAAGGTGGCGGACCGACTGACAGAGACCATGGAAGGCGAGTGTCATTCATCCCACTTAAACTGATTAGCACAGAAAGACTCCGGGTTCGTTTCTTTTTCCAAGAATATACAGGTCGTCCTCAACTTACAACAGTGCATTTAATGACTGCTCAAAGTTGCATCGGCACTGAACAAAATGACTTGTGACCGTTTGTCACACTTAACAACCATGGCAGCATCCCCATGGCCACGTGATCAAAATTCAGATGCTTGATAACTGACTCGTGACGGTCGCAGTGTCCTTGAGTTATGTGATCCCCTTATGTGACCTTCTGATCAGCGAAGTCAATGGGGAAGGCGGATTCACTTAACAACCGGGTGACTAACTTAACAACTGCAGTGATTCCCTTAACGACTATGGCAAGGAAGGTCGTAAAATGGGGCAAAGTTCATTTAACAAATGTCTCGCTTAACAACATATTTTGAGCTCAATTGTCGTAACTCGAGGACTGCCTGTCATTAGCAAAGAAAGAGTCCTGGTTCATTTTTTTTCCTCCCAAGAGTACACTTTACTGGCAATAAAGTGGTTACAGATTAGAGTAGGCAGAATCTGTCGGCTAGAAGCCAGAACGCTGTAATTAATCAGAATGGAGCTGGAAGGGACCTTGGAGGTCTTCTAGTCCAGCCCCCTGTTTAAGCAGGAGACCCTACACCAGTGATGGTGAACCTTTTAGAGACCAAGTGCCCCAAACCCACTCCACTCCACCATTTCTTTGATATCAGGGCAACTCCTGTCCTTATGGCGAGTTGTTACACAGCAAGTTGGGCATAGCAAGTTGGCTGCGGCAAATTGTCGTAGATCCAAGCGAAGCAGCAGCAGAACTGGCGGCTGTGAGAGCGAGGGCATCCGGTGGGTTTCTCTGTTGGGAAAAATGTTGCTTGCAAAGGCCACTGTGAAAGATTTCTGGTGTCTTTGTCCACAGATGGTAAGACGATGGATTACAGTGAGGTCTCCGCCACCTTTACCTGCCTGGCAGATACACATTTTGTTCAGAGATGCCCTTCGCCATCCGAACGTTCGGAGTCTGCCGAAACACAGCCTCCTCCCACGCCTACGTTGGCCTTTAATGAGAAGGATATGTATACTGTCCCAAAGCTGAACCTCATAGGTGAGAAGCGAAGAAGTTTAGATAGCAGGCGACAAGGGAATTAAACCAGCAAGATGTAGCTGGCACTTAGGAGCCTCTCGGAAGATTTTCGAAGCAACAGGAGTAGAAAGAAACCAACAGTTTCCACTTATTTGAGGAGAAGAATGAAATTAGAATGGAATAGGAATAAGGATGGGATGGGATGGAATAGAAGTAATGTTAATGTAATAGAATAGAATAGAATAGAATAGATAGAATAGAATAGAATAGAATAGAAAAAGAATGGAATAGAACAGAACAGAATAGAATAGAAGTAATGTAATGTAATAGATTAGAATAGAATAAAGAATATAATAGAATAGAGAAAGAATGGAATAGAATAGAATAGAATAGAAGTAATAGAATAGAATAGAATAGAATAGAGAAAGAATAGAATAGAATAGAATAGAATAGAACAGAATAGAATAGAGAAAGAATGGAATGGAATAGAATAGAATAGAATAGAATAATGGAATATATGGAATGGAATAGAACAGAATAGATGGAATGGAATGGGACCTTGGAGGTCTTCTAGTCCAACCCCTTGCTCAAGCAGGAGACCTTAGACCATTCCAGAAAAATGGCTGTCCAGTCTCTTCTTAAAAGCCTCCAGTGATGAAGGCAAGCTGTTCCACTGGTTTGTTTTTCTGTTCCATTAAATCGTGACTTTCCTGCTTTATACAGTGAAATGTGTCTACGGTCTCTTAATCTTATATGTACTGTGTCTCTCTCACACAAAGAACCCTGTAAATATTCTTAAAAAGACTCGGCTTATAAGAATTGATCCGGTCCTCAGTTCCTGTTTTTTTCCACAGTAAAGACACGACTTTATTTTCACAGTCAAAACTGCTTGTAGGAATTTCACTGAGAGAAACAGATGCAGATCATGCCTACCGTATCCCTGGGGGAGGGAAAGAGGACAGATATTTGCTGCTGCAAGAAATAACATTTTCTCTTTCGGCCAACAGGAAAGGGAAAGCGGAAGCATTCCGACAGCGCCAAGGAGGACGGTGATAGAGGAGGAAAGCGATCAAGACAAGACCCAGAGAGCGAAGAGGTAGCATGCTCACCACTTCCAGGACAACTGAAGATGAGAGAAAAATTGGGCGTAGAACGCAGAGGCCAGAACAGGAGCTGGGCAGATCAGATCTTAGTGGGAGATGGGAGAGGGAACCGTCCTACAAAGCTTATCAAAGGTCTCAGCAACATAAATGTTGGCTTCAGTTGTGGCTGTAAGTCAAGGACTGCCCGTATATGCAAATTGGCAAATTTAAGATTTTGCATCTGTAAGGACCCACCCCACTGTACATCTTAAGAAGACAGAAGTCTTGGAATATCTCTTCCAACAGGCATCTTTAGTAAGAGAAGATGGTTGTAGGCGTTCTAGACAGGATCTGAAGGGCCAACCCCTACCATTCAAGGTTTTAAGTGTTCCCAAGCAGCCCCCACCCCACCGTCCTTCCAGCGACAATCCCAGGCGTTACATTTCCACCCCCTTTTCCTCATGGCCCGGCAGAAGGGAGACTTCAGAGAGTAGTAGATGAAAGCTGATGGCCATATTGTTACGGTCAGTCCTCTGGGTGAGAATCCACATTCAGTCCCTTTGAAGTTTTAACGAAGGAAGTGAGAGCCATAAAACCCTTTTGTTCACCCCCCCTTCCCCAGAATCCAGAGAGGGCAGAAAGGGGGAATTGGATTCTGACCGCATCAAAGTGTTTGGACTGGGGGGATAACAGGATAGGCTTCCTACTTATGGGACCGTCTTCTGCCACATACTTCCCTTCGACTGGTGAGAGCGCACAGGGTCGGCCTCCTCCGGGTCCCGTCAGCGAAACAATGCCGTCTGGCGGGTCCTAGGGGGAGGGCCTTCTCTGTTGTGGCGCCCACCCTCTGGAACCAACTGCCCCCTGAAGTCTACGTTTCCCCCACTCTCCCGGCCTTCCGGAAAAATCTAAAAACTTATCTATGCCAGCAGGCCTGGGGATGACTGTGATTGTGTCTGTATGATGAATGTGTTTGGGGGGTCTTTTAAATTCTTTGTCGATTTGGTTTTTGGTTTTTAAATGCTGTGATGTTGTTTTTCGTTCATGTTGTTAGCCGCTCCGAGTCCTTTGGAGAGGAGCGGCATAAAAAATCTAATTAAAATAAATAAAATAAAATAAGGGACTGTGCTTGTCAATCCCCATTTCAGCCTCTTGCAGACAGTGGCATCTACTGGCAAGTCAATATAGATCGTTTCCACCAGCACTTCCGGGATCAAGCCATTGTCAGTGCTGTGGCCAACAGGATGGACCAGGTGAGTAGAACCTTCCTCAAATTATTTATTACCTTTTAAATAAACGTATACGGCTATCCAACTCCTAACATGGCCTCCCTCCCGCCTGATCATTGGTGCTGAAGTCTGACTGCTTTTCTTGGACATGCCACGATTGGCTGGCTTTTCTTATCAGGAAAGCTCCAGCTTTGTCCCTGACGACGTAAACCGAGGCGAAAAAGTCAGACCTGCCTTTGCTTGGCCAGATACAATCAGGTCACAATCAAACAGAGGCACAGAATCAAAATCACGCGAAGTATTAGTACCGCTTTATAAAGCCTTAGAAAGGCCACACCTGGAATGCAGCATCCAGGTTTGGTCAACACATGATCAATAAAGGCGTTGAGACTCTGGGAAAAGTGCACAGAAGAGCAAGAGAGTTGATTAAAGGCCTGAAGAATGGCTGCAGGAGTTGGGTTTGGCCAGTCTAGAGAAAAGAAGGACGAGGGGGGACATGATAGCAGTTGTCCAGTATTTGAGGGGCTGCCCCAAAGAAGAGGGGGGTCAATTTATTTTCCAAAGCACCTGAAGGCAAGACAAGAAACTACAGATAGGAACTAATCAAGGAAAGAAGCGCATAGCCTAGTGCTATTAACCCAGGGCTTCTGAAACCTGGGTAAATTACCCCAAATTGGGTCAAAGTCTTTTTCTTTAGATAACAACACACAAACCCAGTAGCTATTTCAATAGGAACATCGCAAAGAAGAGGGAGTCAAGCTATTCTCCAGAGCACCTGAAGGCAAGACAAGAAGCAACGGATGGAAACGAATCAAGGAGAGAAGCAACCTGGAACGAAGGAGAATCTTCCTGACAGTGAGAACAATTAACCAGTGGAACCACCTGCCTCCAGAAGCGGTGAATGTTCCAACACTGGAAGTTTTTAAGAAGAGGCTGGACAGTCACTTATCTGAAATGGGATAGGGCAGCGGTGGCGAATCTGTGGCAGGCGTGCCAGAGGCAGCACTCAGAGCCCTCTCTGTGGGCACGCGCACCGTTGCCCCACCAGAGTTCGCCAGAGTAGCAAGCACATGGCGTTTGGAAGTGACAGGGCAGGAAGTGAGCGAGCAAGCATTTCATTTATTTCATTTCATTTATTTGACTTATATGCCGCCCTTCTCCCCAGACTCAGGGCGGCTTACAGCAAAATACAAGTACAAATATAATATAAATTAATTAAAATACAAATATACAGTATAAAAAAAACTAGCAGTGTTGCCCCCGCCCCCGGGGATGCCCCAGAGATGGCAAGGGACTGGCCCCGGCCACGCTCACCCAGTCTGCCGGGACCCCTGCAGCCACGCCCACCCAGTGGGCCACGCCCCCTGCTCCCCCGCCCCCGAGGGCACCACAATGCTGATGCAGACCTGGCATTTTGCAATAAATAAGTGGGTTTTGGGTTGCAGTTTGGGCCCTCGGTCTCTAAAAGGTTCGCCATCCCTGGCACAGGTCTCCTGCTTGAGTAGGGGGCTGGACTAGATGACCTCCAAGGTCCCTTCCAGTTGTATTTTGATTGATTGACAGGAGAAGGGCCTCTGTTAACACCTCCTAACTTTTCTTTTGCCTCCACAGACCAGTAGCGAAATTGTGCGGACCATGTTGCGAATGAGTGAAGTCACAACCTCTTCTAACGCTCCCTATACCCAGCCGCTCTTTTCCAATGAGGTGAGTCACCATTTGAACTTTTTAAAAGTTTTATGGGTTTAAATGTTATGGCCAAAGGAGGCAAGGTTCAGGCCAAAGGCCAGGGGAGAAAAGCCATGCCGTTAGTCCTCAGTGACCAGATTGCTGCAGGTCTTGCTCACACTGGAGGTGCAGATTCCTGGCCAAAAAGGAGTAACTAAGGTAGTAGTCGACTTGCAACTGTTCACTGAGTGACCGTTTGACGTTACAACGGCACTGGAAAAAAACGTGGCTTATGAGCATTTTTCACACTTGACGACCGTTGCTGGCACTGCAACTTGTCATAAATGTAAGTCAGTTGCCGACTGTCTGAAGTTTAATTAAGATGCTGCAACGGTCGTAAGTATGAAAAGCAGTCATGTCACTTTTTTCAGTGGTGTTGTGACTCTGAATGGTGACGAAATGAACTGTTGTAAGTCGAAGACTGCCTGTATATAGTAGTGTTTTAAAACAGGGGTCTTTTATGACTTGTGGACTTCAACTCCCAGAATTCCTCAGCCAGCCACCGCCTTCACGGCCCACCGCAGCAGATAGCCCAGTGCCATGGCAGCCAAGTTTGAAGACCCCTGTTTTAAAACATCTCCTCAGTAGTCACGAAATGTACAACCCATATATATATATATATATTCTTTTTTTTTTTTTAAGATATTCCGGTTACTTCCGGCCGGTTACAACATCTCCAAGCAGATTCTTGATCAGTACCTAACTTTACTAGCAGATGATCCGGTAAGAAAAGAGTTTTCTGTCTTATGAACAGAAAAAAAAATCCTTCAGGAATGTTGTGTGTTCTTTTTTGACTTCCCTTTTTTCCAGACCTGAGGCTTTTTCATCCAAGCCTTTTATTCTCTCCACAGCTTGAGTTTGTTGGGAAATCAGGGGAGAGCGGTGGAGGGATGTACGTGATCAGTATCCTTTGGGGCCTTCCGCTGTCACGAGGGCCAGTCTCAGAATCAGAAGGAAGAAATGTGGATTAACAATGCAGGAAGGCAGGTGTCAACTGTCCCACTCGGTCATCTAGCAAAGAAAGACCCCCGGGCCATTTGTTTTTCCAAGAGCCTGCTTGGCACTGCTGGTGACACTCAGCATGGGAGGAAGGCGTGCATTTCTCTGACCAGTACGACAAACACACCTGATGTCATGGCTGGGGTGGGGAGGAGGACTGTAAGGAAGAAAGTGGGGTGAGAATGGAAGCCCAGCTGAGCCTTGTGAAAAGCTTAGGTCAGTGATGGCGAACCTTTTAGAGACTTGACTGCCCAAACTGCAACCCAAAACCCACTTATTTATCGCAAAGTGCCAGGGCCGCATCAGCATTGTGGTGCTCTCAGGGGGAGCGGGCTGTGTGTGTGTGGCCCACTGGGTGGGCGTTGGCATGGCCACTGGGTGGACATAGCTGCAGTGGTCACGGCAGACTGGGTGGGCATGGGCGGGCCGGGACCAGGGCTGTGGGGACCAGTCCCTCGCCATCTCCGGAGCATCCCCAGGGGTCCAACGCCGCTCACTCGCTCACTTCCTGCCCTGTCACTTCCAAACGCCACGTTTTCGCTACTCTGGCGAACTCTGCTGGGGCAACGGCATGCGTGCCCACAGAGAGGGCTCTGAGTGCCACCTCTGGCACACGTGCCATAGGTTTGCCACCACTGGCACAGGTGGTTGAAGACGTAGTACTGTCTTTCCCCCAAAATAAGACCTACCCCGAAAGTAAGCCCTAGCTTGATTTGGGGGGAGCCTAATATAAGACCTACCCCAAAAATAAGCCCTATCTACGGTAGGATCATCAGCTACAGTAGTGGCCAAAATTATGGAAACCTTTTGGGAAAAGTATACAGTAGAAATGCCACCTTTGGTTAAGTTTCCACCCATTTTGCTTCTCATTTCTTTATAACTGTAGCCTTGTCCACTTAATATAGCGGTGCTCAACCTGTGGGTCGCGACCATTTCACGGAGGTCGCCAAACAACGCAGTCCGCCATTTTTCCCCCCTTTTCCTTAGCTGTGCTACTCCCTCTTATTCTATTGGCTTTTGAAAGCCAATAAAATGGAATCTCTTGAATAGAGTCTAATTCTATTGGCTTTCAAAAGCCAATAGGAATTGTCCAGGCTATCTCCGCCCTGCTGAGCCCGCCAAAAGTCCCAGTCTGCAAACGGGACTTTGCAGCGAAGGCGAGCTGTCTAGAAGTTTCCACCCCTCCCTGCTGAGCAACTACTAAAAATGTAAGTAAAAGAGGGCCAGGGGTGGGAGGTGGGAGGCCGGCGGGCACAGGGAGGGTTTTTGGCGCGCGTGGGGCCCTGCGGGTTTTTTACTTCTTTTGGGCTGGGCCAGCTGGTGGCCCAGCCCGTGGTCGCCCTGTGCCATCGCTGCCGCGGCCGCCCAAGAGCGCCTGGACCTGCCTGCCGCCACCCCAAATGGGCGGCAGCGAAGGTAAGGCTAGCGGGGCATCGGCGGGCGCAGGGAGGGTTTTTGGCGCGCGTGGGGCCCTGCGGGTTTTTTACTTCTTTTGGGCTGGGCCAGCTGGTGGCCCAGCCCGTGGTCGCCCTGCACCGTCGCCGCCGCGGCCGCCCAGGAGCACCTGGGCCTGCCTGCCGTCGCCCCAAATGGGCGGCGGCCTACGCCTCGGCCGGCGCAGGGGGCAGCACCACGCATGCACGGCGCTTGACAGGTCGGGGTCGCGGCCTGAAAAAGGTTGAGAACCGCTGACTTAATAATACTATTTTACATGGCTTTCCAGGCAACCAGTCAACTCTTTGCACCGTGACTTTAATTTAATGACGTTTTACAAGCTCACTCAATGAAAGAACACCAAAAAAACCCCAACCGACTTGATAAGCAATCGCACAACACACTGACGAACGTCCTCCTCTCAGCTTCAATACATAACATCGATAACCAGATCCTACTGTGGTCTGATTGGCTCATTGCCAGAACAAGGTGACAGCGGATTGGCTCTCTAAACACTTGTGCTCATTGGCTACAGTCAGATGAAGGAAAGCTACCTGATACCAACTTAAGCAAATTGTGCTTCTTTTTTCTGGTTATTTGGCTACAACGTTTCATAGAATACAGTACAGATAATTGAACAAACTTGGTTGCGTTATGTTCTTGATTAAATTATCTTTCCATGGATATATAATTTTATGGTACTACTCCCCCCCCCAAAAAAAGTGGTGTTATTAGCCATCAAACCTCAAAAATACACTTTTCCCAAACGGTTTCCACAATGTTGGCCACTACTGTAGATGGAAGCGTGGCCAGTTGACTTTGCTCGTGTTAGCAGCACTGGGTGTGGGTGTGGGGGGGGGAAAGATTTCAGCCTTGTGGCATCTTTTCCCTAACATTCTGCCAAACAGATCTTCATAAGGGCCTGGCCTCTCTCGCCACCGCAACGCTGGAATCCATCGTGCAGGAAAGGTAAAGTGATTTATGCGGATCTTTCCACACCAGAAGATTCTTCGTGCCTTTTGTGTTGTTTGTTTCACTTCCCAATTTCCTTGGGATAGCCTTTCCCCCCTAATATCCCGGGAGCCTGCCTCTCGTGTCCTCTCACTTCCATTTCTTTTGGCCTCCAAAGATTCCTCTTCGATCGATTTCAGATCATCGAAGCAGTGATATTTATAACATTTATTCTGGATTTTTTTTCTGTTCTTCTGTCTAAAATAAGCCTAGCATTAAAATTATAGACCGATCATTTCTTTGTCAGTGGGCAAACGTACAAAATCAGCAGAGGATCAAATCTCTGTAAAGCTATTTTCATTATTGGGTAGGTTTTCCCAGTGGTTAGCCACTTTTCAATTTCTCCTCCTTGTAGTATATTGTTGAATTGCTTGGCAATGAGTGGGTGTACAACTGTTAGATGTTTCAACCAAAACCCATGCAGTTCATCTTCACCTGGGGCTGACCAATTTTTGATTTTCCTTGCTCTTTTTTCTGCCGTTTTTGTTGTTATTATGAGTTCTTTCATTTCAACTTCTGTTTTATTTGCATCCACCTCTTTTAACCAAGCCGCATTCTTGTTGCATTTCTTTGGGTTATCCCATATCTGCTTCCAGAACTGCACTGTTTCTTCCTTCTTAGGTACTGACTGATTCATTGCAGTTTCTCCATTGATGGGATTGGTAGAAACATTTCTGATTGGACTGAAATTGGAGGTTCTGCCTATAGTTTGCAATTCGAGCTTCATATCTACTGATTTTCCTGGCTATAGCTGTTATTGGTTGCTGTATTATTTCCAGTGCTTCCTTGATCTTCCTTGTTTCTAAGTGGTATTTATTATTATTATTATTATTATTATTAGGGTTTGTTTGATTGTTTTGTTTGTTTTAGATAATTTATATAGCTGCCTCCTCGCTCACAGCAACTCTAGGCAGCTTACAGATAATCAAATCACAATGTAGAAGAAATAAAAATAATGGAATAATAATAATAATAATAATAGCCCCACCCACCCACCCCTCGATGACAACACACACTCATATCAGCCATTTAATGGGATCCATCCCACTCGGTTCTCCAAGTGGCAAAACCACGTCTTCGGGGCTTTCCAAAAGAGTGCCAGAATGGGGGCCAGTCTAATTTCTGGAGGGATGATGTTCCAGAGGGAGGGAGCCACCACAGGGAAGGCCCTTCTCCTGGGTCCCGCCTTAGGGAACGGGACCCACAACATTCTTTGCCTCCCCACTCTGGTGGGTTGGGTGGATGTGATCGGTAAGAGATGGTCCGAAGGGAAAGATGCAAGGGTGTGGGTTGTGTGTGTGAGAGGGAGAGAGAGAGAACTATACCTGTTTTCCAGCTTACATGAAAGTTTTCATATTTTGGTATAGGAGAAAATGTGTTCATTAATTTTTATTTTTTTTTAAAAAAAAATTATTTATTTTTTTTCCATGCATTCAATAGTATTTATTCAGCAAGCTGTCTGAGTTTACATTGGCTAATACATAGTTAGTTGCTAATCCTTTATTCTTTCCTCTAGCCATCGATAAAATAAGTCCCAAATCCTGTTTCTTCTTTTTTTTTCAGTCTCCTAGTCAATCTGTCCATCTCCGCGCATTCTAATGTTTGTTTTTTAATTATTTCTTCATCTGATGGTGTTTCTTCATTTTTCCAATACTGCGCAAATATAATTCTTGCCGCTGTTGTAACATGCAAAGTCAAATATATACTTTGTTTATCAGTCTCTTCTGGCATTATGCCGAATTAAAAAAAAAAAAAGTTCAGGTTTAAAATCTACGTGTTCTCCCAACATCTTTTCTAGCCAAGCACGTACCTTTTTCCAATAGCTCTTTGCTTTGGCACATCTCCTCCAAACATTAATTAATGTTCATTCATTTTTCGCTGCCCTGCTCAGAACAGCCTCTCCTTCACTTTTTCTCCCGGACACAGATTCGGGTCCCGCTGTGCCCGCATTTTCCGCCTTCTGTTAAGAAAGAGGCACCTGGAACAGAAGCAGATCGAGGACTTTGCCATGATCCCGGGCAAGGAAGCCAAAGAAATGATGTACAAAATGTTGTCGGCCAATATCGTCGCTCTGCAGGTACCGGCTCTCCTTCTTTGGCCCGGCCTGAAGGCCGAGCTGCGAGTGGCTTTGCCTGGGAATGGAGGGGACTCTAGCAGACCTGGTGAGGCAGTGATGAGATGCCTTGCAAGCCTTCTGGAGCTGCAGGTTGGCCAGGGGATTCTTGAGTGAAGGTCAGTTCCCCTCGTCATGAAAGAGAGAGCAACCTGCTGCCCTGGATTCCCACATAGCTGGGGGGCTGGACTAGAAGACCTCCAAGGTCCCTTCCAGCTTCTATTCTGTTCTATTTCTATTCCTCTTCTATTCATTTCTATTCATATTCCATTTCTATTTTATTCTATTCTCTATTCATATTCCATTCTACTATTCTATTCTAATTTCTATTCTTATTCTATTTCTATTCTGTTTCTATTTCTATTCCATTTCATTTCTACTATTCTATTCTATTCTATTTTATTCTTATTTCTATTCTTATTCTATTTCTATTCTATTTCTATTCCATTTCATTTTCTATTCTATTCTCTATTCATATTCTATTCTATTCTATTGTAATTTTTATTTCTATTATTATTCTATTTTGATTCTATTTCTATTTATTCCATTTCTATTTCTATTTTATTCTATTCTCTATTCATATTCTATTTATTCTACTCTATTCTATTCTATTCTATTCTATTCTATTCTATTCTGGAAAGTAATGCTTAATGTCACTACAATGAATCAAGCATGATGCGCTCTCTCCTAATGTAATCCATAAAGCTTATTCTCTTTCCAAATCTTTTGGACAAAATTCAGGAATCAAAGCTAAAACCAATTATAGCAGTTTGCTGCATAACTTCTTCTTTCAAAGGTTCAATTCTATGTGGGAGCCAATAATAATAATAATAATAATAATAATAATAATAATAATAATAAAGTTGGAAGGGACCTTGGAGGTCACCAAGTCCAACCCCCTGCTCAGGCAGGAAACCCTATCCCATTTCAGACAAATGGCTGTCCAGTCTCGTCTTAAAGACCTCCAGTGTTGGAGCATTCACCGCTTCTGGAGGCAGGTTGTTCCACTGGTTAATTGTTCTCACTGTCAGGAAGTTTCTCCTTAGTTCCAGGTTGCTTCTCTCCTTGATCAGTTTCCATCCGTTGCTTCTTGTCCTGCCTTCAGGGGCTCTGGAGAAGAGCTTGACTCCCTCTTCTTTGGGGCTGCTTTTATTGGGGCAGCTTTTAGGAGGCAGTATAGCACTAGCAATAGCACTTAGGCTTATATATATATCACCTTACAGTGCTTTGCAGCTCTCCAAGCAGTTTACAGAGTCCGCTTATTTCCCCACAACAATCTGGGTCCTCATTTGACCGACCTCAGAAGGATGGAAGGCTGAGTCAACCTGGAGCCGGTCAGGAGCGAACTGCTGGCCGCCGGTAGAGTTAGCCTGCAAATGTTTCATTCATTTTATCTATACATATAAAACAAACGCAGCCATGTTTGTATTTGCCATGTAATTCAGAAATCCTTTCCTGCCTCACATTCCAGAGTTGAAAGGAACCTCTTGGACACACGAAGGTCCAGATTCCTCCTTTGTGGAGGGGCCCCAAGAAGCCCTCCTGGTGACCTGGTGGCCCCGAGAGGGAGCAAAACCATTTCCTCAGGCATTTGACTGAAACATCAGCTGCTCTAGACAGGAATGTGGTAGAGATGTAGCCACTTTCGCAAAGTCCATCTCTTAACCTGGCTTCCCTCCCCCCAAAAACAGGAAATCCCCAAAACTCCAGATCACGCACCTTCCCGGACATTCTACTTGTACACCGTCAATACTCTCTCATCTGCCCGGATGCTGCTCCAGCGCTGTTACAAGGTCTGCATCTTGCTTTCTCTTTTTTTTTTAAACTTCTCCTGCCATCAGACTGCACTCATGGAAACCTCTTCTTTCCCTCCTTCTCAGTGTGTGGCCAACCTGATAGAACGGCGACTTCACGAGACCAAGGAGAACCGGTGAGTCGGGAGTCCTGGCTTACCAATCAGCCCTTTGAACCCAACTCAACTTACCAATCAGCCCTTTGAACCCAACTCAACTCTGGGCAGTTAAGTGTCCATGGAGGTTCTCAGTCCTCCGGGTCACGATTGTCCCAAAGATGTCTCTTCAGGAGGCAAGTGGACTTTCCTGTTCTTTCTTTGAAGACGTTTCGCTTCTCATCCCAGAAGCTTCTTCAGCTCTGACTGGGTGGTGGGGAAGGGAAGGATTTATACTCCTTGCAGACTGCGGAAACCATTTGTATTTCGGTTGGAGATGCACACAACACGGACCCATCCCCAACAGCCTTGCGCCTGTCTTCAACAGGGAAGGGACCCAGGGCAGGAAACATCCTGCAGCCAAGAAGGCTCCACAGCCATTTGCACCACTCAGGTGGCCCTGAGGACACAGGTAAACCTCCAGGTGGCCTCAACGGCTCTCTAAAAAGAAGGCAAATGACCAGCTGTCTGCAAGGACATAAATCCTTCCACTCCCCACCATCCAGTCAGAACTGAAGAAGCTTCTTGGAGGAGAAGTGAAACATCTTCAAAGAAAAACAAACAACTGGTCATTTGCCTTCTTTGAGACAGCCGTTGAGGCCACTTGAAGGTTTACCTGTGTCCTCAGGGTCACCTGACTGGTGCAAATGAATGGGGAGCCTTCTTGGAATTGCTGAAAGGACTGTGTTCCACTCCCATTTTTGCACTACTCAAATGACCCTGAGGACACAGATCAACCTCCAAGTGGCCTCAACAGCTCTCTAAAAGAAGGCAAATGACCAGCTGTCTGCAAGGAGTATAAATCCTCCCATTCCCCACCATCCAGTCAGAGCTGAAGAAGCTTCTGGGATGAGGAGCAAAACATCTTCAAAGAAAAACAAACAACTGGTCATTTGCCTTCTTTTAGAGAGCCGTTGAGGCCACTTGAAGGTTTACCTGTGTCCTCAGGGTCATCTGAGTGGTGCAAATGGATGGGGACTCTTATTGGAACTGCTGAAAGGACAGTGTTCCACACCCATTTGCACCACTCAGGTGACCCTGAGGACACAGGTAAACCTCCAAGTGGCCTCAACGACCCTCTAAAAGAATCCAAAAGACCAGCGGTCTGCAAGGAGTATAAATCCTTCTATTCCCCCACCATCCAATCAGAGCTGAAGAAGCTTCTTGGATGAGAAGTGAAACGTCTTCCAAGAAAAACAAGGACATCCAGTTGCCTGTTGAAACCTTAAGAGTTCTCCATCCAGAAGTAAGCCAGAGACAGTTGGGGAGAGCTGGTACGCTCTCCTTAGTAACTCCGTGTCTGGCAGAGCTGTGGGGCGCTCACGGAATGCCCTGCCTTGTATCTCTGAGGTCCCCTGCCTTTGGTCTCGCAGTCTCTGTGATTCAGGTGAAGCCACGAGACCGACCGTCCGACCCTCTGCCTTTCTCTCCTGGCAGGCGTCTGCTAGAGAAGAGCCAGCGGGTGGAGGCCATCCTTGCCTCGGTCCAAGCCACGGGGGCTGAGCAGGCGCAGCTGCAGGAGATTGAGGAAATGATCACGGCACCCGAACGACAGCAGCTGGAGACTCTCAAGCACAACGTCAACAAGTGAGTATGGCCCAGGTGCTGGGGGGGGAGCAGCTGAAGCCCTCCCTCATAGGTTCCCCAATCCAGTGAAAAGGATTGTCGCCTTTCCTTTCTTGCATTGTTTCAAAAGGACGACATGGTCACCTCTGAATCCTAACTGTGTCCAGTGTCAACTTTGCGAACGTTGGATGTTCTTGCTTTGACAAAATAGGAAGAGGTAGCCACTCTCTGTATAAGTTGTGTGGTATTTTTAGAGTTAAATTAGATGATGCTGGGCGGAGAGGAGAAAGAATGTGTGTGTGTGGGGATTAGTTAAGATAAGAAACCAGCTACAGAAGGAAGGGAAACTTTGCCCTTCAAACTAATTGGAGAACAGTGATTTATGACTGCAAATTAGAGGAGGGGAATATGCTGGAATATTATGTGCTCAAGGGGAGGGGAATTCAGATCTTGGCATCCACCATGCTGTGCCGACAATGTGTTTCACGATTAAAGACTTTTTAGGATAAACAATGCCTGGAAGTTCTTTGAAGTGTTTCATTAGTCGGAACCATGACATCCAGGTGATGAGGCAAGAGAGATCACGTCTAAAACTGATGCCACCAAACAATCTAGATTAATTAACAGATTTTTAGAAAAGCCAAACTTTTGGTCCTTAACCAAGGGATGGTTAGATAATCTTAAATAATCTTTTCTGTCTAAGATAAGATAACCTTTATTGTCATTTTTATTACTGTGGGTATAACGGCACACATCAAAAATGAAATTTAGTTGCCCGCTCTCAAAGTGAAACACATACGTGACACACACCTAAACATACCGCCGTGAGCCGCCCTGAGTTCTCCGGAATAGGGCGACATAGAAATTAAATTAATAAATAAATACCGTGCAGAACATATGTACAGACCCACATCCCTACATATACGTAGCAAATAAATATTAAATACTGTCCATCTTGAATATATAATGGAAGGAGGAAGCTTGAGAGTTCGCAAGGTTAATGCTGTATGGAATGAAACTCTGGCTGAATCTGGATGTTCTGCTAAGGATACCACGGAGCCCCCTCCTCCCAGAAGGGAACAAGGAAAACAGGTTGTGAAGAGGATGTGTCGTGTCCCAGACAATCTTACGGACCCTGCTCAAGCAGCGCTTCTGCGCTATGTCCTGGATGGGAGGGAGGGAGGGAACTGCCAAAGATCTTTTCTGCCGTCCTCACCACCCTCGGCACCGCCTTCCTGTCTGAAGCAGGGATGCTTCCAAACCAGACTCTGATGCCGTATGCCAGGATGCTCTCGATCGTCCCCCTGTAGAAAGTGGTCAGGACAGGGGAAGGAAGATGTGCTTTTCTCATGCGAGGCAGAAAATGCAGGCGCTGCTGTGCCCGCTTCTAATTGTAGGCATCACTGTTCATGAATCACTCCAAGAACTTTCTCCTCTAGAGATTAATGCATTTACTATATTAGTGCTTGGTCATTGCAATTTTTAAAAGCATTTCCCTTTTAAAAAAAAAGATTTCATCAAGATCTTGCCTTTCTCTATGGCAGTCGCTCAGTTGATCAGTCCAACTAGTTAAGCAATGAAAAGGTGCAACCTTTTAATGATTTGTATTTTTATTTTTTTTACTTCAAGGATCGATGCCAGTGAAAATCAAGTGGATGAAACCATCTTTATTTTGGAATCATACATCAACAGCACCATCAGACACTGACCCGTCCGCTGGAGCTTGAAAAATCCTGTCTTGGTCTTCTAGTTTTCAAAATCTGATTTTGTTTTGTTTTCATATAAAGATTTTTTTTAAAAAAAAAAGAAAAAACAAACTTGCCTTCATGTGGTGGTAATTTTTGATGCAGGAAAATGTGTGGAAAGAGAGTATAAAGGTAGTCTTCGTTTTACATCTGAACGTTGAATGACTGTTCAACTGTTACAATAGAAAAAGTGATTTACAACCTGTACTTGCGCTTAACAACTGTTGCGCCACCCCTGTGGCCACGTGATCACAATTTGGGTGCTTGGCAGTGGCTCATATTTACAATTGTAGTCCAGTTCCCTCTATGAACAGGAAAATCTCTACCATTTGGTGTCTTGTCTTTTCTTGAAAGCCTCCAGTGATGGAGCAGCTGCAACTTCTGATGGCAAGCTGTCCCACTGGTTAATTGTTCTCACTGTCATGAAATTTCTCTTTAATTCCAGGTTGCTTCTCTCCTTGGTTAGTTTCCATCCGTTGCTTCTTGTCCTGTCTTCAGGTGCTTTGGAGAATAGGTGCCCCCCCTCTTCTCTGTGGCAGCCCCTCAAATACTGGAGACGGTATACATTCTCCTGCTTGAGCAGGGGGCTGGACTAGAAGACCTCCAAGGTCCCTTCCAGCTCTATTCTATTCTAATTCCATCATGTCACCTTGGTCCTTCTTATCACCAGACTAGACAGATCTAATTCCTGCAACTGTTCTTCATATGTTTTACCCTCCGGGCCTTTAATCATCTTGAGTTCTCTTCTGCACTTTTTCCAGATTTTTTTGTATTGTGATGACCAAAACTGGATGCAGTATTCCAGGTGTGGCCTTACTAAGGCTTGATAAAATGGTACTAATACTTCACTTGATCTTGATTCTATGCCTCTTTTAACGCAGCCTAAGATTAATAATAATAATAATAAAGTTGGAAGGGACCTTGGAGGTCATCTAGTTCAACCCCCTGCTCAGGCAGGAAACCCTGTACCATTTCGGGCAAATGGTTGCCCAGTCTTTACTTAAAAACTTCCAGTGTTGGAGCATTCACCGCTTCTGGAGGCAGGTTGTTCCACTGGTTAATTGTTCTCACTGTCAGGAAGTTTCTCCTTAGTTCCAGGTTGCTTCTCTCCTCGGTCAGTTTCCATCCGTTGCTTCTTGTCCTGCCTTCAGGCACTTTGGAGAATAGCTTGACTCCCTCTTCTCTGCATTGCATTGGCTCTTTTTGGCCGCTGCCGCACATGGTTGGCTTATAATGTTCACATGGATTCTAAGATCCCTCTCAACAGTTGCTGGCTATGAGCCGGGTTTGACTCAGCCTGTACCTATACAGTTGGGGTTTTTTTTCTCGCCTAAGTGTAAAACCTTAGTTTTTATCTAAATTGAATTTCATTTTGATAGTCGGGGCCCAGCTGAGTTCAAACCTGTCAAGATCCATCTGGATTTTAAGCAAATGTGGGGGAGAGATGCTGGCGGAGGGGGGAATCCCACGGTAGGCTTATCAGTTTGATTGAAAATGCATCTGCCACGTTTGCTGTTTTCTTATGTTAAATCAGCTGCACACAAACGGTCAGTGTTGAGATTGGCAGAAAGAGCCTGTGTGCAGAAAGTCCTCAACGTACGGCAACAATGGAGTCCAACATTTCTGTTGCCAAGGGACACATTTATGAAGTGCAGTTCGCCCCATTTGACGATCTTTCTTGCCGCAGTTGTTAGGTGAATCACTGTACTTCTTGTTAGTAACGCGGTTGTTAAGTGACTCTGGGTTCCGCCATTAATTCTACTCGTCAGAAGGTCCCAAAAGGGGATTGTGTGATCCCAGAACAATGCAACGGTCCTACATGTGAGCCAGTTGCTTGTCTGAATTTTGATCATGTGGCCAAGAGGATGCTGTAGTGGTTGTAAGTGTGAGAATAGAATAGAATAGAATAGAATAGAATAGAATAGAATAGAATAGAATAGAATAATGGAATTGAATAGAATAGAATCTGGAAGGGACCTTGGAGGTCTTCTAGTCTAGCCCCCTGCTCAAGCAGGAGAACCTATACCATTTCAGACAAGTGACTGTCCAGTCTTGTTTAAAAAAAAGTTATGAAAAGTGATCCTAAGTCACTTTTTTCTTTGCTGTTGTGACTTTGAACGGTCACGAAGCCAACTGTGGTTAAATCGAGGACTACTTTTCTCTGCTTCTGTTAGTCATTATCATCATCATCAAGTTAGAAGGGACCTTAGAGGTCATCTAATCCAGGGGTTCTCAACCTTGGCAACTTTAAGACTTGTGGACTTCAACTCCCAGAATTCCTCAGCCAGCTTTGCTGGCTGAGGAATTCTGGGAGTTGAAGTCCACAAGTCTTAAAGTTGCCAAGGTTGAGAACCCCTGACTAATCCAACCCCCTGCTCAGGCAGGAAACCCTATACCATTTTGGACAAATGGCTGTTGATCAAGAATCCCGTGAAACGTTTAGCTGTCCAGTCTGAACCGTTCCAGAGATGAGAGATCCCTGATTACAGTATTCTTGGATTGGATCCCCCAGGGCAGGGGTGGAGAAACTTGGCCCTTTTATGACTTGTGGACTTCATTTCCCAGAATTCCTGAGCCAGTATGGCTCAGCATGGAAACCTCTTCCTTTCCCCTCAGCGTGGCTGGCTCAGGAATTCTGGGAGTTGAAGTCCACCAGTCATGAAAGGGCCAAAGTTTCCCTCATGCTGGCTCAGGAATTCTGGGAGTTGAAGTCCATAAGTCCTAAAGGGGCTATGGTTCCCCACCCTGCCCCAGGGGATCCGGGCTTAGGCTTGTCTGAGAAGCCCCAAACCCAGTAGAAGACAGCTGCAAGGGGTTTGGTTGCCCCAAAATATGCATATGCGTTCATCTCTGCTTGAAGAAGGCTTAAATGTGGTTAGAAGTATATAGGAATGAAATTAGTATACAGGTAGTCCTCTACTTCCGACCACAACTGAGCCCAAAATGTCTTCTGCTAAGTGAGACAGTTAAGTCTATTTTGCCTCAGTTTACGACCTTTCTCGTGAATCCCTGCAGTTGTTACGTTAGTAGCATGGTTGTTAAGTGAATCCGGCTTCCCCATTGACTTTGCTTGTCAAGGGGTCACAAAAGGGGATCACGTGACCGGGGGACACTGCAGTTGTCATAAATATGAGCCAGTTGCCGAGCGTCATGTGACCAGGGGGGATGCTGCACCGGTCGTAAGTGTGAAAATTGGTCATAAGTCCTTTTTTTCCACAGTGCTGTTGTACCTTCGAACGGTCACTAAATGAACTGTGGTATGTCACAGAAGTACCTGTTACTGGCAAAATGCAGAAAGCAATATGCCGGTCAAGGGAGAGAAAAAAGCACAAATGTATCGTCCATCACAGAACATAGAATAAATAACAAGCTTTCAGTGCACCTTAAAGCTCATCTAGTCCAACCCTGTCAACAAAAGTGTGTAGAGTCCAGGCCATGGTTTCCCCAGTTGCAATGTACGGCTGTGAAAGTTGGACCCTAAGAAAGTCCGAGCGCCAAAGAATGGAGGCCTTTGAACTCTGGTGCTGGAGGAGACTCCTGCGAGTCCCCTGGACTGCAAGGCGATCCAACCGGTCGGTCCTAGAGGAGATCAACCCTGACCGCTCTTGAGAAGGCCAGATCCTGAAGTTGAAACTCAAGGACTTTGGCCACCTAATGAGAAGGAAGGACTCCCTGGAGAAGAGCCTAATGCTGGGAAAGATGGAGGGCAAGAGAAGAAGGGGACGACAGAGAAGGAGGTAGCTGGATGGAGTCCCTGAAGCAGGAGGAGTGAGCTTCAATGGACTCCAGAAGATGGTAGAGGACAGGAAGGCCTGGAGGAACGTGGTCCACGGGGTCGCGATGGGTCGGACACAACTTCGCAATTAACAACAACAACAAGAAAAAAGGACTTCCTGGAGAAGAACCTAATGCTGGGAAAGATGGAGGGCAAGAGAAGAATGGGACAACAGAGAAGGAGGTGGCTGGATGGAGTCCCTGAAGCAGCAGGCGTGAGCTTCAATGGACTCCAGAAGACGGTAGAGGACAGGAAGGCCTGGAGGAACGTGGTCCATGGGGTCGCGATGGGTCGGACGCGACTTCGCAACTAACAACCACAATCCAACTCTTTGCTTGAGCAGCAGACTTTACGCCAGTCCAAACGTCAATCAAGTTCCCAGGAACTCAGCTTGACCCCGCACCCTCCAGGAATCAACCGGGGCAGAAAGTCCGGATCTTCTCCGGTTGATACCAACTCCTCAACCTGCAGGACCGGACTCCTTTCGCACAGCGGGGCCGGCAGAGGGCGCTCTCCCGGCCAGGAGAAGGGCTGAAGCGCCTGGGAACCGCCGCTAGAGGGCATCGCAAGAGGGAGACGCCCGCAGGAGCCGAGCCTGCGGTCCGGGCGTGCTTCCTGCTCCGAAGTCATGCTGGCCGGCAGGAGGGTGGCGGTGCACGTCTGCAGGGGGGGCGCCTTCCCGCAACGGGCCCGCTTCGAGCAGGTAGCAGCGCCGGGTGGGCGCGGGGGGGCTGCCCCGGGGAGGGACAGAATCCAGCTCCCCAGTAGGGTTAGTACCGCCTTAGAAAGCCTTGGTAGGGCCACCCCTGGAGTACAGCATCCAGTCTGGGTGGCCACCAGATCACCCAGATGTTGCAACTCTGGGGAAAGGGCAGAGAAGAGCAACCAAGACGGTTAAAAGCCTGGAGACTAAAACAGATTCTACTTCAGGTAGCCAGTCTAGAAGAAAGAAGGACCAGGGGGGACAGGAGAGCAACTGTTTCGGTATTTGAAGAAGAGACCGGACAGCCACCTGTCTGCCATGGTATGGGCTCTCCTGCTTGAGCAGGGGGCTGGACTAGAGGACCTCCAAGGTCCCTTCCAGCTGTATGGTGATTGAAACCTATTTTCCAAAGCCCCAGAAGGCAGGACAAGAAAATTGACGGATGGAAAATGAATCAAGGAGAGAAGCAACCTGGAATTAAGGAGAAACTTCCTGACCAGTGAGGACAATGAACCAGTGGAACAGCTGGCCTCCAGGAAGTTGTGGGTAGCTCCATCACTGGAAGTTTTTAAGAAAAGTCTGGACAGGCCTTTGTCCGGAATGGCATAGGATCCTCTGGTTGGACTGTACTTCAGTTGGACTGTACTTACCTTTACTTAAGAGAGAATGAACTCAAGTGGTTGAGAAATCCAATGCAGCCACTGGGTTACCGTTAACTCAGTGTGCAAACTCCATGGAGCTCCTGGGTCCTGGCAACCGGCCAAACCACTTTGGACTGCTGCAGATCCTACAACCAAATTTTGCAACCATGAAAGAGTTGCAGGCAATTTGGACGTCCTCTTTGAACTTCTGTCCCTTGAAATCTCCATGGACAGATCAGAATGAAACCCTTCCATTTCCCCTGCGCTGGTGGGCTGAGCTGGCCAAATTGAATCCTTTATTAGAATAGAATAGAATTCTTAATAGAATTGAATTCTTTATAGAATTAATAGAATCCTTTATAGAATAGAATTCTTTATTAGAATAGAATTCTTTATAGAATAGAATTCTTTATAGAATAGAATTCTTTATAGAATTAATAGAATTCTTTATTAGAATAGAATAGAATTCTTTATAGAATAGAATTCTTTATCAAATAGAATTCTTTATTAAAATAGAATAGAATTCTTTATAGAATTCTTTGTAGAACAGAATTCTTTGTAGAATAGAATTCTTTATTAGAATAGAACAGAATTCTTAATAGAATTCTTTATAGAATAGAATTCTTTATAGAATTGAATTCTTTATTAGAATAGAATTCTTAATAGAATTATTTATAGAATAGAATTCTTTATAGAATAGAATTTTTTATAGAATAGAATTAATAGAATTCTTTATAGAATAGAATTCTTTATTAGAATAGAATAGAATTCTTAATAAAATTCTTTATAGAACAGAATTATTTATAGAATTCTTTATAGAATAGAATTAATAGAATTCTTTATAGAATAGAATTCTTTATAGAATAGAATTCTTTATTAGAATAGAATAGAATTCTTAATAGAATTCTTTATAGAACAGAATTCTTTGTAGAATAGAATAGAATTCCTTATAGAACAGAATTCTTTACTGGCCAAGTGTGATTGGACACCCAAGGAACTTGGCTCCAGTGCAGGTATATACAACAGTAGTGTATATATGCAACAACAAAGTGAGTGGTCATAGATCATAGTGACAATCATAAGGTACAACAGCAAGGAATAAATACCAATACCAACAGGAGAAGGGAGTAGGAAAGATGAGAAGAAAAATAGCAACACAGCCCTACTACGTGGGTAAATATCCTTAGGCCTAAGACAGGGCTGTGGGAATTAGGTGTTCAGCAGAGTGACGGCACTTTGGGTCTAATTGGTTTGGCATGCAATGCCCTACAGCAGCGTCCAGAGGGGAGAAGTTGAAACAGATTGTGTCCAGGATGTGGACATGTAGTTTATTTTCTCAGCCCTCCTTCTGGTTTGCGACTTAAATTCTAGCTGCTCCCTCTGCAGAGAGACACCCCCTCTCCAGGCCGGGTATCAAAGGGGCTATGGCTTCAGGAAGGGTCACAATCTGTCTTTGGCTTGCAGAGCATCGTTGGCCACTGCTGTCCCCCCCACGAAGACAGCGGCATTGTGCACTGCGCTCTCAAACCCCTCCAGTTCCTCATTTCTGACCAGGAGTTTCCTGGCTCCACCGGACTCTTCTTGAAGGTGCGAAGGGGTTTGTTTCCCCCCCCCAGGAGAGAACAGAGGTGCTTCTCCACCTTTGATGACCCTGAGAATTTTATACAGGGAGCCCTTGACTTGCAACAGTCCATTTAGTGACCGTTCAAAGTTACAACCGCATTGAAAAAAGTGACAAATTTTCACACTGATGATCGTTGCAGTGTCTCCATGCTCCTGTGATTTACAGTTGGCTGCTTGGCAACTGACTCACGTTTAAGACAGTCGCAAGGTCCCGGGATCCTGTGATCCCCATTGGTGACCTTCTGATGAACAAAGTCAATGGGGAAACCGGATTCACTTAACAACCTTGTAACAACTGTAGCGAGCCACTTAACAACCGTGGCGAGAAAAGTCGTAAAATGGGGTGAAGCTCACTTAACAAATTTCTCGCTGAGCTACGTAAATTCTGGGCTCCATTACGGTCGTTAAGTTGAGGACTGCCTATAGTCATTGTGCCGAGTCATCCCATGACCGGACCATTTTTAGCATGGTCGTTAAGGTAGCCATTCTAATCCAGCTTATCCAACGGTGGGAAAATGTTTTTAAAAAGTTGCAAAATGTGATTCTGAGACTGGGGGGACGGTGCAACAACTGGGTGTAAATGCGAGCCAAATGCCAAGAGGCCAAAATGCGACCACGTGACGCCAGAGGTCAGGTGGCCATCATAACTTTGAGGGTCACTTTTTTTTCCCTCTCGTAAATCGTTAAACAACCAGCCATAATTTGAGGACTCCCCGTAATCATGACTGACAAATCTTCCATTTCCAGGATCCAGAGGCATTTTTATTTTCTCTTTCAGCGCCCCCCATTCTGCCCCATCAAGCATTTGACTGCGGAGCAAAGGGCTTCCCTCCCCACAGAGACCCGGCGCCAGGGGGTGGATGTCGGGGTGGCCGTTCTCCTGGAATCAGCGAACCAAAAGATTTTGCTGACCCGCCGGGCGAGAATGCTCAGCCTCTTCCCCAATGCTTGGGTGCCTCCTGGTAAGAAGAACCGAAGGGGGGAGGGATTGGGTGCGAGAGGATGGGAAAGCCTCAAAGGTAGCCCCAAGGTTGCCTTCCGCTTAGAAAAGCCGAGGTGGCACTCCAGCGTCCCTATTCCTGAAGCTTAAGATTTTCTTTTGTTAAAAAAGTGCACGTTGTGTTGCTCATGGTAAGTAAGGAGATCCTGGACTCAGGTGACTGAACAGCCTGGTAGTCAAAGTTTCAGTGATCAATTAGAATAGAACTGGCATGGACCTTGGAGGTCATCTAGTCCAACCCCCTGCTCAAGCAGAAGACCCTATACCGGTGATTTTATTTATTTATTTATTTGTTTGTTTAAACTTATATGCCGCCCTTCTCCCAAGACCCAGGGCGGCTCACAACAACAATAGAAGTAAAACTTGTATGGCAAACCTTTTAGAGACCGAGGGCCCAAACTGCAACCCAAAACCCACTTATGCATCGTCGGGTGCTGGGTGGGTGTGTCCCATTGGGTGGGCGTGGCTGCAGTGGTAACGGCAGACTGGGTGGGACTAAAAAGTTCAATCAAACAATTCCAACTTTGCAAGATCTTTTTTTTTCCCGCGAGAAGTTGAAATTGACTGATTGATTGAACCTTTTTTTTTTTTTTTGCACACAGCGGCGGAGGCCTAAAGCGAAAAGGTTTTATAAAACCCAGCTGAAGGCCTAGGACTGGGGCAACGGCGTGCGTGCCCACAGAGAGGGCTCTGAGTGCCGCCTCTGGCACCCGTGCCATAGGTTCACCACCACTGCCCTATACCATTTCAGACAACTGGCTGTCCAGTCTCTTCTTTTAAAAGCCTCCAGTGATGGAACATCTACAATTTCATGTGGCAAGCTGTTCCACTGGTTGATTGTCTTCACTGTTAGGAAGTTTCTTCTCTCCTGGATTAGTTTCCATTCGTTGTTTCTTGTTCTGCCTTCAGGTGGCCTGGAGAATAGGTTTCAATCACAATATAGCTGGAAGGGACCTTGGAGATCTTCTAGTCTAACCCCCTGCTCAAGCAGGAGAGCCCATACCATTTCAGACAGGTGGCTGTCCGGTGCCTTCTTAAAAACCTCCAATGATGGAGCACCCGCAACCTCTTGTGGCAAGCTGTTCCACTGGTTGATTGTCCTCACTGTTAGGAAATTTCTCCTTAATTCCAGGTTGCTTCTCTCCTTGATTCGTTTCCATCCATCATCTTTCTCCTGCCTTCAGTTGCTCTGTAGAATAGCTTGACTTTAAGTGAGCTTCTTTAAAATCACAGAAAGAATCTGAAATAGTGAATCTGGAGCAAAACCATCTGAACCTAGACGCCCCCCCTCCCATATCCTGACCCTCTCCGCTTTAGTCGTTTTTTCAGAAAGCAGGTTCCTAGTCCTCAGCACTGCAAAGGAAACTGCTGGTCCCATCTTGCTTGAAATCTCCTTGGAGGGGAAAATCTCCCTGGTTGCCTCAGCTCCTGGCTTACGGATTGTTTCAGCCAGTGGGGCCAAACGATGCTCTTGCTGCCCTTATAGGGAGGGAAGGGATGATGGGTGAACATTTCTGAAATGGGTTGATTTGGGCCCGTTAGAGATTTGAACCTGGGGCCTTGGGGTTCAGAAATGGAAGTCTTTGGGATAGATAAGGAGCTTTTGTAAAAGATGATTGACTAATGAAATTTATATCTGGCAATTATACTGAATGAAAATTTGTGTTAGAAATGTACTAGTGAGATTACAATAATTTAAATAGATAGAGTGCGTTGGTTTTGATTTAAGCATTTAATTTATATATAGCGACATATTAAAGAATGAATTGGCTATAGTGATTGTATTAATTTGATTATTATATTGATATTGAGCGGTTGAAGGTCTTTATCGATTAAGGAAATTTATATGTAGGTATGTTAATGAATGAATTTATTTGAATTTAATTGATGATAATTTCTACATAGAGAGGGAAGGTTTAAGAAATATTGTATGAATTGTATATATATATATATAATGCTATTGTTTTCTTTTTGTAATTGACCACCATATCTCCACACTGGTTCTTAAGCTTCTGCTGGTGTAAAATGGAAAAATAATAAAAATTGTTTATAAAAAAAAGAAAGAAATGGAAGTCTTGGCCCTCGGCAGTATTTGCACTGGGGCCCTCTGAGCGATTTCAGCCTTTTTATGTAACATAAAACAAAAAGAGATCCCAGGTAGTCCTTGGTTTACAACCGTTCGCTTAGTGGCCGTTCAAAGTTACAACAGCATTGGAAAAAGTGACTTAGGACCTTTTTCAGCTAAGACCTTTGCAGCATCCTCCTGGTCATGTGATCAAAATGCAGATGTTGGCAGTGTCCCGGGGTCATGTCATCCCCTTTTGCGACCTTTTGAGAAGCAGTGGGGAAACCAGATTCACTTAACAATATTATTATTATTATTATTATTATTATTATTATTATTATTACTATTATTATTATTAAGAGACTGGACAGCCATTTGTCCAAAATGGTATAGGGTTTCCTGCCTGAGCAGGGGGTTGGACTAGATGACCTCCAAGGTCCCTTCTAACTTTATTATTATTATTATTATTATTAAGAGACTGGACAGACATTTGTCTGAAATGGTATAGGGTTTCCTGCCTGAGCAGGGGGTTGGACTAGATGACCTTCAAGGTCCCTTCCAACTTTATTATTATTATTAATATTATTATTATTATTATTATTATTATTATTATTATTATTATTATTATTATTATTATTATTATTATGAAGAGACTGGACAGCCATTTTTCTGAAATGGTATAGGGTTTCCTGCCTGAGCAGGGGGTTGGACTAGATGACCTCCAAGGTCCCTTCTAACTTTATTATTATTATTATTATTATTATTATTATTATTATTATTATTATTATTAAGAGACTGGACAGACATTTGTCTGAAATGATATAGGGTTTCCTGCCTGAGCAGGGGGTTGGACTAGATGACCTTCAAGGTACCTTCCAACTTTATTATTATTATTATTAAGTGTGGCAAGAAAGGTCGTAAAGTGGGTTAAAACTCACGTAAACGAGGTCTCGCTTAACAACAAATTTGGGGCTGTCTTGCGGTCGTAAGTCAAGGATTACCTGTACTGAATCCCTGTTTTCAGAAGCAGCTGGTGAGGGCAGAAACTGGATGTGGTTTTTTCCCCTTGCAGGCGGCCATATTGAACCGGAGGAAGAGGTAAGGCCTTTTTTTTTAATCAAAACCAAAAAGGGAGAATCCAGAGAGCATCAAAGGCCAGGAATGACTTTAGGGAGCCTTTGGTGGTGGTCGTGGTGGGGGAAATATGGCCGGTATTTTGCAAGCTTCTAACCCTCTTGGAATCCTGAAAGCCTGTTGGGAGAAGGCCTGAGGGATTCGGAGAAGGAATTCTGTCTTGGGAAAAGGTTAAAAAAAGAATTGAGGGCAGTCTGTGTGGTGTGGTGGTCTCTGCATCAGCAGATACAAGAAACACCCTGGGGTGTTATGATCTCCCGGACGCGTCCCCAGATACCTCTCCAGAGGTCATTCAGAGGAGGATGAACCAGTTCTGGGTACCACACGAGGGGAGTTGATCAGTGGCTCCGAGCAGCCGTTTGGGAGGGATTTGGCTGAAGCGCAGCTGCAGCAGGACGGCCCTGAGGCTTCAGGTGGAGAAAGCACGCAGCTGCAGCCGGTCAACGATGAGAAAGAGGAACTGCCTTCTGCACCTGATCCAAGAGGAAAGGCAGGAGCAGAGAAGGTCAGCCCGAATACTCATGAGGAGAAAGCCTCGCCATTCTTGATGTGCTGCACCAGAAGCTGGCTATTTAGCACAGGAGACAGATGATGTGGGGAACAACACATTCATTTCCTAGTTGTGTGTTTTCTAGTCGTTGATTCCTGCCTTGCTTTGGATTAACCTGTGCATGACTTGGATCGTGCCTCGTGGCCCCCACTTGTGTTGTGGATTTAATTTTGCCTGGAGGGTTTATTTTGATTGGGAAACTTTCAAGTGCCTTGCAGACTCACTGGCCATTGTTCTGTGGACTAGCATCGGTCTGCTTTTGGCTGGACTTCATTGTCTCCCCACCCTTGTTCCTTTCTTCTCCACAGCTGCTGGAGGCCGGGCTGAGGGAGCTGGAAGAAGAGACCGGCTTGCGGCTGCAGGATGGGGAATTCACCTGGCACCTGCTGGCCCTCTGGGAGGTAACACAACCCCAAGATCCCCCCAGTTCTTGTGAAGGGACAGGTGTGGGTCACGCCAGCTGAGGGTCTTGTGATGGGGAGATCACATCAGGTGAAGGTCATTGGGAGGTGAAATGCTGGTTTGGGGGGGGATGTGTGGGTTGCTTGAGGGTGAGTAGTGTCCCCAATTGGCTGTGTGGTTGATTTCATCGGACCAGGTTATTTACGGGACCGTCTGCTGCCTCATCAATCCCTGCGGCCGGTTAGGGCCCACAGAGTGGGCCTTCTCCAGGTCCCGTCAGCCAGACAGTGTCGCCTGGCGGGGCCTAGGGGAAGAGCCTTCTCTGTTGCGGCCCCGGCCCTATGGAACCAACTTCCCCCGGAGATCCGTGTCGCCCCCACCCTCTTCGCCTTTCGTAAATTGCTTAAAACACACTTTTGCCAGCAGGCCTGGGGCAGCTAACACCTTGCCTCTAGCCAGTGTATGTGGAATGATTGGTTTCTTTTTTAATTAAGGGTTTTTATATTTATGTATATAATGTAATGTCTATCATGTTGTGAGCCGCCCTGAGTTCTCCGGAATAGGGCGGCATAGAAATTAAATTAATAATAATAATAATAATTTGAATTTGGAGGGGTTCATTGGCTGGTTGTAGGTCGTTGTGTCTGTTGATGGAATTGCTGGTGGAGTGCCAGGCTTCGATAAACTCGTGGTAGCGTGGCCGATGATTCCTGCATTGTTCCAGCCAAACTGGGTCTTGTGTTGCTGTGAAACTTTCTTGCATTGCTCCGTAATGAAATGTTCGGAAACCAACCCAGAAGCTCGGAGGACGAACCTCCACCCTCATCTTCCGCCCGAGCGACAGATACTCGCCACAACTGCAATCCCATTTCACCTAGTCTTGTCTCCCCCTGCAGTCTGTGTACCCTCCCCGGCTGAGCCAAGGTTTGCCCCAACGCCACCACATCGTGATCTACCTGCACTTGGCCTTGCACGAGAGCCACCAGCAGCTCCAGGTGAGTGGGGAACGTTGGCCACGCTCCAAGGTGTTTGGAGCAGAAGCGTCTTCTTATTTTTAAAAGCACCTAGACCAGTGGTTCTCAACCTGTGGGTCGCGACCCCATTTGGGGTCGAACGACCATTTCATGGGGGTCGCCAAGCACCGCAGTCCGCCATTTATTTTTTTTTGGTCGGCCATTTTTTTTGGGTCGGCCATTTTTTTTTCCTATCGCGATGCGGGCCGTCGCGCCGCGCATGCGCGCTGCAGGCCCGCCATTTTTTTTTGGTCGGCCATTTTTTTCCCTATTGCAGTGCAGGCCCGCCATTTTTTTTTTTGGTCGGCCATTTTTTTCCCTATCGCGATGCGGGCCGTCGTGCCGCGCATGCGCGATGCGCCCCGTTGCACCGCGCATGCGCGGTGCGGGCCCGCCATATTATTTTTTTTTGCGCGATGCGGGCCGGGGTCGAGCCCCGGAAAAGGTTGAGAACCGCTGACCTAGACTTATATAGCGTTTCATAGTACGTTTACAGCATCTTTCCCCCAACCATCTGGGTCCTCTTTTACTGACCTCGGAAGGACGGAAGGCTGAATCGAGCTGCTGGCAGTGGACAGAGTCAGCCTCCTAACCACTGCACCATTACAGCTCCTGGCCTTAATTCCACTGATTGGATTGGCCTTTCCTCAGAGAGCCCGAGATGACAGGCACTGGGCTCTCCTTTAATTTGATCCCCACAACAGCCTTGCGAGGTAGGCTGGGCTGAGAGCAAGCAGCCCAAAGTCAGGCCAGCCCGATGCCTCAGGGACTAGAGGATTGCAGCAAATTGCCCCCACCTCCGGAGGTTATATTTAAAGCCATCTTATTTGAATCATGGTTTGTTACCTAAGCCGCAATCTTCCTGAGTTTACCAACAGGCTAAGCGTGAAGCTCCAGAGCTTCTTCTCAATTGTAATGTTTAATTAGAGTTTTTGTCATTTGAGATAATTTCTTAACGGTGAAAAGGAGGAATGTCTGCACACGAGATTGGAGACTGCAGTGTTCAAAAGAAGCCATTTTTTTGACAAGGAGATGAGATTCAAATGGTTCTCCCGCACTCTCCCGGTTGGACCGCTGCCAGCAGGAGTCCGTGCAGAGCGAAGGGCAGCCTCAGCCTGGCGCTGGATACTTAATCAGCAGCAATGAATGAATGGCATGAATGAATGGCTTTTTTGCCTCTTGGGGAGGGAGAGACAGAGAAGAGGAACGCTGTCTGATGCTTGAATTGTGGCTTGATCCACATCTCTTGATAGGCCAGGCTGAAGCCCAACGAAGCCGAGGTCAGCGCTGTCGCTTGGCTGGACCGCCCCACCCTGGCATCCATTGTGGCTACGGAGGACGGGGCAGAAGGCGAGATCCCGGGGGCGGGCAGGGGGGCACCATCCATTGTCAGGTACGTGGCAGGGAAGAGCATCCCGGCTTGTCTGGTTTGAATGCAAGAGCCAAGGGTCTAGTCCAGCGGTCCCCAACCTTTCCAATTTGATGGCCTGGCAAAGAAGGAGGCCGTTGAGTGACAGGTGGGCGCACTGCTCCATTTGTGCGAGCGTCATGCCCGCCCTCCACTCACGAGTGGAGCTTCACACGTGTGCTTGCCCATTTCTCCCGCGTCCTGGTTCTGAACAGGCCGCGTCCCTGTAGTGGGCCCACAGCCCAGGAGTTGGGGACCCCTGGTCTAGTCCTCAGAAGCTGGCTGAAGGAAACATAGTTTGGCCCATCATTATTGGTTCCTTCTCTTAGGTAGATAAACTGGATTCTTGGGGGAATCAGTATTTTTCCCTTTAGTAAAATGAAAGGGCTATTAAGGCTTTTCAATCGATAATGTTCTGAATAATTTGCCCTTCATATTGGCAGACAATTACTAAAGATTTGTCCGGCCACCTCAAGGAGAGACGACCCAAAGTCTCTCCTCTTTCTGCTCTAGCTCCTCTTCTCTGAACCTCCCAACAGATAAATGTCTCTTTTTACCGTTCGGTTTACAAATATATAAATATATGATTGGTCTGTTGCCATGCAAACGGAGAGGTCTGCCCACTTTGCATCTGAAGAAGACAGAACTCTTGGAATATTTTTTCCAACAGGCATCCTTTATTAAGAGAAAATGGTTGCAGGCGTTCTAGACAGGACCTGGGGCCCAAGCCCTACGGTTCAAGGTTTTAAGGGGTCCCCAGCAGCCCCACCCCACCCCACCATCTTTCCAGTGACAATCCCAGGCGTTACATTTCCACCTTTTTCCTCACTGCGGGTGGAAGGGAGACTTCAGAGAGGAGTAGATGAAAGCTGATGGCCCCATTGTTATGATTTAGTCCTTTTGGTGGTATCCACATTTAATCCCTTTGAAGCTGTACCAAAGGGAGGGCCATAAAACCCCTTTGTTCACCCCCCTTCCCCTTCATCATATGACAGAATCCAGAGAGGGCAGAAATGGGGGTTTCCATAGTCGATAACTAGAGATGAAATAGAATTGGATTCTGACACTCCTCCTCATTTGAAGAAATGGGGTCAAACTTTGACAGATCTCGTTCATTTTTAGCAAGGAATTTAGGGTGGGGGAGACAAGGGGCAGACTGGTCTCCCTCCTTCGCCACATTTAAAGATCTCCCTTATCTTCTTTCTCTTTGTAAGCAGCATCCTTGAACTGGAGAAGGGCTCAATGAAGACCCTGGGAATCCCCACCACCACCTTCCTGACCACGGCACAAGGGGAGGACGTGGAGCACGTCACCACCGGCACCAAGTACGCCCTCCGGCAGTGGCTCAACCTGTCTTCCCCCTGAGCAGGCAGAGGATGCTCAAACACCTGGGAAGCAGGAGGATGCCCTGGGCAGCACTCCAGAGTCCAGCTGATGCATCTGGAGTTAACCTGGCAGATGTTTGGCTCCAACACTCCTTGGCTTTTGTTTTGGAGAGTGGGGCGTCTGTGTTCCAGCAGTTGCTCAGTTGCCAAAAGATGACAAGTCTTATTTAGCTTTTGCTGGTCTCTGGAGTTTACATTACAGGTATAGTCCTCGACTTAACAACATTTAGTGACCATTCGAAGTTACAACGCCACTGAAAAAAGTAACTTAGGACCGTTTTTTTTACACGTACAACCATGGCAGCATCCCCATGGCCACATAATTAAAATTCAGACGCTTGGCAACTGACTCCTATTTATGACCGTTGCAGTGTCCCGGGGGTCACGTGATCCCCGTTTGCAAACGTCTGACAAGCAAAGTCAACGGGGAAGAAGCCAGATTCGCTTAATGACCGTGCGAGTAACTTAAGAACAGCAGGGATTCGCTTCACCTCTGTGGCAAAAAAAAAAAAAAAAGTTGCAAAAAGAGGCAAAACTCACTTTAATAAGCATCTCACTTAGCAACAGAAATGTTGGGCTCAATTGGCGTAAGCTGAGGATATGTACTTCCCTCATCTGACGGTCATAGAAGGCATGAAATAAGTGCTGAACGTTGTTAGGGAGTGAAAATGTTCCTGGAATCAGAAATCCAATAATAGAATCCAGGTTTTCCTGTACAGGCCCAGATGAACAGGAGTTGAAAAGGGAATAAGCACAAAGATATTATTATATATATTATTATATATATATACTATTCATCTCAGAAAGACATTGTGAAAATCTGCCTAAAGAAACACATGGATCAAATTTTATACAGTTCCTAATCGTAAACAGGTAGCCCTCAACTTAGGACCATCGCTGAGCCCAAAATATACGTTGTGAGACATTTGTTAATTTTGCCCTATTTTACAGTCTTTCTTGCCACAGTTGTTAAGTGAATCATGGTAGTTATTAAGTTAGCAACACGGTTGTTAAGTGAATCTGGCTTCCCCTTGGACTTTGCTTGTCAGAAGGTCACAAAAGGGGGTTCCGTGACCCCAAGGATAGTTCAACCTTCCTAAATGTGAGCCATGTTGTGTCCCAGCCTATGTGAGTCCTTGTTAACTCACAAGGACGAACCCCTTTTAAAAGTAGGCTTTTAACAATGCAGGGGAAACAAACCCCTTTTATTAATTAGGTACAGACCAGCAAAATGTCCCAAGAGCAAAGGCAAACAAAACACGATGCAAACGGAGAATTGGTCACAAGCAAGGCAAACAAAACAATTCCATGAAACTTGAGTCCTTTGCAAACGGACTTGCCTTCAGCAACCAGCACCGCCCACACCTTCCCTTTTTATTATGCAGCCCCAAGGCGTGGCTTTTCAACGCCTTCTCCTCCTCCCTTGGAGTCGCCCCATGGCCTCCCTCTATTCTGCTCTTGTTGCCTGTCTGGGTTTGTGGGCGTCTATGATGTCTTCCAGCTGTGAGTCCTCAGAGTCTGACTCAGCTTTCCCGCACAGCTGGGTCTCAGCCTGAGCATATTGGAGGGGCTTTATCAGATTGTAAATCCTGGAGCTCATCAGAGCCTTCCTCAGGCTCTGATGGCTCTCCAGACCCCTCTTCCTCCTCTGATTCCCCAGACTCAACCGCCGGGTCAACTGACTGGTAAGGACTCACAACAAGCCAGTTGTCAAACATAACAAATGTAAATTATGTGACCGTGAGGGATGCTGCAACAGTCGTGTGAAAAATGGTCATAAGTCACTTTTTTCAGTGGACATTGTAACTTTGAACGGTCACTAAATGAACTGTCGTAAGTCAAGGACTACCTGTGTCCCATAAGTATGTTGATGAAGATTTTCAGTCACCCAGGTAGAGTTGTCTGGAAGTTCAGTCACGACAATCGGACTTATTTTCTTGTTACCAACAATTATAAAAAAAACAAAATATACAAGGGGGAAAAATAACGTGGTTACATTTAGCTCCCACTACTTATATTTCAGTGGTTAACTTTATTTTAAAATGTTTACTTTTCTGAAGAAGGAAAATAATTCAAGACGCGTAAATAGTGCCATAGATCACAACATTGGCCTGTAAGTCCTATATCCCTATTAACAAATGAGAGTCAGTCTTGGTGTCAAAATATTTATTTTTCAGGTCCTCAAGCCTCTGGCCATCCCAACTATGAATTAAAAGCCAAGAGACCCTGAACACAGGGAACAAATGTGGTTTGTTCCCAGTCTCTAGCTGAGAAGCAACATAACCTCATCAAATCAGGGAGATCTTCATTAATCTACAACATGGCTAGTGCAGTTTTTCTCCGTTTGTTTCTTCCAGAATAAATAGGACGTGACAAGAACGTTGTTTCGGTTACCCCCGGCCTGATAACCCAAATGCTAAAGGCCCCCACAAGGTCCATTTGCAGAGTTGCTAGTCAACCTGCTGGGCTCAACTTAAGGCTCCTTTCTCCAAAGCCCCCCCCCCAGTTCACAGGAAGCCCTTTTCGCAAGCAGGGCCTGGCTGGCTGAGTCTGCCATGTTACTTACTAGCTTCCCAGCCTAGTTTCCGGTCTGGGAAATTTAGGGAAGAACCTCAACTAGCCAGGCTGATCGGCGCCAATCAAGGTTTCAGCTTCAGCCACGGGTGGAGGATGGTGAGGATGGAGAGGATGGAGGAGGTCAGGCCGCAGAGCCCCACGAAACCGGAACTGGTCTTGTACATGCCCAGCTTGTCCAAGGGGATGAAAATGTCACAGGCGTTTTTCATCACGTCGAGGAGCAGTGGAGGGTTGTTCCGCAGCACTTGGGCCAGGAGGCAGAGCTGCAGCTTCAGCCACTGGGCCAGCTGGTGGGAGCGATGGTCCTCCCCTGGGGCGGACCTGCCATTTCTGCAGCTTCCTTTATGAGACTTGGCATTCACCTCGTGCTCCATCAGGAGCCGGATTTCGTAGGCATCCCGGCTCAAGTTCATAATCAGCGCAAAGAGGTAATATCTGGAAAGGATGTGAAGAAAGAGCGAAATTATATATATGTATATATGTGTGTGTATATATGTGTGTGTGTGTATGTATGTACGTATGTATGTATGTGTGTATATATCACGTAGAATTTGAAGTGTCTTGGCGACATTTCAACGAAGTCCCATTCGTCATCTTCAGGCTGGTGCTTTCGGCTTCGTGCTTCTAGGAGCACGAAGCCGAAAGCACCAGCCTGAAGATGAAGAATGGGACTTCGTTGAAACGTCGCCAAGACACTTCAAATTCTACATGGGAGAAAACCCGAAAAACATAGTCAGCTATGCTATGCTGACTCAGGAATTCTGGGAGTTGAAGTCCACCAGTCATAAAAGAGCCGAGGTTGCCTACCGCTGGCTTAAAGGGCTGCTTTTGAAAGCTCTTTGTGGTATAAGGAAATTAGTTTTTAAAGAGCACTTCAAAGTTTTTAATTTGATAAGACTTGGCTTTGCGTTCTCGGAACTGAATTAGCCATTTCCTCCACAACTTGAGAGCCCTCAAGCAGAGGTCAAAGCTCGGAGGGAGGGGCTTCCACCTCACCTGAATGACCGCTGACTCCACTTCTCGTGGTCCATGTGTGGAACGAGACCCGATTTCCCCGCCCACAAGATGTTGTCACAGGCGAAGTACATGGCTCGGTTCAAATGGCTCACTGTGATGCAGAAACGAAGGACAATATCCGATAGGTGGATGGCTCTTTTGGCTGCCTCCAGAGCGTCAGCAGAGTTCCCCAGCCGGAATACTGGAAAGGAAGCCCAGAGTCACAAACGTGCACAATCCACCCTGGCTTATTTTCACAGCTCACCAAGAGAGAGGCCTTGAAATAGGCTGGGTGGAAGGGCAAGTAATTACTTTTTTTATTATCAATTTTCTTTTTTATTAGTTTATAATATAAAATGGAGAAGCAAATCAGGAAAAATAGGAGACGGAAAAAGGAAGGGAAAGGTGTAGAAAAGAAAAGGCATCGAGTTCCGATTCCCTTTGGTGCAGTAGAATAAGAGAATAACATCAAACCTCAACTTTTACACAATAGTATTAACTAGCAATTTCGATAACAATAAGTCTATTTAATCAGTAAAGACCCAAGTCAAAGTTTCATTTTTTTTTCTACCTCAAGCACAAACCAGAAGCGGTTTCCAAATAGAAACAAAATTGTGTATTTTTTCTTTAATCAAAGCAGGCAGTTTAGCCATCTCTGCTAACCCCACTGCCTTTTGCAGCCATTCATTCACCCATTGTGGGGATCAAAGTGTCCTTCCATTTTTGGGCATGAAGTCATCTTGCTACGGTCAACATCGAAGTCCCAATTTTTTCCCCCCAAGTCTTTATCCATTGAACCCAAATTTCTGATTTTATCTTTATATTCACTTGAAGAATCTTCTATTTGAGGAGAATGGCAAGCAATTGCCTGGATGAATCCTTAAGGCAGCTAACTACTTTTGGTTGACTGAGAAAAGAGAGCAGAGGGAACAAAAACCCTCCCAAACATTTCCTAAGTGGGTAAGCACACTCCACTGAATCCTACTTTGTCCACGTAACAAGTGACGGGCGCCATTTGCAGTTTTGCAATCCATTGTGTAGGTTAAGTAAACATAAATGCAGATTTTACATAAGGAAAAAGTAACACAGGCAGTCGTCGACTTGCCACCACAATTGAGCCCAAAATGTAGGTTGCCAAGTGAGACATTTGTTCAGTGAGTTTTGCCCTATTTTACGACCTTGCCCCAGTTGTTAAGTGAATCACTGAAACTGTTAATGAGTAACCCGGTCGTTAAGTGAATCAGGCTTCCCCACTGACTTGGCTTGTCATCAGGTGGCAAAAGCTGAACACATGAACCCAGCACACTGCAACTGTCCTACATATGAGCCAGTTGGCAAGCATCTGAATTTTGATCCTATGATTATGGGGATGCTGCAGAGGTCATGTGAAAAACGGTCATAGGTCGTTTTTTTCCCATGCCGTTGTAACTTTGAACGGTCACTAAATGAACTGTTGTAAGTCAAGAACTCAGAGAGCACCCAGGACCCCTTTTTTCAACCCTGAATGACAGCTAATCTCCTTTATTAATAGTGAGATGCTTGGCAGCATGAGCAGATTGTCCTAACAGCAAAAATAAGCGCCCAGGTGAAATTTTGCCGTCCTCCTCCTGCTTGCTGCTTTCCCTAATTTGGGGGCATAGCCAGCTTTGGCACTGCGTGCCTCTCAACCTCCTTACAGACTCCATCTCTTCTCTGCCTGTTTCTTTGTTCTTCCGGCTATCTCCCTCCTTGCTTTCCCTTGATAGCTGCGGCTGCTTCCGATTCAGCTGCAAATTCCCTTTCTCCTCCCCCACCTTCTTGCCCTTTTAGGGCCAAAATGCCTGCTGCAACTCTGCCCTCCCCCCCCCACAGTCAATTCCCATCACACTTACGCTTGCGTCCCAAACTCAGATGAGCCTCCAGCTGCTTAATCCTAGCAAGAAAATCAGGTCCAGCGCCATTCTTCTGCAGGGCATAGCTTAGTAGGGTGCAGGCATACTGGGCAGCTCTGGACAGAATACAAGAACAAACAGTTAAAGAGATCCAAACAAGATGTGTTCGCTAAAGCAGGGCTTTTCAATCTTTTCACCCACTGTACCACTTTTAGGAGATGGCAGTATCCGAGGACCACCAGTCGCCTAGCAAGGTGTCAAAAACTTGATGACCAAAAAAAAAAAAAAGGAAAAAAGTGATAAAGTACAGGTGGTCCTCGACTTACAACAGTTCGCTTAGTGACTGTTTGAAGTGACAATGGCACTGAAAAAAGTGCCCCCCAAGCCACAGCTGAGCAAGACACCTGCCTGCCCGCCCGGTGGCGCTCTTCCTCCTGTCCGAGGTTTCCATTGTGAGCATTTCTGTTGAGGATTGGCAGCGGGGGTGGGGCGGGGGGGTGTTTGTTTTTTATTCCCCCTGTCTGCTGGGTGGTTGCAGCAGGTTTTGGTCCCTTCACATGACCCTGGGACACTGACCGTCATAAATATGAATCAGTTGCTAAGCATCTGAATGTAAATCACAAGACCCTGGAGAGGCTGCAACATTCCAGCCGATCGGCTCTTCTTCTGGGCTCAGCAGAAGCACCAGGATCAGCGCTGAGCTCCAGCTGGAGCCTGGCACTGATCCTGGCGCTTCCGCTGAGCCCTGACAGCCCTGCAGCTCCAGCCGTCTCTCGCTCAGGCTTGTGCGGTGCTACGACCTGTTCAGCTCATTCCCCTCCCCTGCTAACACTTTTCTAGGATGGTCGCGTACCACCTGCCAGGTGCCAATGGACCCCAGGTGGTCCCTGTACTACTGGTTGAAAAACCCTGAGATAAAGGGCCTAGGATAATCCCCATACAACCAGCTGGGCACAGCTCATAATCTAAGAAAGGCATGGCAATACAAAAAGAAGAGAGATGTTATAGGACCATTATCCCCCAATTTGGTTCTACAGGTAATTGATTTAGTGACTGTTCAACGTTACAACAGCACTGAAAAAAAGTGACTTAGGACTGGTTTTCATACTTACTACGACCGTTGCACGTTCGATCACGGTCACCTCATCAAAATTCAGATGTTTGGCAACTGGTTTGTATTTATGACGGTTGCAGTGTCCCAGGGTCATGTCATCCCCTTTGGTGACCTTTGGACAAGCCAAGTCAATGGGGAAGCCAGATTCACTTAACAACCGGGTTATTAACTTATCCATTATAGCGATTCACTTAACAAATGTGGCAAGATGATGGGGCAAAACTCAAATTTCTCATTTAGCAATTTGGGACTCCATTGTGGTCATGAGGACTCCCTTATTGGATTTTAATAAGAGAAGGAAAATTCAGCATATGGTTTGCTTAGATTCTATTATTAAATTCTTTGATATTACCTTGCCCTATGCCAGGGGTCTTCAAACTTGGCCCTTTTATGACTTCATCTTCCAGAATTCCTCAGCCAGCATGCTGAATTCTGGGAGTTGAAGTCCACAAGTCATAAAAGGACCAAGTTTGAAGACCCCTGCCCTATGCGATTACATACACATAAGTAAACAAGAAGGAAGGAAATTGGGGATCCACTTTTAGGAACAAACCGCAGCATTTTTGCTATCATCTATCAGCATAAGACAATTTAAAAAGAAAAAAAATTAAAGTTTGTGTTTTTAAGAAAAAAAAAAAAGATTTGATGCCCTCATTGCTGATATCCATGCTGTTTTCATTGCCTGAGTTTCCAGACATCCAAATTCTTTCCAAGGTAGCCACCCTAAAACTCTCTTTGAAGAAGTGGCAGAGTGTGGGTGGGGCAAGAGATAAAAATTTGGATGACCTAGTTAAGGGCACCTACGCCTCTTTCATCCATGGGGTGAGGACAAGAGAAAATCAACACCAACAGGAAAAGAAAGCAAGTGTTGCCATTGTTGTTGTTGTGGCCTAGTTATGTGCAAGTCCATGTTTGCAATACAAAGCACAACTGGAATCAGTGGGGCAGCTGCCTTTAAGTAGTTTGATATTAACATTATTGTAGGAAAAGCACCAAACTCAGAGAGCACCAAGGACACCCAAAGGTCAAATCCTGAGCCACAAATATTCTCCTCTTGATCCCTGCTGAGATGAACTCAACTGAAACCAAATGCATCCCATGAGTTTTAAAAATAAAGTACAGGCAGTCCTCGACTTATGACCGCAATTGAGCTGGAAACGTCTGTTGTTAAGTGAGACATTTGTTAAGTGAGCTTTGCCCCATTTTACGACCTTTCTTGCCCGTTATTAAGTGAATCCCTGCAGTTTTGTTCAGTTAGTCACCCGGTTGTTAAGTGAATCTGGCTTCCCCCCCATTGATTTTGCTTGTCGGAAGGTCACCAAAGGGGATCACGTGACTTTGGGACACGGCCACGGTCATAAATCGGAGTCAAGGGTCCAAATTTGGATCACCTGACCCTGGTGGGGAATGCTGCAACGGTCGTTAAGTGTGAAGAACGGTCCCCCAGTCACTTTTTTCGCTGCCGCTGAACGGTCACTAAACGAACGGCTGTAAGTCGAGGACCGCCTGTGCGCCGGGATTGTCACCCACCGCCCTTCGCTCGTGCAAACCTGAACACCCGCTCCTTGGCTTGGCTTTGGGCGCTGAAACGGACCCAGGAATCCATGGCGGAGGCCGAGGGGGTGCCGCGAGGGAGCAAGCGACCGAGCAGCCTCCGGCTGGCGGACCGCCTCGGCCCTCGCCCGACTGCCGGGCCCTGGAGGGGAGGTAAACACCGCCACTTCCGCCTCCGCTACAGGAGCGCGCGAGGGTCAAATTCATCCCAGCTTTGTGATTGGTTCTCCGCTGACGGAGGCCGGGATGGGAGACGTTGCGTCGCCTCAGCAGCGTCCGCCCGCGATCCCCATTGGCTAACCGAGGCCGACGGGGGGGGCTCCCAACTGCCACTCGGCCGTCAGTCTCCCCGCTTTTGAGAGACGCACGAGGACGATTGGGCAGGAAGGCGGGAGAGCCCGCCTCCCGCCGGAGAAGGCGCTCTGCCATTGGTCGGTGGCCGCCCAGCCAGGCCTGACACCTCGGGGCTGAGGGGCCGCCGCCGCCGCGTCTCTTTCACCTCGGGGATGGAGTCGCTCCGCGTCCAGCGGCTGCAGCCGGGCGTCGGCGGCACCCTGCGCTCGCTGCGGCCCGGCGTGACGGCGGGGGCGCTGCTCCCCTCGGCCGCCTCGGCGCCGCCCCTCCCGCCGCCCCCGCCGCCGCTCGGGCTGACGCTCACCCTGGGGCCGCCGCCGCCGCCGCCGCCGCTCCCGCCCGCCCTCCTGCCCGGGGTGACGGCGGGGGCCGCCGCCTCGAGCCCCCCGGGAGGAGGAGCCGCCGCGGGGCCGCCCGCCGTCCTGAGGGAGGCCGTGGAGGCCGTGGTCCGGAGCTTCGCCAAACACACGCAGGGATACGGCCGCGGTGAGGAGCCGCGCCCGCCGCCCGTCCGCCCCCCCCCCGGGCAGAAGGCCGGCTCCCCTCGGCTTCACCCCCTCAACGGGGCCGCTCCGGGGTCGAGGGGGGATGGGGAGCGGCCTGCAGGCCTGTTAGACGCCGGTAGTCCTCGACTTACGACCACACTCCAGCCCCCCCACCTTTCCCTTGCGTCGTTGAGGGAGGTTTTGTCTTGTGTTACGACCTTCCTGGCCACCGTCGTTAAGGGAAGCCCTGCCGTTAAATTAGTAACACGGTCGTTAAGTGAATCCGGCTTTCCGGCTTGCCTTGGCGAAAGGTTGCAAAAGGGGATCATGTGACTCTTGGGACACAGAGCAACAGGTCGTAAATGCGGACTCGGCGGCCAAGCGCCTTGACTGGGACCGCCTGCTTAGTGACCGTTCAAAGGTCCAACGGCACTGAAATGTTGTAACAAAACGTCGGGTGACTTGTTTTTTTTTCATAAGGTGAATCTGGCCTCCCCGTTTGGCGTGTCAACTGTGCAAAAGGCAATCGCGGGATGCTGGGACACAGTCAAGTCAAGTGACTGTGGGGATGCGGCAACAGCTGTTAAGTGTGAAAAAGCGGTCCATTGCTTTTTTTTTTCCCAGCGCTGTTGTAACTTCGGTCACTAAGCGAATGGTTGTAAGTCGAGGACTAGCTGTCATGGCTTAGGGAAGTGGGAGCAAGGTGGGATGGGACAACCCGGCATGGACAAGTCACTGCAGGACAACTTGGCAGGGGACAACCTGCAGGAGAGTTCAACAATTCAATTCTTTAATTAAAGAAATACTTTTCAAGTTTTATCATTCACATTTGTCCCTCCTTTGGCATCCTTTAATGCAGGGGTTCTCAACCTTGGCAACTTTAAGACTTGTGGACTTCAACTCCTAGAATTCCTCAGCCAGCTTTGCTGGCTGAGGAATTCTAGGAGTTGAAGTCCACAAGTCTTAAAGTTGCCAAGGTTGAGAACCCCTGCTTTAATGATTCCGTTTGACTATTTCTTCCCTATTAGGGTAATTCTTGTCCTGTGGCAAGTTGTGCTGCGTTGAGTTGGCTGCGGTGAAGTCAACCAGGACCAGTTGGCTGTGGCAAATGGTCATAGACCTGGAGCAGGGGTCATTGGTTAATTATGAAGGCTGTGCCTGTGAACATATGCAGGGTGCTTTTCTCACTGGGGTGCTGTATTTCTGATCACGCGTGGAACATTTTTTTCTGAACATAGGGCTATCCATTGTGCAGACCATTCCCCTGAGATAGACTAGGATGCAGTTCATTGTTGGTGATAAAGACAGCAGAGACGAGAACAGAGCGTCAGCCTGCATGGACTCACTCCTGTCAAGTGGCTTTATAGGTGAACACATGTCAAGCTGGTGAACGCTTCATCTTTGCAGGATTTTTAAGAGGACCGTCTGTCAAGGATGGTTTAGTTGTTTTTACTGAAGATTGCAGAAAGTTGGACCATATAATTGTGGTCTCTTTTAATTCAACATTATAATAATAGGCTTCCTTTTCTGGCAGGCTGCAGCCCTGTGCTTCTGAGCACAGCTTCTATTTCTGTCCGTCTGATGTGCGACATCTGAGATTGCTTTAATTCCTGCCAGTCATTATGAAGCAGACTGCACTGTTGACTTTGTCTAGTTTTTCGATTTGATTACCTTTTCACAATTATGTTGAGTAAAGAAAAGACAATTTGCTCAACACCACATTGTGTGGCTGGAGAAATTCATCCGGTCATAACGTATTTTGCAACCTTTTGACAAGCAAAATCAATGGTGAAGCCAGATTCACTTACCAACCAGATTACCAATTTATCAACTGCAGTGATTCACTTAACAACTAGGGCAAGAAAGGTCGTAAAATGTGGCATACTTTACTTAACAGAGCCACAGAAATTTTGGGTTCAATTGTGGTCGTAAGTCGAGGACTACCTGTACATGGGTTTCACTTCTGAGAGTTTGGGAGCAAAAACCTTCAGTGAACAGAACAGCATAAAAACAGCTGGAAGGGGCCTTGGAGGTCCTCTAGTCCAACCCCCTGCTCTATCAGGAGACCCTATTCCATTTCAGACGGGGCTGTCCAGTCTCTTCTTGAAAACCTCCAGTGATGGAGCACCCACACCTTCTGGTGACAAGCTGTTCCACTGGTTCTCACTGTAAGGAAATTTCTCCTTAGTTCTAGGTTGAATCTCTCCTTGATCAATTTCCATCTGTTATTCCTTTGGGTGCTTTGGAAAGTAGGTTGACTCCCTCCTCTGTGGCAGCCCCTCAAATATTGGAACGCTGCTTTCATGTCACCCCTGATCCTTCTTTTCACTAGACTAGACATACCCAGTTCCAGCAACCATTCTTTGTATGTTTTAGCCTCCAGCCCCCTAATCATCTCTCTTGCTTTTCTCTGCACTCTTCCCAGAGTCTCAACATCTTTTTTCATATTGTCCCGATCAAAATCGGATGCAAAATTCCAAGTGTGCTCTTGCCAAGGCTTTTTAAAGCGGTACTAACACTCAGGTTTGGAACATGTTTGAACTGCAAACTATTTGTTCTGGAATTCTGTACAGTCCTGCCAATTCTTTTCTCAAAATCTATTTTGATTGTTTTAAGAAATACATGTAGGAATAGAGAAAGATATACTAAGGTGTTTTATACGATTCTAAGGGGGGGAAAACTTCCATTGTTTTCACATTGGCTAAATTGTTTGCTTAAGTGGCAGTTGGGTGGCAGGGAGTGCATCCAGTGGATGCTGTTTTGTACATTTTAAACAGTAAATGCTTGGCAGGCAGTCTATAGCTTAGAGCGCCTTTTCTGGCTGTGAAAGCCTGCGAGGCCATATGGAATCATTTACTCTTTCTTAAATATGCAAGTCAGATGTGTGTCATATGCAAGGCAAGGACCAGAGTTTGGGACCAAGAGAGTAAACAGTGTTTATAAAGAACACGTGTGATTTCTGACTGTAAATAGTTGAACTTTGGTAGCAGGAAGTGTACAAAAGAAACACTTTTTTTCGTAAGCATTTTTAGAGATTTTTGTTCTTTTGCTTCACATGAGGGTTTTCTTATACAGAGGAGTTGTACTTTACAGCTGGTGTTTCTTCCATTGCTTAGGATCCATAAATATTTAACACACCGGTAGTCCTCGACTTAACAACCACAGCTGAGCCCAAAATTGCTGTGGTTAAGCGAGACATTTATTAAGTGAGTTTTGCCCCATTTTATGGCCATTCTCGTCTCAGTTGTTAAATGAATCACTGCGCTTGATAAGTTAGTAACAAGGTTGATAAGTGAATTGGGCTTCCCCATTGACTTTGCTTGTCAGAAGGTTGCGAAAGGGGATCACATGACCCTGGGACACGGCCACCGTCGTAAGTATGAACCGGTTGCCAAGCATCTGAATTTTTGATCACGTGATCATGGGGATGCTGCAAAGGTCGTAATTGAAAAAGGGTCATAAGTTGCTTTTTTCAGTGATCTTGTAACTTGGAACGGTCACTAAACAAACTGTTGTAAGTTGAGGATTACCTATATGCTCTACATTAGAAAGAGTAAATGCTAACTGAAAGTAGCTGCAGAGCAGGGGTGTCAAACTGCCGGCCCACGGGCCGGATGCGTCATGTCGAAACTGCGCCCACCCCAGCTCAGGCAGTGGGGAAAAAGTTGCAATACGTCGTGACACGTCACGTGACATTGCGAGTTTGACACTCCTGCTGTAGAGGTTCAGGGTCAGAGTTTTGTTAGGCCGAAGTGTTTATTAACATTAGTATTGAAATTTCTAGTTTTTCATTGGATAAAGCATTTTAGAAGATTAAAAATATATTATCTTTAGTTAGTGTATTGTTGTTGTTAGATGTCCAGCATTTAATTAAAGCTTAATTTTCAGTCTTCTGTTGGGTTCTTTTAGTTATTATTTAAAAATTATAGTGTCTGCATATGAATTAATTTTAGAAGCTGTGTGGACTTCCTAGAGGAGCATTTTTTGCTATAAGTAAATCCTTGACTTAACGACCATTCAAAGTTATGATGAACTTACCTGGGGCTACTTAAGATAAGATAAGATAACCTTTATTGGGGCACACATCAAAAATGAAATTTAGTTTCCCGCTGTCAAAGTGAAACACATACGTGACACACACCTAAACGTACTATATACAACATATGTATAGACCCACACCCCTACATATACATAAATAAATATTAATTATTGTCCATCTTGAATATATAACGGAAGGAGGAAGCTTCCTAGTTCCGCAATTACGACAGTGATTGTGGTTGTAAATTGAAAACTGTCTGTAGTAGCTCTCTGGATGCTTCAGTTGCAGCAATGATCGGGAAAGCTTTATGTTGTAGCCGTGTGTGTAAATAATTGTTAACATTCTGATGGACTCTGCTTTTCTCTTTTCAGTCAATGTTGTTGAAGCGCTTCAGGAATTCTGGCAGATGAAGCAATCACGTGGTGCTGATCTGAAAAATGGCGCTCTGGTGGTTTACGAGATGGTTCCATCCAACAGTCCTCCTTACATTTGCTATGTTACGTTGCCAGGAGGGAGCTGTTTTGGCAGTTTTCAGGTTAGATTGACTCATTTATGGAATCTTAGACTTGAACGGTGCAGTGGCCTAGAGCACGGGTCAGCAACCCACGGCTCCAGAGCTGCATGTGGTTCTTAGAGCTGTCTCCTGCAGCTCCCAGCCTCCTCTGCCATTTGCAGAGAGAGAGACAGAGAGAGGCACTTGCACTTCCCTTCCCTTCTCTCTCTCTCTCTCTCTCTCTCTCTCTCTCTCTCTCTCTCTCTCTCTCTCTCTCTCTCTCTCTCTCTCTCTCTCTCTCTCTCTCTCTGTGTGTGTGTGTGTGTGTGTGTGTGTGTGTGTGTGTGTGTGTGTGTGTGTAAAAAAGAGAGCGGCCTCACACTGTTCTCTGACGAGCTGACAAGCTTATTGGGCAGGGCTCCTCCCTTTGCTGCATCTCTGCAGGAAGCAGGAAACAGGAAGGGCAGGAGAGAGCCAGCCCAATAACAATGTGTATTACGGTAGCTTATTGGAGAAGAGCCTGAAGCCAGCTTGCCAGGTGAGCAGAAGATCAGAGAGAGGGAGAGAGAATGAGAGAGAGGGAGAGGAAGAGAGAGAGAGAGAGAAAAAAGAGGGGGAGAGAGAAAAAGAGGGAGAGAGAGAGAGGGAGAGGAAAGAGAGGGAGAGGAAAGAGAGAGAGAGAGAGAACTCATGCACAGCAGCTTCTATTTCTTTTTAATTAAACTCTTCAATCAAGCTCCCCACCCCTCGTGGGTCCAAGTGGCTCTTTGAGCATTTAAGGTTGCAGACTCCTGGCCTAGAGGTAAAGAGTCTCACCTCCCACTTGGAAGGTTGGGAGTTCAATCCTCTGCAGCAACAGATGTTTCTCTAACAGGGCACAAAGAGAAAATATCTGCTGTGAACTCCCCGTAGGCATCAGGAAGGGTATCCAGCCAGTAAACGCTCAGTCGCCTCAACTCCACCCCAAAGAAAGAGTTTGAAGGGTCATAAAAAGAAAAAAAAATTATGGAATCCTAATCAGGTGGAATTGATGAAAATATCTTTAGTTTTGAACAGCCTTTCTTTTAATGAAAAGACAAGCTATGAGACATATCAATGTACTGTACTGTACATTTACTGTACTGTAAATGTGAAAAATTCAAAGTATATGGCACCTTTAACTGCATAATATCAGCAATAAGTTTCAGGCATGCTGTAATCCTCAGCTGTTCCAAATCCTGGGCTTAACAGAGCCTAAAGCAGTAAAGATGTTTGGCTGAATTATTCTCTTTGTGGGATTTGAAGCAGGCATCCAACATAAACAGGAATATCTGAACACTTGGAAATAGCGTTGGGTGTTTAGGATCAAGTAGCTAGAGTTTGGTTTTAAACCAATTCATTTTATTGACAAAATATTACTGTGGAATTTTTGTAAATGTACATGCTGACTTTCAGCATCCTTCTTTCTAGGATGCTGAGCTTTCAACCCTTTCTGACCCTTGCCGCCTATCAAAGAACAGCAATTCAATAGTGCAGCATAATTAAAATTTAGGGATAACTTTGTTAACTGACCCATATAGTTTTCCGTTCTTACGTCTGCCTTGTATTCTTCTCCAACCCCGCTTCAGTTTTGTCCCACGAAGGCTGAAGCGAGGAGAAGTGCTGCAAAAATTGCACTGATGAACTCAGTCTTCAATGAACATCCATCCCGTAGAATCACAGACGAATTTATTGAGAAAAGTGTTATTGAGGCCTTGGCATCTTTCAACGTAAGTCCTTTTAAAGTTTCTGTAATGAGTAGGGCAATAATTGTAGGGAAAACTCTTTAGGAATCCTTCTGGAATCCTTTCTTGCTAAGGCTTCTATGTGTGCAATGAAAATAAGTAGTGTTGACCATTGTTGTGTACTTCTCCCAGTTATAAGTGTGTGTATGATATTTACCCTTGGCACTGTCAATGTAATTTACAAAATTCACTGTAACAATTGCAACTGATTCTATGCGGGACAAACATCACATCGATTAAAAAACAGAATACGTGAACATCAGCTGGCAATCAAACGCAACAATCCCAAATCTGTAATCTCTACCCACACTGACACCAAACAGCACCGATTCCATTGGAGCAATACAGGAATCATCGGCCATGCTACCACCTGCCACGCGCGTGTGTTCATCGAATCCTGGCACTCCACAAGAAACTCTTATCAACAGACACATCAGCCTACAAGCAGCCTATGAACCCTCAGAATTCGAATCAACTGCACAGCCAATTAGGGACAGAACCGACCCTCAGCCAACTTCACTTACCACTGACTCTCACATGACATGACCTCCCCATCATAAGAACCTAAGAAGAGCCATGCTGAATCAGGCCAAAGCCCATCGAGTCCAGCATTCTGTGTCACCCAGTGGCCCACCAATTGTACATGGGGATCTTGAGCAGAAAGAGAAGGCAAAACCCTCCCTTTCCCTTGACCCCCAACAAATGGTACTCAAGGGAATCCTGCCTGCCTCAACCAACATAGAGGCGGCACATGGACATCCGTTTTAATAACCACCGATACACTTGGCATCCATGAATCTATCTAGCCCTGCCTTGAAGCTGTCAAGGCTGACAGCTGTCACGACCCCTTCAGGAAGTGAATTCCATAAATCAACGACCCTCTGGGTGAAGAAATATTTCCCTTTATTTGTCCTCACTTTCTTAGCTACGAGCTTTAGGGAGTGCCCCCTTGTCCTGGTATTGTGTGATAGAGAAAAGAATTTTTCTCTATCCACCTTTTCTATCCCGTGCATGATTTTATATGCTTCGATCAAGTCACCCCTTAAACGCCGTCTTTCAAGGCTGAAGAGACCAAGGCGTTGCAATCTGGTTTCATAAGGGAGGCGCTCCATTTCCTTGATCATTCTTGTTACCCTTTTTTGCACCTTTTCCATCACAAAACCCTCACTTGACATACTCACACCTGACCCACCACAAGACTTACTGACCACACAAAGCCTTTATAAGCAGAAAGACACAGACACACGCACACACACCCTAAACTCTGCTGAAGATATTACCTGGCCTGGTAATGAAACGTTCAGAAACCAACGCACAAGCTCACAGAAGGAATCTTCCAGCCTCATCCTAACACCCAAGCGACAGATACTCGCCACCATCACAAACTTCCAATATCTTTTTGGGGGGACGCTGAACAGCATTCTTTTATACTGACAAGATTTTTAGAAGTGGTTTTCTCCTGCCTAACCCTAATTGAGCCCACAAGTCTGTTTGTAGGTTGTAACGATCATACAGTGGTCGTTGCGTGACTCTGCTCAATTTTACAAACTTGGTTGTCTTGGCCATTAAGCAAACGTGGCATTAAGTCAATGCTGTGGTTGTTGTAGGAGAGAAGCAGGTGGGGTCAAACACCTCCTCAGTTTGGAGTCTCTGTGTTCCTGTCAGAGACCTAACTCCAGCCTCCCCGCCCCCCCCCCCGAAATCTGTTATTTGCTTTGACCATTAGTAGTTCAGAATCTTCGGTACCCGTAGCATAAAATCAATTTGTAGTTATTTTGAATTCTACCATGGTTCCCGACTTCTTGCATTTGACAATTGTTAAGCGAACCCATAAGGTTCGTTAAGCAAACTTCAAATCGAGGTTGTAAATCCCTTTTTGGTGGGGGGGGGTCAGTTGTCACTTTGAATGATTGCTAAGCTAGTCATGAGTGAAGCTAGTCCAGGGGTAGGCAGCCTTGGCTCTTTTATGACTGGTGGACTTCAACTCCCAGAATCCCTGAGCCAGCTTGGCTCAGCTTGGAAACCTCTCCCTTTTCCCTCAGCATGGCTGGCTCAGGAATTCTGGGAGTTGAAGTCCACGAGTCATAAAAGAGCCCAGGTTGCCCATCCCTGAGCTAGTCGTGAGTTAAGGGCTACCTCTGCCACAGCCCTATGGAATATTCATATATTTATACCCCTCACATCCCAAAACTGCAGCTTTGAGTGAAAACTCTTCTTAAAGTAGGAATCCTTTTTGTATAAAAAGCTGGCCCTTTTACGCTAATCCAATCTAACCTAATGTTTGTCTTCCCAATAGGGCAACAGAGAGGAAGCAGATAGCCCAAGTACAGGTATTGGTGCTTTCCGCTTCATGTTGGAGTCCAACAAAGGGAAATCCATGTTAGAGTTCCAGGTATTCTTAACTGGATTATGCAATCCAGACTTTTGCTGCTAAAACCTGACCTGCTGACTTAATTACGAGTAACTGTTTAGGAAGAGGAGATGCAAAATATGCAGGAGAGGTGGGATTGGCGCAGAAAGGTAGGATCGTTATTGTTCTTCATAATTTGTGCACCAACTCAGGACTCTGAAGTAACCATCAGATATCCTAAGATTAAAAGCCTTTCTAAAAAATGCTTAAGGAATTAGTGTTTGTGACACGGCGCATGTTTCGGACATTGTCAGAATTAGATTTTTAAAAAGTCTGGTAACCTCCAGAGTATTGTTGAATGATGAATCACCCAGTAGTTTTTTTGTGTTAGCAAACTGAAGGGCAAATTATCTTGTGCGATCTTCAGAAACGGAACGCTCAGCAAGGAGACGGAATGGCTTTGGGCACCTCTAGGTGTGCCTTTTGTCTGCTGATAACCATGCTCAAAATTTGCCTGCTTTTTTTTGGCAGGAGCTAATGACAGTTTTCCAGCTGCTACACTGGAATGGTAGCCTTAAAGCCATGCGGGAGAGGCAGTGTTCACGACAGGTAGGTTTGTTCAAAGGATCTGCGGGGTTTGGGCCAGTAGCCGGCAGTGGACAGAAGCCGAAGTGTCTCCGGCATGGCTGAACCTCTTCGCTCTGAGCCTCCTGAAGCTGCTGGAACTCGGAACCCCCTGGAGGGCTGCAAGTTCTCCCTCTGTTCTAAAGCAGCTTTGGTCTCTGTGGAAAACAAAGCCACAAATGAAGGTTTCCTGTGGCTTGGAGAAGTGAGTGAAATGGAGAAGCTACGTTTTTTTACTCCCTTTAATTTAAGCCAGACGACTCTGAGCTCGGGCTAGTTCCACTTGTCCACCCTGGATCGAAATAAATTGGGAATAGGCTCTAGCACAGTGGTGGCGAACCGATGGCACAGGCGGGCACACGTGCCGTCGCCCCAGTCCTGGGCCTTCAGCTGGGTTTTATAAAACCTTTTCACTTTAGGCCTCTGCTGCCGTGTGCAAAAAAAAAAAAAGGTTCAATCAATCAGTCAATTTCAACTTCTCGCAGGGAAAAAGAAGATCTTGCAAAGTTGGAATGGATTGACTGAACTTTTTAGTCCCACCCAGCCTGCCGTTACCACTGCAGCCACGCCCACCCAATGGGCCACACCCACCCGGCCCCCGGTGATAAATAAGTGGGTTTTGGGTTGCAGTTTGGGCACTTGGTCTCTCAAAGGTTCACCATCACTGCTCTAGCAGCAAGTTACAGGTAGTCCTTGACTTACAACAGCTTGTTTGACTGACCGTTCAGAGTTACAAGGGCACTGAAAAAAAAAGTGACCGTTTTTCACACTTCTGACGGTTGCAAGCATCCCTACGGTAACACGATTAAAATTCAGATGCTTGGCAACTGATTCATATTTACGACGGTTGCAGTGTCCCGGAGTCACGTCATCACTTTTTTGCGACTATGAGTAGCAAAGCTAAGGGAAATTGCTAAGTTGTTAAGATTCACTTAACAACCGGGTTACTAATTTAACAACTGCAGGGAGTCACTTAACAAAGGTGGCAAGAAAAGATGTAAAATAGGGCAAAAGTCCTTTAACGAATTTCTCACTTAGCGACATAAATTGTGGTCATAAGTCGAGGACTACCTGTACTAATTTTTTTTTCCCTCTTCTTTGTTTATGATTGCTCCAGTTCTTTTGCCAATGTCTGCCTCGGTCACTTACAGTTCCATATTTTTGTGTGAGTTATTTGAAGGGCAACTTACGGCATGAAGCCATCTGCCTGACTGGAGAGAAACCTCTTTGCTGGTTCTGGAATTTGGGAGAGCATCTTCTCCCCATTCATGTCCTCTCTCCTCCCCCACCAGGAAGTGCTGGCACACTATTCCCATCGTGCTCTGGACGATGACATACGGAACCAGATGGCAACGGACTGGGTCAACCGGGAGCAGAACATCCCAGGGGCCCTTTCCAGGGAGCTGGCCTCGACAGAGCGGGAACTGGATGAAGCTCGGCTCGCTGGGAAGGAGCTGAGGTTTCACAAGGAGAAGAAAGACATCTTGATGTTGGCTGCTGGCCAGCTGGGGAACCTGCATTCTTCCAACTGCTAGGACCCCGCGCGTAGCCCTTTCTCTCTCCTTTCACTCCTCTCTCTTCCTACAATAGTTTGCTGAAGAGGTTGAAAGGAATGTTACAGATATGAAGAAGCCCAAGTATTCAACCCGATTTTTTCCCTAATTTTACGGTGCAATGTCGATCTTTGCGTTTAGGAGACGTTAGTGCAGAATTTGATCCTAATCTTAATTGCCTTAATTTTTTAGTTCTAAGTGTAAAGGTATCCTCCAATTAGAGAAGGAAACCTGAATTAACATTTTTTGGGGGGGGGAAAACCATGGAGTTTGTTCAGAACTTGGCTTCGATTCTGATCACCTGAACTGTGTCATTGAACAGTCTCCGAGGCTTCATTTTCCAAGAACAGAGGACCACTTGCACATTTTTTTTAACAAAAAACAAACAAAAACAAAAATCGTTTAAAATTCTGTATAGATTTTATACTTGGAACTCTTTGGTGATCTTTTTCTCTCTGCTGAAGAACTTTTTTGTAGAACACACGTACAATGTAGCCTTTCTGGAGAAGTAGTCTTGTGCTCAAATCTTGAGTCTATCCATGTATTGTACAGACATCAGTATTAGGTAGAGAAGTAACGCTGCCAAAATAATGCCAGTGTTTGTTATTAGGGTATAATGCAATGATATATGTTACGCAAATACGTAGCTACAGTTAAAGTACTTTGATATATACCAGTGTTTCTCAACCTTGACCATTTTAAGGCATGTGGACTTCAACTGCCAGAATTCCACAGCCAGCATTGGAATTCTGGGAGTTGAAGTCCACATGCCTTAAAATGGTCAAGGTTGAGAAACACTGATATACACCATCTTAATCACTTGTAAGCACAGCACTTAAAACACTCGTTTCCATTATGGTCCAACCACCACTCAGATTGTATTTTAACTGAACAATGCTGCTTTTTGAGCGGCATATTAATCTGCTGGGTGGTCTCGCCGCAAAATTCTCTGGTGCTCCCTAAATTACAAGCATAAGGCATTTATTTTCTTCTTTTCAATCAATCAGTCTCAGTCAATCAGAATGGAGATGGAAGGGACCTTGGGGTTCCCTTGAGCAGGAGACCATTTCAGACAAGTGACTGTCCAGTCTCTTCTTAAAACCTTCCAGTCATGAAGCACTCACAACTTCTGGAGGCAAGCTCTTTCCACTGGTTAATTGTCCTCAGTGTTAGGAAGTTTCTCCTTAATTCCAGGTTGCTTCTCTCCTTGATTCGTTTCCATCCATTGTTTCTTGTCCTGCCTTCAGGGGCTTTGGAAAATAAGTTGACCCCCTCTTCTTTGGGGCAGCCCCTGAGATATTGGAAGACTGCTATCCTGTCCCCCCTCGTCCTTCTCTTCATTAGACTAGACGTACCCAATTCCGGCAACCATTCGTCATACGTTTTTTCTTTTATTCGTGTTATTCCAGTAAATTCATTGAGGGCTTTTATTCAGCAGGAATCTGGGCCAAACACGTCACTACAGAAATGCTGTGATGGTTGTCAGTGTGAGGATGGTCCTTCCCTTTTTCAGTGCCACTAACTTTGAAGAGTTGCTACACTAATACTGTAAATTGAGGACTACCTGCATTGACCCTGACTTAATGTTACGTTGTTTTGTTCAGGGTTTACTTTCAAAGTCTCCGGACGCTTAGAGAATGTTGGTCTCCTGCATGTCAGGTTAGTTTGGTTCTTTGCTGTTTTTTCTCATGCATAAGCAAGCTTCAAGCCCTAATCCGGTACAAAAACGTGGCATAAGAGATCTCTTGATCAAAAGCTTCAGGCCCTCTCAACGTCAACGGAACAATTTGCAAAAGATGGGTGGTCTGTTCTGGTCTCTGATTATAATAAAGATTTGATTGACTGGTGGAATTATGAACTGGTGATCAGTGGGCTCCAGAAAACGTTCTTTGGTCTTCAGATCTTCAATACCTTGTCATTTGTATACATGAAGTAATAAAACAATATCCTCTCTTTTATATATATATATTTATATATTTTATACATAGCTATTGTTTACACAATATTAATGTTTAAAGCATTTATAAAGTTAGCTTATAACTAAAAAAATTTTGAAGACAAATGTGTACATGAATGTCCCCTGTGTTCATTCTAGCCTGGCCGACTGGTATTTGGGTTATTTTTTCTTGCCCGAATCTGTCCAGAGACAGTCTGAATAGTTTTGAAAACTGAATAGCACCGTTTTCACTTGACCCAAACATGAATACTGTACTTCCTTGTGGTGCTGATTTTTTTCTGACCGTTCTGTTTTCTGTAACTATTGATCATCTCCAGATTATCCATGCAGTGTTACCCTTTTATGCTGCTTGCCTCTTTCTTGATTTGTGTGTTCAGGACTTTGTTTGTAATGCGTAGCTTTGTGTAATAAACCGGATTTGGGAAAAGTTCTCATTCTTTCCACTGTTTGGGAGTGAAGCCTTTTTAGAAACATTTGGATCTTATCTGCTCCCCCTGAGACAGACGTGGCCGTTGGGCTGCAGGAATATCAGTACCAGGTGATGCCTTATTCTGGAGCTGAGGAAAAAGAGAAGTCCTTAACAGCAGTCCTCACTGCGGCCACTGCCCACATGAAGGGGTCTGTCCATTCAAGCAGGAAGCTTGCCAAGCCTCTCTACCCATTCCTCTTTTTTTAAGAATTAACACTTTTGCAAATCTTATGTGGATGCACTCATGGGCACACCCACACGCCTTTCAGTTAGTCAGGACCCAGGTGAGCCAAATCAAGTCAATATTTATTACAGTCAAAAGACCAGAGCAAGTTAAAGACTTGCTTTATAGGTTATGACTTATAAAGCCCTATATGGCAATGGACCAGGATACTTGCGGGACCGTCTTCTGCCCCATAAATCCCAGCGACCGGTTAGGGCGCATAGGGTTGGCCTCCTACGGGTCCCGTCTGTTAGACAATGTCGTCTGGCGGGACCTAGGACAAGGGCCTTCTCTGTTGCTGCCCCAGCCCTCTGGAACCAGCTTCCCACAGAGGTTCGTACTGCTTCCTCCCTCCTAGCTTTCCGTAAAGCGCTGAAGACGCATCTATGCCAGCAGGCTTGGGACATATGAGCTGTGCTCTGCCCCTCGGCCCTAAGTGTCCCGCCATCAGCGGCTGTGAGCTGAATGTGTTTGTATGTTGTGTGAATGGAATTATTTTTTTTAATTTTTAAATTAATTGTGTTTTTGAATTGTTTTGTTGTGAGCCGCCCCGAGTCTTGGGAGAGGGGCGGCATATAAATAAAATAAAATAAATAAATAATAAATACCGTTTAAAGTTATAGAATAAAATAATAAATAACAGATAACATCTATATTAAAATCACAATTTGGCATCCAATCTGTCAGTTGCCCACAAGCAAAACTTAGCACGGCCTAGCTATAATATCAATCCTTAACGCTGTGAGGCCCATCATCATTAAATACTAAAATGCAAGAGAGGGATAATACATAACGGTTTGCTGCATTGTGTAAAATCACTAGGATGGATTAATTGCCTGTTTCTGACAAATCCCCAGTGCTACTGTGCAGAATCTAGCCACCTGTGCTGTAACTGCAGTCTTGTCTTTGAGGCGACGCTGGAGATAAGCCGTGTCGGAATGGTCCGAATACGTATCGATTATTGGGAAAATGAGGGTTTTTTCGAATATCTCTATAAAAAGAGCATTGAAGGAGGATGTGTCGGAAGAAAAATACAGAGAGACTCATGCCAAAGCTTGCAAGATTCTATCTGTAGTTGCTCTATGGTAGTACTATGGGCCCTGCACCTGCATTTAGGATTTTTTCCCAATAAGAAGAACCCACAAGGAACATGCAGCCAAACATGACAAAAGAAGTTAATTTTATTGATAAAGAAACTAGCATGCTCACGCCAGCTTTTCAAGCATGGATCGCCTGCCTGTAATTCATCAACGGCTACTTAAGCAATTGCAGAAATATAGATTTTTTTTTTCAAAGAATTTTCTTTCTTCTTTCTTTCAACTCAGATGCATTCGTCTTGGGGACTCAGGAAATCTTCCAGAAAGACCTCATTCTTGAGGGTGTAGCTCAGGGACTTCCAGCTAATCAGAGGGTTAGAAATGTCAATGTTGTTCTTGATCAATCTAACCGTAGATGGCCTCACCACCAAAGGCCACATGTTGACGTCTGAGATCTCCCCTACAAAGGATTGGCCGATTGTAAAGCCCCCTCCGAAGGAGTCCTGGTCCTGCCCCAGCACGATGGAAGCCTCCTGGCTGATACTGTACCCCTTTTTCAGACTCCGCCGAGGAAAAGGTTTCCCGTTGAGCCAGAACCGGACCAGCCCATTGGTGGAGTCCCAGGACACACAGATGTGATCCCAGCTCGGTTCATCCTTCTCAGGAACCTTGAAACTTGCAACGGAACCACCAACGTAAATGGAATATTCGTTCACGTCCTTCTTCAGAATCAGAAAATCGTTGTTATTTGACCGGGTGGCGTAAGAGAAGAGGCCATACGAACGGGACAGGAGGGTATAGTGTCTCAAACAGACGGTCAGCTTGGTCAAGGGTTGCTGGTTGGAGACGTCGAGATGCACAGCAGCCGTGGTAGATGATGTTGGGAAAACAAAGGCCTTGTTCCGGAGATCTAGAAGGAGAGAAAAGAGATGCGGGTCAGCAGGACACCAGCCTGAGAACTTGTGGAGCAGAGTTAACTTCCCATGGGCCCGTTTTGGCCCAGCAGAGACTAAAGCAGAGAGGACATAAAATTAAGTCATCTATCCAGGAATCATTGACTCGGATTCTTTGGGGGTCCTGAAGCAGTTGTTCCTCTCAATTCAAGTACAGGAAATGAGGGAAAGTTTGAAACATGCACCGGACATCGAGGGAGGGAGGGAAGAAGGAAGGAAGGATAAGGGAGGGAGGGAGGAAGGAAGGCAAGAAGGAAGGAGAAAGAATGGGAGGGTGGGAAAGAAGGGAAGGAAAGAAGAGGGAGAAAGGAAGGCAAGAAGGAAGGAGAAAGAATGGGAGGTGGGAAAGGAGGGAAGGAAGGAAAGAAAGAAGGAAGGAAGGAGAGAGATGGTGGTCATGAGTTCAGACCCCTCCGTACTGATGGAAACTCTACCTGGGGTTTGGTTGAACCTACCTCAGAAAGATGTTGTGTGGAAATTAACCCAAAGACTTACGATTTGACATTCTCCACGACCAACTAGCTCTACCATGAAGAGAAGATCCAACAGCCCCATTGAGAACAACGCCAATGAAAGGTTCAGAGAGGTCCACCCAGCTTCTGGAGACCACAGGACCCTCAATGGCCAGATAGAGCTGCTCCTACGTGGGTTTGAGCCTCACCTTGTTGGCCAAAGGATCCCAACAGACAGGCGAGGATAAGAAGGAGGGAAGGAAGGAGAACCATCTTGGAGGACGATGGAGGAACCGGCTGGTCGCAGGAACGCTTGTGCTGATGTCCTTGGGCGTGGAGTCGTGTCCTCCTTGCAGGACCGAATCCCCTCTTCAAATGGTGAAACTCGGGGGTGTTGCTTGCATATTTCTCTTGAACCTGGAACAAACCGGAGCATTGACCGTAAGTTTCTTCCTTGGACCTTCCCCAAGAGAGTATTTACATTGCAACAGGCTTTCTAATGTACACAATGTGTTAGATAACTGTTGCATGTGTAGAGATATATTTTGGGGGGTCAAATTTTATTTTATTTTTATTTTTTTTTAACTGATTAGATGTACAATTGAGAGTTTGGAGGGTCCTTCCGTTGAGTATTGCTTCATCTTTGGATGGGTCTCAGTTGCAATTTTTGGGGTGTCCTTGGTGGGAAGTTCCTTCGAAGGTAAAAAAAAAAAGACTGGACAAGGAGGTCCAGTCAGCTGGCTGCGGAATTCTGGGAGTTGAGATTCCAAGGCCTTGCCAAGGCTGGACACTCCTGGTCTAGAAGACGATGTGTGGAGAAAGAAAGGATGGATTCTGTCTTTTTAAGGCATTCGGTTTTGGGGTTTGGGATGCTCACTGTTCAAGCATAAACCGAGATCATGTGGCCATGTCTTAGCTGGCTGTTTCGTCCCCAAATCCTTTCAGAAAGGGGCAGAGGGGTTTTTAGGTGGTCCTAAAGGAAGTGCTGCTCTCAGTTCAAGGACAGGGAAGGACGACAAGGTTGAATCATGCATCGGACAATTCAAGGGATTTTGGGAGCCAAGCATGAGAACAGGTCCCAAGCGCTAATTTTTTCTGTGTCCTAGTAAAGGAAGGAAGGATGGAAGGGAAGGAGCAGGCCTTGGTGATCACTGACAAGTCCATGCAGTTTTTTTCGGCAATGTTTTCAGGAATGGTTTACCCATGCCTACTTCCTAGGGCTGGATGGGAGTGACTGGCTTTGTACCTAAAGTAGGACTAGAACTTAAGTTGTTTGTAGCCCAGTCTTATTACTACTATTGAGCAAGGTATCTCCTACCGGTATACCAGGGGTAGGCAACCTTGGCTCTTTTATGACTCGTGGACTTCAACTCCCAGAATTCCTGAGCCAACCATGTTGAGGGGAAAGGGAGTGGTTTCCAAGCTGAGCCATGCTGGCTCAGGAATTCTGGGAGTTGAAGTCCACAAGTCATGAGGGGGCCAAAGTTTCCCTCATGCTGGCTCAGGAATTCTGGGAGTTGAAGTCCACAAGTCATGAGGGGGCCAAAGGTTCCCTCATGCTGGCTCAGGAATTCTGGGAGTTGAAGTCCACAAGTCATAAAAGACCCAAGGTTGCCTACCCCTGCCCTATACTATACCTGTACATTTGTTTTTTCTTGCCTAAATGTAGAACCTTACTTTTTTCACCATTGAATTTCATTTTGTTAGATAGCGCCCAGTGTTCAAGCCTGTCCAGGTCCTCCTGTATCCTAAGCCTGTCTTCTGGAGTGTTGGCTACTCCTGCCAGCTTGGTGTCATCCGCAAATTTGACGAGTTCCCCATCTATCCCCTCGTCCAAATCATTGATGAAGATGTTGAAGAGCACTGGGCCCAGAACAGAGCCCTGGGACACCCCACTACACACTTCCCTCCATGTAGATGCGGTTCCATTGAGGACCACACGCTGAGTATGGCCGGTCAGCCAGCTACGGATCCATCTGGTGGTGATGTTGTCTAACCCACATTTTTCTATCTTATCAAGTAGTAGCTTGTGATCTACTTTATCAAATGCCTTACTGAAGTCCAAGTAAATTATATCCACAGCATTCCTCTGATCCACTAATTTTGTCACTTGGTCAAAGAATGCAATAAGGTTTGTCTGGCATGATCTGTTTTTCACAAACCCATGTTGGCTTTTAGTAGTGATTTTGTTTGCCTGTAGGTGTTTGCTGATTTGTTGTTTGATTATTTTTTCCAGAATCTTCCCAGATATTGAGGTCAGGCTGATAGGTAATTTCCTGGATCCATTTTTTTCCTTTTTTGAAGATGGGAACTACATCAGCTCTTTTCCAGTCCTCTGGTAGTTCCCCAGTGCTCCAAGATCTTTGAAAAATATAGTTCAGTGGTTCTGAGATCCTTGGGGTCTCAGGTCCTGGTGATTTGGGGTCTCTGGTCCTGGTGATTTGAATTTATCTAGGCTGGAAAGGTGCTCACCATTTTCTTGCCTATCTTAACTTGTGTTTCTATTCTGTTTTTTTATGGCACTATTTTTGATAGGTTGGTCTGTTTTTTCCCTTTGTGTAAAGACAGATGCAAAAAACGAGTTAAATAGAATAGAATAGAATAGAACAGAACAGAATAGAAGCTGGAAGGGACCTTGGAGGTCTTCTAGTACAGCCCCCTGCTCAAGCAGGAGAACCTATGCCATCCCAGAGCAAGACCAGAGCAAGTTAAAGACTCTCAAGGAACATCCCGTTTAAAATTATAGAATAAAATAATAAATAACAGATAACATCTATATTAAAATCACAATTTGGCATCCAATCTGTCAGTTGCCCACAAGCAAAACTTAGCACGGCCTAGCTACAATATAAATCCTTAACGCTGCGAAGCCCATCATCATTAAATACTAAAATGCAAGAGAGGGATAATACATAACGGTTTGCTGCATTGTGTAAAATCACTAGGATGGATTAATTGCCTGTTTCTGACAAATCCCCAGTGCTACTGTGCAGAATCTAGCCACCTGTGCTGTAACTGCAGTCTTGAGGCGACGCAGGAGATAAGCCGTGTCCGAATGGTCCGAATACCTATCAATTATTGGGAAGATGAGGGTTTTTTCGAATATCTCTATAAAAAGAGCATTGAAGGAGGATGTGTCGGAAGAAAAATACAGAGAGACTCATGCCAAAGCTTGCAAGATTCTATCTGTAGTTGCTCTATGGTAGTACTATGGGCCCTGCACCTGCATTTAGGATTTTTTCCCAATAAGAAGAACCCACAAGGAACATGCAGCCAAACATGACAAAAGAAGTTAATTTTATTGATAAAGAAACTAGCATGCTCACGCCAGCTTTTCAAGCATGGATCGCCTGCCTGTAATTCATCAACGGCTACTTAAGCAATTCAGAAATATAGATATATATTTTTTTCAAAGAGAATTTTCTTTCTTCTTTCTTTCAACTCAGATGCATTCGTCTTGGGGACTCAGGAAATCTTCCAGAAAGACCTCGTTCTTGAGGGTGTATCTCAGGGACTTCCAGCTAATCAGAGGGTTAGAAATGTCAAAGTTGTTCTTGGACAATCTAATCATAGATGGCCTCAGCACCCAGGACCACATGTTGACGTCTGAGATCTCCCCCACAAAGGATTGGCCGATTGTAAAGCCCCCTCCGAAGGAGTCCTGGTCCTGCCCCAGCACGATGGAAGCCTCCTGGCTGATGCTGTACCCCTTTTTCAGACTCCGCCGAGGAAAAGGTTTCCCGTTGAGCCAGAACCGGACCAGCCCATTGGTGGAGTCCCAGGACACACAGATGTGATCCCAGCTCGGTTCATCCTTCTCAGGAACCTTGAAACCTGCGATGGAACCACCAACGTAAATGGAATATTCGTTCGCGTCCTTCTTCAGAATCAGAAAATCGTTGTTATTTGACCGGGTGGCGTAAGAGAAGAGGCCATAAGAACGGGACAGGAGGGTGTAGTGTCTCAAACAGACGGTCAGCTTGGTCAAGGGTTGCTGGTTGGAGACGTCGAGATGCACAGCAGCCGTGGTAGATGATGTTGGGAAAACAAAGGCCTTGTTCCGGAGATCTAGAAGGAGAGAAAAGAGATGCGGGTCAGCAGGACACCAGCCTGAGAACTTGTGGAGCAGAGTTAACTTCCCACGGGCCCGTTTTGGCCCAGCAGAGACTAAAGCAGAGAGGACATCAAATTAAGTCATCTATCCAGGAATCATTGACTCGGATTCTTTGGGGGTCCTGAAGAAGTTGTTCCTCTCAATTCAAGTACAGGAAATGAGGGAAAGTTTAAAACATGCACCGGACACCGAGGGAGGGAGGGAAGAAGGAAGGAAGGAGAGAATGGGAGGGTGGGAAAGAAGAGAAAGAAAGAAAGAGGAGGGAGGAAGGAAAGAAAAAAGAAAGAATGGGAGGGTGGGAAAGAAGGGAAGGAAAGAAGAGGGAGAGAGGAAGGAAAGAAGGAAGGAGAAAGAATGGGAGGGTGGGAAAGGAGGGAAGGAAGGAAAGAAAGAAGGAAGGAAGGAGAGAGATGGTGGTCATGAGTTCAGACCCCTCCGTACTGATGGAAACTCTACCTGGGGTTTGGTTGAACCCACCTCAGAAAGATGTTGTGTGGAAATTAACCCAAAGACTTACGATTTGGCATTCCCCACGACCAACTAGTTCTACCATGAAGAGAAGATCCAACAGCCCCATTGAGAACAACGCCAATGAAAGGTTCAGAGAGGTCCACCCAGCTTCTGGAGACCACAGGACCCTCAATGGCCAGATAGAGCTGCTCCTACGTGGGTTTGAGCCTCACCTTGTTGGCCAAAGGATCCCGACAGACAGGCGAGGATAAGAAGGAGGGAAGGAAGGAGGACCATCTTGGAGGACGATGGAGGAACCGGCTGGTCGCAGGAACGCTTGTGCTGATGTCCTTGGGAGTGGAGTCGTGTCCTCCTTGCAGGACCGAATCCCCTCTTCAAATGGTGAAACTCGGGGGTGTTGCTTGCATATTTCTCTTGAACCTGGAACAAACGGGAGCATTGACCGTAAGTTTCTTCCTTGGACCTTCCCCAAGAGAGTATTTACATTGCAACAGGCTTTCTAATGTACACAATGTGTTAGATAATTTGGGGGGTCAAATTTTATTTTTTTTAACTGATTAGATGTACAATCAAGAGAGTTTGGAGGGCCCTTCCGTTGAGTATTGCTTCATCTTCGAACGTGTCTCAGTTGCCATTTTTGGGGTGTCCTTGGTGGGAAGTTCCTTCGAAGGTCAAAAAAAAAAGACTGGACAAGGAGGTCCAGCCGGCTGGCTGAGGAATTCTGGGAATTGAAGTCCACGAGTCATAAAATAGCCGAGCTTACCTACCCTTGTCTTAGGTGAACTATGAAAGCAGCCATTTGGAATTTGACGCTGCAATTCCCGGCGCCGCCGCAAGGGGCGGCCTGGGACGCCTCCATCGTTCCGAGGAAAAGCCTTCCCAAGGTGGCGCTCTGCCCCAAGAGCTCCGTCTCCGAAGGCGCCGCGCAGACTCAGTAGCCCTCTTGTAAGGTCGGACCTTCTCTAAATGGCTGCCGGGCCCGCCCTCTGCCTTCAGGTGCAGGCTGCACTTCCTGTCCTGGCCGGAAGCCATCCCGTCATCCCTTGCGGTCCCGGCGGCAGTAGTTTCGACGGCTGCTGACGAGAAGCCTCGTTTGGTGGGCCGAGATGGCTGACGTGCTGGACCTTCACGAGGCGGGCGGCGAGGACTTCGCCATGGACGAGGATGGCGACGGTACGGCTCACGCCATTCCCCTGCGTTCACTTCCTCAGCGCCGCAATAGCCCTGCGAGGTGGGCCGCGGAGGCTGACGAGCTGCGCATGCGCGCTGCTTTTAGTCCTTTAGAGTGCATCCTTCCCCATTTCTCAATGTTAGCCAGCGCTTAAGACGGCCATTAAGCACATTTCACTGATTAAGCACTGAAATGTCCTGACAGGAGGAAGAATTAGCCAGTGGGACGGCTTTCCACCAGAAGTTGTGGGTGCCCCATCACTGGACAGCCACTTGTATAGGGTCTCCTGCCAGAGCGGGAGTGGGGGTTGGACTAGATGACCTCCAAGGTCCCTTCCAGCTCTGTTATTCTGTTATCACTGTTATTTTCTTGAGCATTCAAGAGCTCAACTAGCGTCCTGCACCCTGCATGAGAGAGAACAGGTCTTGAGGTGGTTGTGTGCCTTAACTCTTTTGTGTATTTGAAAAATGTTACCCTACATCCCTCAGTGATCTTTTCTAAAGATGAAACGTACTCAAATTGCCTTGGGCCTCTCCTGCATTTGTCTGAAATGGTCTAGCCCAGGGGTAGGCAACCTTGGCTCTTTTGTGACTGGTGGACTTCAACTCCCAGAATCCCTGAGCCAGCCTGGCTCAGCTTGGAAACCTCTCCCTTTCCCCTCAGCATGGCTGGCTCAGGAATTCTGGGAGTTGAAGTCCACCAGTCATAAAAGAGGCAAGGTTGCCTATTCCTGACCTAGAGGAACATATAAAAGCATAATTAATATTAATTAATGTAGACTTTATTAGTTTAGAGGAGGGGTAGGCAACCTTGGCCCCCTCATGACTTGTGGACTTCAACTCCCAGAATTCCTGAGCCAGCCTGGCTCACCTTGGAAACCTCTCCCTTTCCCTTCAGCATGGCTGGCTCAGGAATTCTGGGAGTTGAAGTCCACCAGTCATAAAACAGCCAAGGTGGCCTATCCCCTGGTCTAGGGTCCCCTGCTTTAGCAAGGGGTCAGACTGGAAGACCTCCAAGGTCCCTTCCAACTCTGTTACTTTGTTCTGATTATATTGTACACCTCTCCGAGGGAGGTGGACAGTTGAAGAATATGAAGTATAAATAAATAGGAAATTAGTAAAGGAAATGTAAAACCGAAGTTTAAATGTTTTATATATTCATGTTCAAATCATGTTATAGTTAAAAAGCTGTTTTCCCTACTCTTCTACTGATGGGCTTATTTTCCCTGTGTGTGAATTCTCGGTTCTTGTCTTTGTTTTTATTTATTTATTTATTTTGCACGTAACAGTTAAGGGGCTTCTTCTGAATGTTGTTAATTTCCACTGAAGATCCCACTAGGGAACTTCCTTTCAGGTCATCTAGCTGTCCTGTAATTGTAGGGCAGATGACCCTTTTCTTAGCTCGTTGGTTCTGTTCTTACCATTAAAAAAAAATTTTTTTCCTGGTATTTACTTATAATCGGTTTCCTATTACAGGTAGTCCTTGATGTACACCCACAGTTGAGCCCAAAATTTATGTTGCTAATTTGTTAAGTGAGTTTTGTCCCACTTAACAACTTTCCTTGCCACAATTGCTAAGTGAATCACTGCCGTGGATAAGTTAGTCACCCGATTGTAAAGTGAATCTGGCTTCCCCATTGACTTTGCCTATCAGAAATCGCAAAAGAGGATCACGTGACCCCGGGACACTCCCACCATCATAAATATGAATCGGTTGTCAAGCATCTGAATTTTGATCACGTAACCGTGAGGATGCTGCAGCCGCCGCACTCTTTTTTAGTGTTGAACAGTCACTAAATGAACCGTTGTAAGTCGAAGACTACCTGTACCTAAATCTGTCATTCCATGTTCTGCACTCCGGGATGGAAGGGGGCAACAAGTTAACTTCTTATATGTGGGTTTTTTTCCAGGCTTTTAAGAATGTTATGTCCCCACATAATCCTTTCTGTATGAAGAATAAACAGCCCAAGTTCCTTCATCTCTTGTCACAAGGTTTAATTGCTAGGACCAGAGAAGGGGTTTTATTTGCAAATGTGCTTCTCTCAGTAGGCATAAATCCATTTGGGGAGTTCAACTTGTATAGGTAGTCCTCGGCCTACGACCACAATTGAGCCCAACATTTCCATTGCTAAGCAAGACAGTTGTTATGTTTTGCCCATTTGACGTCTTTTATTGCTGTAGTTGTTAAGTGAATCACTGCAGTTGCTAAGTGGGTAAACATGGTTGTTAAGTGAATCTGGCTCCCCCATTGACTTTGCTTGTCCGAAGGTTGCAAAAGGGGATCTCACGTGACCCCGGGACACGGGCGACGGTCATAAATATGAGTCAGTTGGCAAGCACCTCAGTTTTGATCACATGACCATGGGGATGCTGCAGCAACCGTGTGAAAAATGATCATAAGTCACTTTTTTTTCGGCGCTGCTGTAACTTTGAACAATCACGAAATGAATGGTTGTAAGTCGAGACTATCTGTATTGTGAATTGAGCTTTCAGAGTGACTGCAGTCACTGCAAGTGAAGCATTTCCCATTCTTTGTTGTTGTTAATCGATCCAACTATATTTGATTTATCTTCAGAAAGCATCCACAAATTGAAGGAAAAGGCGAAGAAAAGGAAAGGCAGAGGTTTTGGGTCAGGTAAGTTGTTCTTTCGGCTTAGCTGCAGTTGTTCATGAGGACTAGAAACCAGGAGACTGTATGTTCCAATCCCACCTTAGGCACAAAAACCGATTGGGTGACTTTGGACCAGTTATACTCTCTTAGCCTAATTTACTCCCACAGGGTTGTTGTTTTGGAAAAAATAGGAGGAAGGAGAATTGGGTACGTTTGCCACCTTGAATAAAGATATTTATTTATAAAAATGGTAAAGGTGGGGTATAAATAAATGGTATGGCCTGTGACATGTTCCATCCCAACCTACACAAGATACGGGCATGGTTTGAGACCTAGATAGCTAAAAAAATTGTGCTTGACCAACACTCGAACAGAATAAAGGTGTCATGGTTCCGACCGATGAAACTCTTCAAAAGAACTTCAAGGCATTGTTTACCTTAAAGAATCTTTTATTCGAGAAGCATAATATCAGCACTACATAGTTGAAGCCAAAAACTGAATTCCTCTCCTCTGGGCACAAAGTAGCAAAGCACAATTCCCTCCTCCAACTAACAGTCATAAATCACATTCCCCAATTAGCTTGAAACGCAGGTGTCATGGTTCCAACTAATGAAACCCTTCAAAGAACTTCCAGGCATTGTTTATCCTAAAAGCCTTTATTACAGTGTAACAGTGTCGGTACACATGGATGGGTGCAAGATGTGAATTTCCCTTCCTTTGCACATAACATTCCAGGCTATTCCCCTCCCCTATTTTGCTGTCATGATTCGCATTTTCCAATCAAGCTGATCAATCACCATCATCTGAATTAACTCTAAAAATGCCAGACAGTTCTGCATATCTTGTCAAAGCAATAATATCCAATATTAGCGTTGACAGCAGGCTCTCTCCCCAGCTCTCCAGCTTGCCAAATCTTTATCAACTCTGGGCTCAGTAACCTTGAATTCCCACAGCTGAGTTATTGTTGTTATGACTAACTGGACTCGCATCCACATCCCCCCTCCCATCATCAATCAGCTCTAAAAGCGAAAGAACAAAAATGAATGCATTTCCATCTGTTGTCAAAGCAATAACACCCAATGTTAGCAGCATTGACAAAACGTTTGTGTCATCACTGTGAGGTTCTCCAAAGGCACGTTCCTCCTGCCTTCAGTGCCAAGCTGTGAGAAATTAAAACGGGTTTTGCCATCCCTACAGCAGCGGTGGCTCAGTGGTTAGAATGTAGCATTGCAGGCTAATTCTGCCCACTGCCGGCAGTTTGATCCTGGCCGGCTCAAAGTTGACTCCACCTTCCATCCTTCCGAGGTCGGTAAAATGAGGACCCAGATTGTTGGGGGAGAAGATGCTGGCTTTGTAAACCGCTTAGGGCTGTAAAGCACTGAAGCGGGATATAAGTCTAAGTGCTGATGCTCTCTCCCCTTGTCTGGGAGGCAAAGTGTGCCATGCAGGTTTCCCATTTGCTATTCTCTGAAGAGTGAGAACCAGCTTACAATACCTCCGGGAACACGTTAAGTTGCTATTTGTATTTAATTACGTGTGTGTGAAAAGTTTTGTTTCTATCTATCTAAAACCCGTTTTCTGTTTTTTGCTCATGGGCGTATCCGAACAGAAGAAGGCTCCAGAGCCCGCGTTCGTGAGGATTACGACAGTGTGGAACAAGATGGCGATGAACCGGGTCCTCAGAGATGTGAGACGACGCCCTTCCTTTTTTCTTCTTCCTTTTTAGCATGTCAACAGTTTCCCTGTGTGCGTTTCAAATGGTCCGTCGGTTTGAGCCTCACCTTTTTTGGGTCCTTTGTGTCTCTCCAGCGGTGGAAGGTTGGATCCTCTTTGTGACGGGTGTGCACGAGGAGGCTACTGAGGAGGACATTCATGACAAGTTTGCTGAGTTTGGGGAGATCAAGAACCTCCACTTGAATCTTGACCGGCGGACAGGCTATCTGAAGGCATGTACGAGTGGGGCTGCTTGTGGGGTTGGTTCTTCCCAGAGAAAGGCATAGGGCAGTCACCGAATGGTCATTTAGGCTCAGCTGGGATGGAAAACACATTCAGTGTTCCGATGAGAGGCTCTTGGGAGCGACAGGTATTCCTGATTGCCTGCTTTCTTGACATGAGTCGAGTTTACAAACGACAGGTAGTCCTTGAGTTACGACTGCAGTTGAGCGGGTCAGCAGGCTGAAGGGGAGGTAGTCCTTGACTCAACGACCACAGTGGAGCCCCAAATTTCTGTTGTTAGGCGAGGCATTTGTTAAGTGAATTTTACCCCATGTTATGATCTTTCTTGCCACAGTTATGGGAATCCCTGCAGCTGATTAGTTAGTAACCAGATTATTAAGTGAATCCGGCTTCCCCATTGACTTTTCTTGTGAGAAAGTCACAAAGGGGGATCACGTGACCCCCTCCGGGACACGGCAGCCATCAGTTGCCAGGCCTCTGAATTTTGACCACATGACCATGGGGATGCCGCAACAGTCATAACAGTGAAAATGGTCGTAAGTCACTTTTTTCAGTGCTGTTGTAAACTTTGAACAGTCACTAAATGAACCTGTAAGCCAACATTTGGTTTGATTGTGGCATAATCACTGTCTAAACCGTGGCTAAGGAAGTCAAGATAGTCAACAGATTTGCCAGGAATCAAGAGAGTAAGGCCTGCTTGAATGAATCCTTTGGGTTGATCGCATGTTGTTTGGGAGCGCTCACACCTCTTTCCCAAATGTCTCACAGGGTTACACGCTGGTGGAATACGAGACCTACAAAGAGGCCCAAGCCGCCATGGAAGGCCTGAATGGGCAGGACCTGATGGGGCAGCCCATCAGCGTGGACTGGTGCTTCGTCAGAGGCCCTCCGAAAGGAAAACGAAGGTGGGGTTTTTTTTTGAAAGTCTGTGTGTACCTTCTGGGGATGCAAAATAGTTAAAGAACAGTAGTTAAAGTACTCTAGAAAGAGTGCAGAGAAGAGCAACAAAGATGATTAGGGGACTGGAGGCTAAAGCATATAAGGAATGGTTGCTGTAATTGGGGATGTCTAGTTTAATGAAGAGAAGGACCAGGGGGGACATGATAGCAGTCTTCCAGTATCTCAGGGGCTGCCCCAAAGAAGAGGGAGTCAAGCTATTCTCCAAAGTACCTGAAGGCAGGACAAGAAGCAACGGATGGAAACTGATCAAGGAGAGAAGCAACCTGGAACTAAGGAGAAACTTCCTGACAGTGAGAACAATTAACCAGTGGAACCACCTGCCTCCAGAAGTGGTGAATGCTCCAACACTGGAAGTTTTTAAGAAGAGACTGGACAGCCATTTGTCCGAAATGGTATAGGGTTTCCTGCCTGAGCAGGGGGTTGGACTAGGTGACCTCCAAGATCCCTTCCAACTTTACTATTACTATTATTATTATTATTATTATTATTATTATTATTGGCTCCCACATAGAATTGAACCTTTGAAAGAAGATATGCAGCAAACTGCTATAATTGGTTTTAGCTTTGATTCCCGAATTTTGTCCAAAAGATTTGGCCATTTGTCCGAAATGGTATAGGGTTTCCTGCCTGAGCTGGGGGTTAGACTAGATGACCTCCAAGATCCCTTCCAACTTTATTAGTATTACATAGAGAATAATGTGATTCAGCCGAAAGGACTGGGAATTCTGGCTCCTCTTCAGCCGCCTGCTTTTTTATCAGCGAAGGGAAACTGAAATTGCTCAAGCGACATCTGCTTAGATTGAAGGGTCAGAATCACATTCCTAAATGCAGGTCGTCCTCAAATTACCACCACAATTGAGCCCAAAATTTCCGCTGCTAAGTGAGACCCTTGTTAAGTGAGTTTTGCCCCATTTAACAACCTACCTTGCCATAGTTGTTAAGGGAATCGTTGCAGTTGTTACGTTAATAACACGGTTGTTCAGAGAATTTGGCTTTCCCCCAGGGACTTTGTGTGTCTGAAGTTCGCGAAGGGGAAATCACGTGACTCCGAGACACTGCAAAGGTCATCAATGTGAGACAGTTGCTTCACATCCAGTTTTGATCACATGACCATGGGGGGTGCTGCAACACAGTGAAAAACAGTCATAAGTCCATTTTCGTCAGTGCCGTGGTAGCTTATGAACAGTCACTAAATGAACTGTTGTAAGTCAAGGACTAGCTGTACACCAAACATGGCAAAACGCATGGCTTGTTTCAAGCTCCGAAACAGCTCTGACATCTAAGTTCAAGGGCCCGATCCCTGAACCTTGGTGCATCACAAACTCGCACAATTTTTGATAAAGGACGAATTTGGATATTTCTGCTGCTAGGAATGGCAAAGTCTTGGATGTTTTTTTATCAAGGGCAAATCCTGCTGCAGAGGCTTAGTCGACCTCCGATAACGTTTCCTGAATGTGATATTTATAATCTGGTCCCGGTGGTGTTCCTTTTCGTTAATCGTATATAAACTACTTTGGGAAACTTTTGAGGCTGAAAGGATGAACTGAAAAGAATTAGGTATGTTCCAGCTAACTTAGGGGGGACCCCATAGCTGTCTTCCAGAACTGGAAGGCCTGTCACAGGGAAAAGGGGGTTGATTTATTCTCCAAAGCACCTGGAGGCAGAGTGAGAACCAGTGGATTGGAGATCTCATTGGAGATCAAACCTGAAACAGGAAGAATTTCCTCAGAGTGCGAACAATTAGTCAGTGGAACAGCTTGCCTCCCAGAGTTGTGGTTCTGGGTGCTACGTCGAGGGAGCTCACGGGAAAAGATGGCAGAGCTATTTGTCTGGGATGGTGTGAGGACTCCTGTCTTAGAGGGGGTTAGACTAGAAGACCTTCAAAAGCCCTTCCGGCCCCATGATTCTATGATGCGTGCATTGTTTTTCTTTTCAACACATGAAAATATGTCAGGCCCTGAATGGATTTGTGTAGCAGAAAAACACTTGCAAATATTTATTTATTTTATTTAATTCGATTTCTGTGCCGCCCTATTCCAAAAAACTCAGGGCGGCTTACAACATAAATACTAACATATAGAAATCTGACATTAAATACATTATAAAGCCCCTAGATTAAAAACAAATCATCCAAAGACAAACTTACAACAAACATACACTGGCTGGGGCAAGGTGGTAACTGCCCCAGGCCTGTCGGCAAAGATGTGTCTTCAATAATTTGCGAAAGACGGAGAGGGTAGAGGGCAATACGGATCTCCGGGGGAAGTTGATTCCAGAGGGCCGGGGCCACAACAGAGAAGGCTCTTCCCCTAGGCCCCGCCAGGCGACATTGGCTGACGGGACCTGGAGAAGGCCAACTCTGTGGGCCCTAACCGGTCGCTGGGTTTCATGGGGCAGCAGACGGTCCCGTAAGTAACCTGGTCCGATGCCATGTAGGGCTTTATAGGTCATAACCAACACTTTGAATTGCGTTCGGAGACCAATTGGCAGCCAATGCAGCTCGTGGAGTGATGTTGAAATGTGGGCAAGAGACCCAGCTCCGTTTAATGTTCTCTTGGTCCGTTTCTGCCTAGGAGCGGCCGTAGACGAAGCCGAAGTCCTGACCGAAGACGGCGCTGAAAGGACTTCCATTTTGCAACTCCCGCCCTGTGGATGCCTCAGACATCACCTTCCTAACTCACGGGCTGAATTCGGGTGGAGGGAAGGCTGTTATAGGATGCAGTCTTGGCAAAGGGGAGAGGGGTTCCCATTTATTTGCCCTAATTGCCACCTGTTTAATTTTGTATTAGACTAAATCGTTTTTAATTTTTTTACCCCTTAACCTTTTGACTGTTGTTATCAAATGACTTGAGATTTTCATTTTTTTCCTGTGTCCTTTGACTTTGCCCGCCTATTCTGTGTTTGTAAAGATAATTCTGGGCTTAAGCCTGTAAGGGATCTCTGAAACAGCATTCAGAATAAAAGGCTATTTTTTTTTTAACTGTGGTAACTCTTTTTTATTACAAAACCCTAAATGGGATAAACATGGTTTACACTTAGGACGCCTTGTTCAGGAATCCATTGGATAGCAGATAAGGTAACCTTTATTGTCATTTTTTTACTATGGGCACAACGGTACACATCAAAATGAAATTTAGTTGCCCACTCTCAAAGTGAAACACATACATGACACACACCTAAACATACCGTGCACAACATATGTACAGACCCACATCCCTACATAGTAAATAAATATTAAATACTGTCCATCTTGAATACATAACGGACGGAGGAAGCTTGAGAGTTCGCAAGGTTAATGCTGTATGGAATGAAACTCTGCCTGAATCTGGAAGTTCTGCTACGGATACCACGGAGCCCCCTCCTCCCAGAAGGGAACAAGGAAAACAGGTCGTGAAGAGGATGTGTCGTGTCCCAGACGATCTTACGGACCCTGCTCAAGCAGCGCTTCTGTGCCATGTCCTGGATGGGAGGGAGGGAACTGCCAAAGATCTTTTCTGCTGTCCTCACCACCCTCGACACTGCCTTCCTGTCTGAAGCAGGGATGCTTCCAAATCAGACTGATGCCGTATGCCAGGATGCTCTCGATCGTCCCCCTGTAGAAAGTGGTCAGGACAAGGGGAAGGAAGATGTGCTTTCCACAATCGAGGCAGAAAATGCAGGCACTGCTGAGCCCACTTCACCAGTGTCTCATTGAGTGACCAAGCCAGCCTACTCGTTAGCTGCACACCCAGGAATTTGATGCTGGTAACCATCCCCACAGGTGAATCATTTATGCACCGAGAAGTGTGGCTGCGCCTGCCTTTTCTGAAACTGACAATGATCTCTTTGGTTTTTGTGGTATTTAAAACTAGGCTGTTTTCCTTATACCAGTTCACCAACCGCTCATCCTCTTTGCAGTAAGCTTCCACCTTGTCATCCTGAATAAGGTCCACTACTGTTGTGTCAGCTGCGAACTTCACAATATGTTGGTGGCAAACCTAGCACACAGTCATGGGTCAACAGAGTGAACAGCAGCAGACTTACCGGTAGGACGCAGCCCTGCGGAGAACCTTTCTAAATTCTAGAGTAAGAACAGTCACTTGAGACCCTTGAACCCAGGAGCATCCATGCGCAGGCACAGGGTGAAGTCTTCCATGGGGATGGGTCTAGATCAGAGGTCCTCAACCTTTTGGGCACCAAGTACCGGTTCCCTGGAGAGAGGTTTTTCTGTGGACCGGAAGGTGCGTGGTTTTGTGTGCTGTCTGCATCCCACGGATGGGGCTTTGCTTGATTGTGTGGACCAGTTGCTGGGATGCTGCAGCCCAGTACTGGTCCACGGACCGGGGGTTGGGGACCCCTGGTCTAGATTTTATCCAACATGGAGAGCCCTTTAAGGCTGAAGACTTTAACTCCCAGCATTCCCATCCCAACATCTGGAATCCCAAAGGAGGCAGGCTTGCTCCAGAAACTTACCAAGGCTTGGCTCGGATAACGTTTCAAAGAGTTCAACAATTTTTCGGTCTTGGCCTGGTCTCTACAGCACACCAGGTAGGCAGATCTGCTCCAGTTAGTTTCTGCTGTTCAGGTACCTAAGCACAGGTGATCTGTTTTTCCAGAGTGCATTTGACTCCAGCATGCAATTTTGCCTGCTATTGTTTTCTGAACAGCAGTGTGTCAACAACACAATTATAGCGGCTGATCCATGTCCACCACCACCACCTTTTTTTTTTAACAGCTGCCACCTACTTCCTGCAAGCTCAGGACTTTTTGCAGAATCACTAGCAGGGAACCTGGTCCTGAAGTTGAGAAAAAGCAAAAAACATTCCCATTTTTCAATCAGTTTATCAGAGAAAAATACAGCATCCTGGAGAACATAACTGTAGGTCTGTAAGTGGAAATGCCCCCATCTTTGAGAATTGTGCTCCATGTATTGTGAAGGGCGCTGTGGGAAGCCAATTCTGATTGAGGGGTGTCATCTCAGCAACCCACAGAACCTTTTCGAAGCAGCAGAACCTGTTAAAGAAGCCCAGAGAACACGTCCCTCTTCAGAACCCTGGTTTTTGAGATGAATTCTGCCCCCGTTAGGGGAAAATCAATCCTCCTCCACAGGGGCAGCTGAGACGGGCATCTTTGCAATAATTTACAATTACATGTAATTATTTAACTTCAGCATACAGGTAGTCCTTGACTTATGACCACAACTGAGCCCAGAATTTATGTTCCTAAGCGAGACACTTGTTAACTGACTGTTGCCTCCGTTTTACAACTTTACTCGCCACAGTTGTTAAGTGAATCAATGCCGTGGGTAAATTGGTAACCTGGTTGCTAAGTGAATCTGACTTCCCCTATTGACTTTGCTTGTCGGAAGGTTGCAAAAGGGGATCACATGACCCCAGGTCATGGCAATGGACATAAAATTGAATTGCCAAGTAGCTGAATTTTGATCATGGGGATGCTGCAATGGTCGTTAAGTGTGGAAAAAGCGGTCCTAAGTCACATTTTTCAATGCTGTTGTAACTTTGAATGGTCACTAAACGAACTTGCAAGTCAAGGACAACCTGAACTTCCCTGCCTGGGATTGTAACCAGCTTCTGTCAACAGACCGTGGGCTCTGCACACTGTGGGAAGCAGCCCATCCCCCATAGCTGGGGTTGGGCCAAACCCAGATGCAGCTGGTCTTGGGGTCTTGTAATGTGGGCCACCACTTCGGCTTTGCATGTGATTTCAGGCACCCTCAACTTACAACAGTTTATTTAGTGACCGTTCCAGGTTACAACAGCACTGAAAAACATTAACTTAGAGCCATTTTTCACACTTACAACTTTGGCAGGATCCCTATGATTATGTTTGACATTCGGAGGCTTGGCAACTGGTTCATGCTTACGACCAGTGGCCAGTGCTACCTGCTGACAAGCAAAGTCAACGGGGGAAGCTGGATTCACTTAACAACCATCTTCCTCACTAATCAACGGCTGCAATTCCCTTAACAACGGCAGCCAGAAAGATGGTAAAATGGGGCCAAACTCCCTCAATGATCTTGCCTGCGAACAGAAACTGGGGGACTCCCTTGTGGTCGTAAGCCCAGGAGCACATGTCCTGGGCTGCCCACCCACCCCCTTCATCCTGCTGACCCGCGTGTGGCTGAAAGTCTGGCTGAAAGCGGGACGGCAGCAAGGCGGGAGGGGGCGGGGTCTCGGCTTTCCTCCCTCCCTCCTTGGCGACAGCTCCTCCCCCTGGTGGCGGGGCGAGCGAACGTGGCAGCCGGCGGAGGCGTCCCCGGCCGAGCCCGCCCCGCCATTTAGCACCGGACGCCGAGCGGGAGGCCGAGGTGAGGCGACGCGGGGGTCCTTCCGCTCTCGGAGGGGGAGGGGTCTTTGCGGGGGGGGATTCTGATCTCATTACAGGCGGGGGTCGCGGCTGCTCCCGTTGGGGGCGGGAGGGGACACAGCGCGGCCGCCCCCCTCTCCCTCAGGGAAGACTTCGCCCCGTGCCCGCGCATGCGCGCCAGCGTGCGCCCGGGACCGAGCGCCGCAGGGGGGGAAACGTTGTGGGGGGGGAAGAGAGGGGGAAACGCGCACAGGCGCGGCAGCCGCGTAGCGGAGCGAGTCGCCGAGACGTGGCAATGCCGGTCGGCGCGTGCGCAAACGGTGAGGGACAACCCGCCCTTCCCGTGGCATATCGGGAGTCGTAGTTCTCTTGGCCTGTGGGCCTGCGGCTTTCTGGCTTGTTTTGTTTTGTTTTTCTCTCTCTTTTCCTCTTTGCTTTTTAGTGTTGTCTTCCTTCAGGGCTGATTCTCTTATTTCTCCCACTTTTTCTTTTTTTTTTTCACTCTCTTATTTCCCCCGGGTTTCCCCCCCCCTCATTATCCCTGATTGACACAAACACTTCATCAGGTTCCAGTCCTACTATAGCACTTAGACTTGTAGCAATGGAGGAGAACCTTTGTAGCTCAGAGCGCATCATGGAACCTTCAGTTAGACTCTGACAGCGCTCCATAATTCATTTCAGCCCTCTTGAGCGGTTTACAATGTCACCGTATTGCCCCCAACAATCTTGGTCCTTGTTGTGGGTTAGACCAGAGATTCCCCCAACCTTGGCAACTTTTAAGAGCTGTGGACCTCAACTCCCAGAATTCCCCAGCCAGCATGGCTGGCTGGGGAATTCTGGGAGTTGAAGTCCACAGATCTTAAAGTGGCCACAGTTGGGGACCCCTGGGTTAGACTGCATCGACATGGAGGGGGAGCACGCAGTGGGGTAACCCAAGGCTCTGTTTTAGGCTCAGTGCTCTTCAACATCTTTGCCAATGACTTGGATGAGGGGGTAGAGGGGGAACTCATCAAATTTGCAGAGGACAGGAATATACAACCTGGCAGGAATACACAACATTCCAGAAGTTAACAGGCTTAAGATACAGGAGGATCTGGACAGACTTGAACACTGGAAGCTATCTAACAAAATGAAATTCAATGGTGAAAAACGTAAGGTTCTACATTTAGGCAGGAGAAACCAAATGCACAGATAGACTATAGCTCAATAGTAGCTACCGTGAAAGGGATCTCGAAGTCCTAGTGGACAATCACTTAAACAGGAGCCAGCCCTGTGCTTCAGCTGCCAAAAAAGCCAACACAGTGCTAGGCTGCATTAACAGAGGGATAGAATCAAGATCACATGAAGTGTTAGTACCACTTTACAAGGCCTTGGTAAGGCCACACTTGGAATACTGCATCCAGTTTTGGTCACTACGATGTAAAAAAGATGTTGAGACCCTAGAAAGAGTGCAGAGAAGAGCAGCAAAGATGATTAGGGGACTGGAGGCTAAAACACACAAGGGAACGGTTGCAGGAATTGGATATGTCTAATTTAATGAAAAGAAGGATTGGGGTGACATGATAGCAGAGTTCTCATATCTGAGGGGCTGCCACAAAGACAAGGGGGTCAAGCTGTTCTCCAAAGCACCTGAAGGCAGGATGAGAATCAACCGATGGAAACTAACCAAGGAGAGAAGCAACCTAGAACTAAAGAGAAATTTCCTGACAGTGAGAACAATTAACCAGTGAAACACCCTACCTCCAGAAGCGGGGAATGCAACACTGGAAGTTTTTATAGGAAGAGACTGGACAGCCATTTGTCCGAAAGGATATAGGGTTTCCTGCCTGAGCAGGGGGTTGGACTAGAAGATTTCCAAGGTCCCTTCCAGCTTTATTATTCTGTTATTTTACCTATCTCAGAAGAATGTAAGGCTGTGGGCAGAGTTTGCCTGCAATACTGCACTTACTACTGCACCCTCAGGGCTCCTTAGGTACAAGTGACATACAACCATTCATTTAGTGACCATTCAGAGTTACAACAGTACTGAAAAAAGGGACGTATGACCAGTTTTCACACTTACAACTCTTGCAGCATCCCCAGGATTATGTGATTAAACTTTGGGCCCTGGGCAACTGAACATGTGCTTATAACGACTGCAGCATCCCACAGTCACATGATCACCATTTGTAAATTTCTCAGCCGGCTTCCAGTAAGCAAAGTCAGTTGGGAAGCCAGATTCAATCAAGAGCCATGTGATTCAGTTAACAACCGAAGTGATTCACTTAGCAACTGTGGCCAGAAAGATTGTAAAGTCTTTTGCAACTCACGTAACATCTGTCTTGCTTAGCCGTGGAAATTCTGAGGTCAATTGTGGTCGTAAGTCGAGGGCTGTCTGTAATTGCATTCACAGGTCCTGCTCAGCTCTGCTGATCTTGACCTTACTTTCGGGGGTGGCTTTCCGTGGGCGCCCAAGCCCAGCTTGTTTTATTTTAATTTGTGTTGTCTTCTGCAAACCATGTGTCAGAATCCAATTATATTTCATCTCTAGTTATCGACTATGGAAAACCCCATTTCTGCCCTCTCTGGATTCTCATCATAGGATGAAGGGGAAGGGGGGGTGAACAAAGGGGTTTTATGGCCCTCACTTCCTTCGGCACAACTTCAAAGGGGATTGAATGTGGATTTCACCAAAAGGACTAAATCATAACAATGGGGCCATCAGCTTTCATCTGCTCCCCTCTGAAGTCTCCCTTCCGCCAGCAGTGAGGAAAAAGGGGGTGGAAATGTAACGCCTGGGATTGTCGCTGGAAAAATGGTGGGGTGGGGTGGGGCTGCTGGGGACCCCTTAAAACCTCGAACCGTAGGGCTTGGCCCCCAAGTCCTGTCTAGAACACCTGCAACCATTTTCTCTTAATAAAGGATGCCTGTTGGAAGAGATATTCCAAGAGTTCTGTCTTCTTCAGATGCAAAGTGGGGTGGGTCCTTACACCATGAACATTATTCCTCAGTTGACCATGTTCTGTAAATCCAGCCTCGCTCCTGTCATTCCTTTTCTTTTTTGCATTGCTATCCCTCTCTTTCCCTTTTCCTCTCCTCCAGGACAAATTCTGAAACATGATGGAAAGTGTCATTCTGTGAACAGGGAACCAGCAAGAGGGCAGGTGAGTGATGCTTCTGGTTAAATACAGGTTGTCCTTGATTTACAGCTAGTCACTTAGGGATCGGTTGAGGTTATAACCTACCTGAAACTTAACGATCAGATCTGGAATTCAGAAATGATATAGGGACCCCTGCTTGAGCAGGGGGTTGGACTAATAACCGCCGAGGTTCCTTCTCACTCTGTTATTCTGTTAATTCCAACTATCATCCCCTTCTCCCTTCTCAGCCACTTTGGGCAGTCAGAAACACAACCACATTTTCAGCTATTTACAGGGTCATGTGACCATATTTCACAACAGTTTTACCAAAAAGAAACGGCACTTCCAATTTTTGGCAAAACCACACCATGGCTTCTATTCTATTCTATTCTATTCTATTCTATTCTATTCTATTCTATTCTATTCTATTCTATTCTATTCTATATTCTATTCTATTTGTAATTCTATTCCGTTCTATTCCTATTCTATTTCTTATTCTTATTCTTATTCTATTCTATTCCTATTCCTATTCTATATTCTATTCTGTATTCTGTTCTATTCCTATTCTATTCTAATTCTATTCTATTCTATTCCTACATCCTGTCTTTGGTTCTATTCTATTCTATTCTATTCTATTCTATTCCTATTCTATATTCTATTCTGTATTCTGTTCTATTCCTATTCTATTCTATTCTATTCTATTCTTCATTCCATTATTCTATTCTATTCTATTCTATTCTATTCTATTCTATTCTATTCTATTCTATTCTTCATTCCATTATTCTATTCTGTTCTATTCTGTTCTATTCTATTCTATTCTATTCTATTCTATTCTATATTCTATTCTATTTGTAATTCTATTCCGTTCTATTCCTATTCTATTTCTTATTCTTATTCTATTCTATTCCTATTCTATATTCTATTCTGTATTCTGTTCTATTTCTATTCTATTCTATTCTATTCCTATTCTATATTCTATTCTGTATTCTGTTCTATTCCTATTCTATTCCTATTCTATTCTATTCTATTCTTCATTCCATTATTCTATTCTATTCTATTCTATTCTATTCTATTCTATTCTATTCTATTCTATTCTTCATTCCATTATTCTATTCTATTCTATTCTACTCTATTCTATTCTATTCATGATCACGGCATTCATTTAAAGAACCGCTCCAAAAAAAAAGCCCCTGTAAAATTGGGTCAGTTGTGTGACCAAACGGTTTTACTTCTGTTCTGACTTATGACCGTAATGGGCAGGCTCCATTGTGGTTGTAACTCAAGGACTACCTATAGAGTTTCCAGGATTAGAAGCAGACAGTCTTGTAAAGAATAGTATCAAAGAAAGGAGTACAGGTGGTCCTCAATTTATGACCACGAGTGAGCCCAAAATTTCTGTTGCTAAATGAGACTGCAACAGTCGTGAGTGTGAAAAATCGTCCTTTTTCAGTGAGGTTGTAACTTCGAACAGTCAGTCACTGTGTGAACTGTTGTAAGTTGAAGACTTATCTACATTGGTTCCATATCTTGTTTATTGATTTATTTGGTTGGCCCTTGTTGCATTCTGAGTTCCTCCTTTCCTGAATATGTTTTTCCCTTTTTTTCCCAGGACTGTATTGCTGAAAAAAAAAAAATGATGGAAGAGAGCGGGATAGAGACAACGCCCCCCAGGACTCCCCCGCCCACCACGGCCTGGGCTGCTGCTCCTCCCGCACCCCCAGCCTCACTAGGTATCACCTCTCCAACCATTTCCTAGCTTCTTCCTTCTCGCACCCAGAACCTTCCCGATTTCCCCGAAGTGGTTCAAAGCAAAAGTTGGAAAAGACGTTTGTGAGGCAGGCAGAACCTTCAGGCATTTTTTTAACCTAAAAAGCCTTTATTAGTGTTACAGAGATGCCAGCACGGTATGGAGAATGCCAAGATCTGAATTTCCCTTCCTTTGCACATAACATTCCAGGCATTTCCCCTCCCCTATTTTGGGGTCATGATTCACATCTTCCAATTAACCTGGAGAGCAAAGATTCCCTTCCGTTTCTTTTTCCCGGGCTTTCCTTATATTCTCCTCCCCTTTCACTGTCACCTGATTTAACTCTAAAAATACCAGACAGTTCTGCATATATTGTCAGAGCAAGAATATTCAATATTAGCAGCGTTGACATCGGGCTTGTTAAACAGTTGTGGGTGACACCATCCAGCTAGACAAAGTTTTTTCTTTTAAGCAAGGAAGTTAATTTCACCATCTTGGCAGCTCCCATTAACTTCACCATCCATTCTTTCGTTGTGGGAATCGTGTCAGTCTTTTCCATCTCCCTACACCAGGGGTAGGCAACCTTGGCTCTTTTATGACTCCTGGACTTCAACTCCCAGAATTCCTGAGCCAGCCTGGCTCAGCTTGAAAACCTCTGCCTTTCCCCTCAGCATGGCTGGCTCAGGAATTCTGGGAGTTCAAGTCCACCAGTCATAAAAGAGCCCAGGTGGCCTACCCCTAGCTGGGGGAATTTGCTATACAAGTAGTCCTCGGGTTACAATCCCGATCAATTGAGCCCCAAATTTATGTTGCTAAGTGAAACATTTGTTAAGTGAATTGTGCCCCATTAATGACCCACAGTTCTTAAGTTAGTCACACGATTGTTAAGTGAATTTGGCTTCCCCGCTGACTTTGCTGGTTAGGAGGTCGCAAAAGGGGATGACATGATCCTGGGACACTGCTACCGTCATAAATACGAGTCAGTTTCGATCACGTGACCATGGGAGAATGCTGCAACGGTCGTTAAGTGTGAAAAATGGTCCTAAGTCCCTTTTTTTTAGTGCTGTTGTAACTTTGGTCACTAAATGAACTGTTGTAAGTTGTGTATTATTTGTGTGTGTGTGTGTGTGTGTGTGTATGTTCTGGAAGAAGGGAAGGGCAGGCCACGTCTGTTTAAAAACTGCACCAGCGTTGAATGCAACTTAGAGCAGCGGTTCTCAACCTGTGGGTTGCGACCCCATTTGGGGTCGAATGACCATTTCACGGGGGTCGCCAACCACCGCAGTCCGCCATTTTTTTCCCCATTTCCCCTCGGCCATCGTGCACGCCGCGCATGCGCGATTCAGCCCGTCACGCGTGCGCTGCGTATGCGCGGTTCGGCCCGTCGCGCGGCGCATGTGCGGCGCAGGTCGGGGTCGCGCCGCGCATGGGTGGCGCATGTTGGGTCTCGGCCTGAAAAAGGTTGAGAACCGCTGACTTAGAGGAAAGACGAGTTTTGCATTTGCATGGCGGAGACCTAATGAAATGTTACGGGGTGCCGTTTGCCTGCGGCCCTGCTCCCCCATTTGTGCAGGCACTGCTTTTTCTCCCGTGCTTCAGAGGAGTTTGTTTATTCATACAGGCAGTCCTCGACTTAAACGGTTCATTTAGTGACGCTTCAAAGTTACAACGGCACTGAAAAAGGGGACTTAGGACCGTTTTTTCACACTTAACCCCCATTGCAGCATCCTCAGGGACACGTGATCAACGTTCGGACTCCTGGCAACTGACTCTTGTTTATGACGGTTTATTGCCGCGTCCCTGGGGTCACGTGAGTCCCTTTGGCAACCTTCCGACAAGCAAAGTCAACGGGGAAGCCAGGTTCACTTAACAACCGGGTTACTAACTTATCAATTGCACTGATTCACTTAACAACCGTGGCAAGCAAAGTCATAAAACAGGACAACGCTCAGCAACTGTTTTACTTAGCAACATAAATTTTGGGCTCCGTTGTGGTTGTAACTTGAGGACTAGTGCTATTTCATATTTCCAAAGCCCCCCCTCAAAGGGGGTCTCCTGGGGCCAATGTTAACATGCTTTCTTCATTTTTCCCCCCTCCCCTGACGGCAGCTGCTCTCCCTGTTCCAAAGGAACCGCCCCCTTCCTCTTTCCCTTCTCCTGTCTTCTCCCCCACCCCACCCCCAATGGTCTCCTCCCTTCCTTCTGCACCCCCCACTTCCCTTTTGCCTTCTGCAGCCATCTGCACCAGCCCCCCTCCTGGGATGGCTGGCCCGCCATCGGTGGCCACCCCAATGACCGCTGCTTTTGGTAACCCCATGACTCAGTTTCCAGCAGCTTCACCTCCACCAAGCTCTGCTCCCGGACCGCCAGGATTCCCCACGCCTCCCACTGGGCCTCCGGTCTCTGGGTTTTCCATGACTTCCAACTATGACATCACTAAAGGCCACGCCGGACGAGCACCCCAGACCCCTCTGATGCCCTCCTACTCGGCCCTGCCTGTCACAGGTACGTGGAGCCCGTTTCTTGCTTCTTAAGATGGTGGGAACCCCAAGCCAGTCCTGTCCCAGGAGAGCTGGTGAATTCTCCCCGGCCTGGTCCAGGTCTATGACAGTATGCTACGGCACAACTCACTGCAGGACAAGAGTCACACTAATATCAAAGAAATGGTGGAATAGAATCATTAAAGGAAGGATGCCAAGGAGGGACAGAACGAAATGTGAATGACAAAAATTAAAATAAATGAAATTGTTTAAATTGTCCCCATGGCGAGTTGTCCCGTTGTCAGGCCTGTCAGATCCCTATCAGGGTGCCGCCATTCTGTTGGGAGGGGGGAAATCTTTAAGCTACCGGTATCTGTAATGTATTTCTTTCACTATGTTCTTCTACTTTGGATTGGCTGGAAATGGACTGGGCATTTGGGAGGGGTTTTGAAGAGAGGGATTTAAATGTAACGTTTTTGCGCAGGAATATTCAGATCTTGCTTTGCCTCTCTGCTTTCACTCTCTTCCAATAAAAGTTTCTTTTGAAACAATGCCAGTTTCAAGAGTTCTGCTTTCTTGGGAGGACTTTACACCCATAGCGAATTGGCCGTGGCGAGTGGTCACATCCCAGCCTGGCCCATCTGTTCCACGATGCCCACAGGATAGCACCAAAAGGAGCCGTTGCATTCTCAGGCTGCATTTCTGCCCTGTTGTGTCTGCGTCACAGCATTGCAGGCATGCAGAAAAGATGGCGGCGCGTGTCCTCCGAGGCTGCTCCTGCTTTTGTCATTTTGAGAAAAAGCGTCAGCTTCTGCAGCTCAAAGCCCCTTTCATGAGTCTTGTCTGTTTGGATTTACCACAAGGTGGGACCGCATCAGTTCACGCGTGTTTTTTTTTATTTTGACAATCAATTTTGACATTTGTAAACACTGATGCCTGGCTGAAACCAGAGGATGTCATGGCTGCAGCCGTACATGCATGTATTCTGATTTTCAGGTGTCTTGACAAGCCCTCTGTCCCAGCCAGTCCCTATGCCTGCGCCCACCTTAGCAAGCGGCTCTTCCATCACTTTTCCGGAGGATCATGGAGACCCCCAAAGCATTGGGGTGCACAACGAAGCATCCACGGGAGGACTATGGGGCTTCATAAAAGTAAGGCATACTTTTGTAGCTACCACGTAATGTAGTGGTCCTCAACCTTTGCAGCTTGGCGGCCCAGCTGGGGAGAGGAAAGGGGAATCAGGTCGTGCAAGAGGCAGGCTGGCAGGCATTTGGAGCTTGATGTGCATGAGCGGTGGGTGTGCTTGTGTATGCACAGAGTTGACATGCACAAGTTGAGCTGCACATGCATGTGCAGGCACCCCAGCCGTTGCTTATGCAAACTGAACTGCGCATGTGCTGGTATGCTGCTCGCGCAGCCTAGTTTAGAATAGGAATAGAATAGAATAAGGAATAGAATAGAATAGAATAGAATAATAGAATAGAATAAAGAATAGAATAGAATAGAATAATAGAATAGAATAAGGAATAGAATAGAATAGAATAGAATAGAACAGAATAAGGAATAGAATAGAATAAGGAATAGAATAGAATAAGGAATAGAATAGAATAGAATAATAGAATAGAATAGAACAAAACAGTATAATAGAATAAAATTGAATAGAATAGGGAATAAGGAATGGAATAGAATAGAATAATAGAATAGAATAGAATAGAATAATAGAATAGAATAGAATAGAATAAAAGAGAACAAAACAATAGAATAGAATAGGGAATAAGGAATAGAATAGAATAGAATAGAATAGAATAGAATAGAATAAGGAATAGAACAGGAAATAAGGAATAGAATAGAATAGGAAATAAGGAATAGAATAGAATAGAATAGGGAATAAGGAATGGAATAGAATAGAATAGAATAAGGAATAGAATAGAATAGGAAATAAGGAATAGAATAGAATAGGGAATAACGAATAGAATAGAATAGGGAATAAGGAATGGAATAGAATAGAATAAGGAATAGAATAGGAAATAAGGAATAGAGTAGAATAGAATAGAATAATAGAATAGAATAGAATAGAACAAAACAAAACAGTATAATAGAATAGAATAGAATAGAATAGGGAATAAGGAATGGAATGGAATAGAATAGAAGAATAGAATAGAACAAAACAGTATAATAGAATAGAATAGAATAGAATAGAATAGAATAGAATAGAATAGAATAGAATAGAATCTACCCCTGCACTAGCCTAACCACTCTGTTCTGCTGCTACTGGTTCAGGAGATGCTGGATATCTCATTTCTTCCCCGAAGTAACCATCTACAAAGCTAGCAAAGCAGAGATCAAGCCATGTTTGGGGCCTCAGGTTAGCCTGGCAGGCGAGCCAAATTTAGTGACTTCCACCTTTGTTCCCCCAGGGCGTGGCTGGCAATCCTGTGGTCAAGTCAGTGCTGGATAAAACCAAACACTCAGTGGAGACCATGATCACAACGCTGGATCCTGGCATGGCCCCATATATCAGTAAGGGAAGCTGCAACATCCTCTGTCTTCTTGAACCAGGACTTTGCCTGCTCTTAACTGTCAGGCTCACCCCAGTCAAGTCCCTTAGGAAAGAGAGACCCTCAACTCCATATAGGTCAGTGGTGGTGAACCTATGGCACGCATGCCAGAGGCGGCACTCAGAGCCCTCTTTGTCGGCACGCATGCCATGCCCTGGAGATGGCAACCGTTCCTCTTCAAACAGCTGCCCAAGGTCCTACGTGGCCAGATGCATCCCGGCATGGCTGGTTTCCCTCCCCCTGTCCCATCCCTCCTGGCTTCGCATGCTCTCCTTTTCCCAGGCACGACCCACTGCATCGCCTCCTCAGCTGTCGGCCAGATGTCCAGCTCAGAGGCGGCTTCTCTGAACTTCTGGTGGCGGGCTGCGGAGCCCCAGAGTGCGCCGGTCGAGGAGCCCGCAGGCTGTGGCTGCTGACGGACACTGTCAGCCCCCATGCATTCACTGGCCTCTGTATGCGGGGGCCGATGGTGTCAGGCAGCAGCTACCCCAGCCCCTGCCTCACCTTGCCCTGCGGCAATGGCATCCCTGCCCTGCCTCGCCTCCGCAGGACGAGCCTCCTGCCCATTGCCCCACCTGTCAGAGACCCCCTGGATCTCCCCCAACCCTGCCCGGCCCCCACAGGCATCCCTCCCCACGAGCAACATCAAGGTGATCCCACCCACCTTGGCCACACTCACCCAATCTGCCATGACCACCACAGCCACGCCACCCAGTGGGCCACGCCCACCTGGCACCCGGTGATAAATAAGTGGGTTTGGGGTTGCAATTTGGGCACTTGGTCTCTAAAAGGTTTGCCACCACCGATATAGGTGAATAGGTTCTTTCACTAAAGGTTGCTGGTTACGGTATAAAGTCAGGCTAGAACTAAAATTCCCACGCAACGGTTACAATTTTTCTGTCATCCCAACTCTCTCCCTCTCCCCCCATGACCAGTTTATCTTCACCCAATGAGGAGCCACATAGGTGTTTTAGGAAATGCTGAGGTGTCTGGGGCAGTCCACATCCCATTCTCAGGGTAGGTGGCCTTGAAGGCTGGCACACACTGGTTCCAGCTGTCATCCCCCCTCCCTATTTCTCATCACATACCTGTTGATTGCCCGTTTGTCCCCCTCACTCCCTCTCCACTAGCCCTTGATAGCAGGATGCCGGCAAGGTGTCAAGCCGAAGATGGCAGAGCTAATATTAATCTTGGTTAGCTCAGCGGCTGGCTGCTGAGGAATTCTGGGAGTTGAAGTCTGCAAGTCTTTTCAAGTAGCCAAGGTTAGAAACCCCTGCTCTAAAGCAGTGTCGAGCAACTATAGCCCCTTCTGGCTGAGGAATTCTGGGAGTTGAAGTCTGCAAGTCTTTTCAAGTAGCCAAGGTTAGAAACCCCTGCTCTAAAACAGTGTCGAGCAACTATGGCCCCTTCTGGCTGAGGAATTCTGGGAGTTGAAGTCTGCAAGTCTTTTCAAGTAGCCAAGGTTAGAAACCCCTGCTCTAAAGCAGTGTCGAGCAACTATGGCCCCTTCTGGCTGAGGAATTCTGGGAGTTGAAGTCTTAAAGTAGCCAGGGTTGAAAACCCCTGATCTCAGGGACTCTCCAGAGTTTTCTTCAGCACCATCAGTGCTTGGCACTCGGCCTTCCTTCTGGTCCAACACTCACAGCCATCCATTGCTCCTGGGAAAACCTTTGTCTGGCAAGGTTTTCAAGTTGTCTTGTGTGATCAAGGTCACCTTCTTAAGTTACAGCTTGTTTTGGCCACAAAGGCAATTCTGGGTGTTTCTGCTTTCTAGAATCAGGAGGAGAGCTGGACATCGTGGTCACCTCTCTGAAGGAGATCAAGGTCGCTGCCGTGAGACAAGCTTTCCAGGAAGTTTTTGGCATGGCTACTGTAACAGGGGAGGATGGCCACTCCAACATAGCCCCCCAGCCTGTTGGCTACGCAGCTGGACTGAAAGTGAGTGATTTGGGAAGGCGTTGAATTTCCCAACATTTGCAGCACACTGGCCCTTAAAGGGTCAGGTACACACACCCACACAACCTGCTGAACTCTCACCCCGGTTTAAGACAAGACAACGGTTTACCAAACATCCAGAGGGCTAACAAATAAACCAGATGAAGGCTTAATGAGATGGACTGGTTCACATGTTAAGCCAAGACAATCAGGGCTACTGTCAACCTCCAGCTTGAGTGTCCAAGTCTGTAATAGAGTCTGAAATTAAACCGATTAAAATACTGGGCTCTCCAAAGTGGGGACAGTTCCTGAAGGGTAGCAAAATCCCATTTGAAGTGTGGACAGATCATAAAAACTTAAGAGGCTTTGAAGACTCCGTGGAAACTGTGTCCTAAACAAGTTAGTGGGCTCAATATTTTAATCGGTTTAATTTCAGTCTCTGTTGCATCTCCTCGGCTTACGTGGAAGTTGGCAGGCTGACAATGGATGTGGGGCAAAGCATTCCGCAGCGTGGTGTCCCTCCTTACTACATCGGAAACATGCTTCCAATACAGCTGCTGAATCCCACTTTAAGCCTAGCTGAGCATGTTGTGCAAACTCAACCAGAGAATCATTAGAGTTCTTTTTGGGGGGAAAAATCCCAAATAACCAATAGGGTTGATCTGCACATTGTATTAAGCCACGAGGTTTTACTGTGGCTTACCGAATCAGTCACAAATAGCTAGGCTTATGGCCCTTAGCCATGAATCTTGGTTTATCAATCGCTTGGTTTATATAATGCAAATATAATTATCAATAATAAATAATAAAAAGGTCTTATACTATATAACGCATTTATGCCCGACAGGCTTGGGGCGTATGAACTGCACTCTGCCCCTGGGCCTAGGAATGTCCCTCCATCAGCGACTGCGTGTTGACAGTGATTGTCTGTTGTATGAATGTAATTGATTTTTATTGTGTTGTTATTGTAAGCCGCCCTGGGTCCTAGGAGAAGGGCGGCATATAAGGTTAAATAAATAAATAAATAACATTATATAATTGTAATAACAGTGCTTGGATCTGCACTAAGACAGTGCTGTGTGAATTAGGTGTTCAGCAGAGTGATAGCACGGGGTGGGAAAACTATCTTTGTTTCTCGTGGTTTTGGCATGCAATGCCCTGTAGCGCCATCCCGAGGGGAGAGGTTGAAATAGATTATGTCCAGGATTGACGGGTCTGTAGATATTTTCTCAGCCCCCTTTCTGACCCTTCCTCAATGGAAGGCAGGCTGGTTGCGATATAGTTTTTTCTGCAATCCTAACTATCCGTTGAAATCTGCACCAGTCCTGTTTGGTTGCGGTGCCAACCAAACCTCTCCCTTTCCCCTCAGCATGGCTGCCTCAGGAATTCTGGGAGTTGAAGTCCACAAGTCATAAAAGAGCCAAGGTGGCCTATTCCTCGCTTAAAGGATGGGGTGAATCCATAAAACAGGTTCATTCTGTCCCCTGGTGAACAGAATTATTTGTCCCTTAGGTCAGAGGTAGGCAACCTTGGCTCTTTTTATGACTGGTGGACTTCAACTCCCAGAATTCCTGAGCCAGCCATGCTGAGGGGAAAGGGAGAGGTTTCCAAGCTGAGCCAAGCTGGCTCAGGAATTCTGGGAGTTGAAGTCCAGGAGTCATAAAAGGGCCATGTTTGAAGAGCCCTGGTTTAAATATTTAAATATTTTTCCTCATGGTCATGTGATCAAAATTCAGGCATTTGGGCAGGGGTAGGCAACCTTGGCTCTTTTATGACTCGTGGACTTCAATTCCCAGAATTCCTGAGCCAGCCATGCTGAGGGGGGAAGGGAGGTTTCCATGCTGAGCCAGGCTGGCTGAGGAATTCTGGGAGTTGAAGTCCAGGAATCATAAAAGAGCCAAGGTTGCCTCACTCTGGCCTAGGCCTAGGCTGCTTTATGACTCATGGACTTCAATTCCCAGAATTCCTCAGCCAGCCATGCTGAGGGGAAAGGGAGAGGTTTCCAAGCTGAGCCATGCTGGCTCAGGAATTCTGGGAGTTGAAGTCCATGAGTCATAAAAGCCAAGGTTGCCTACCCCTGGTTTAGTGGATGTAATTGGTCTGAAGCGGCAAGCTCTTGTGTTGATTCATGTTTTTGGTACTTTCCTTGACTTTTAGGGGGCCCAAGAGAGGCTGGACGGTTTACGCAGGACGGGAGTCATCCACCAGAAGCAACCAGGCCTGTCCGTGGAGAGTTTTATTGCAGAATTGCTCCCTGACAAGTGAGATATAGTCCTTCAATGCAGCTGGGAACTTGGAAGCTGCCACTTTTCGCTTTGTGGAGAGTTAGATAAAGAATTGCCCTCTCCCCTCCCCTCCCCCTTTCTCCCCACCCCCTCCTCTTTTACAGAAAGTCCTCAACTTACCACCACAACTGAGCCCCAAATTTCTGTTGCTAACTGAGAAATTTGTTAAGTGAGCTTTGCCCCATTTTATGACCTTGCTTGCCACGGTGGTTAAGAGAAATCACTGCAGTTGTTAAATTACCAACGCGATTGTTAAGTGAATCTGGCTTCCCCATGGACTTTGCTTGTCAGAAGGTCACCAAAGGGGATCAAGTGATCCCGGGGACGCTGCAACCGTCATAAATACGAGTCAATTGTCAAGCGTCTGGATTTTGATCACCTGACCCTGCTGCGGTGGTCGTAAGTGTGAAAAAAAAACGGTCACCAGTCAACTTTTTCCAGTGCTGTTGCAACTTTGAACGGTCCCTGTTGCAAGTCAAGGGTTATCTGTAGCCTGTCTTTCCTCCAAGGAGCAACAAATCTCCTTCCCCAGTTTTCCCCTTGCTTGTTCATTTAGGTAGAAAGATAGAAAGATAGGTAGGTAGGTAGGTAGAGATATGAGATGAGATGATAGATAGATAGACAGACAGACAGACAGACAGACAGACAGACAGACAGACAGACAGATAGATAGATAGATAGATAGATAGATAGATAGATAGATAGATACAGAGAGAGAGATGATAGATGAAAGATAGGTAGGTAGGTAGAGATATGAGATGATAGATAGATAGATAGATAGATAGATAGATAGATAGATAGATAGACAGATAGATAGATAGATAGATATAGATATATAGGTTGTTCGGGTTTTCTCCCACATAGAATTTGAAGTGTCTTGGCGACGTTTCCATGAAGTCTCATTCATCATCTTCAGGCTCGTGCTTTTGGCTTCTGCTTCTATATATATATATATATATATATATTTAATTAAAAGTTTTACCATCGGGATCAAAACACAAATGAATAGAAAGAAACAGCGGAAAGGGGAGGAAAGAAAAAGAAATGGAAAAAAAGAGCAAAGCGCAGCAAAGAAGAAAAAGAAGCTTCATGGGTCCTAGGAGAAGGGCGGCATATAAATTTGAATAATAAATAAATAAATAAATAATTTCTTTCAAGCAAATATATGTATAATTCTAAAATTCCTTCTTACTCTGATGGCTAAAGAAAGCTCACTCTTTTCTATTATCTAGCTTTTCCCCCCCCCCAATCAACAAGACCACAAACCGTGTGCATTTTTTCCCATTCTACACACACACACACACAAACAAAATCTATAAGGGGTTTCCAGCCGGCCATAAATGTAGGCTTTGTTCCCTTATAGTGGTCTTGTGATGAGGCTGAGCTAAGAAAGAGTTTCGCCCCTTTTGTTACAACTTTTCTTCCCGCGGTTCTTAAGTGAATCACGGCAGTTGTTAGTAAAATGGTTGTTAAGTGAATCCGGCTTCCCTCACTGACTTGGCTTCTTGGAAGGTCACAAAAAGGGATCCCGTGACCCCGGGGACACTGCAGCCATGATGAATGCAGGCCAGTTGGCAAGCGGCCGAATTCGGATCACGTGGCCGTGGGGAATGCCGTAACGGTCGCTAAGTGTGGAAAAGCAGTCCTAAGTCGCTTTTTTTCAGTGTTGTAACTTCAAACAGTCACTAAATGAATGGTTGTAAGTCAAGGACTTACCTGTATTGGGAGGCAGAGTTCCAAACGGGGGGGGGGGGCATTGGCCAGGGCCGGCCTGTCAGTATGATGGAATAAAATCTAAAATCTTTCAAAAAAATCTTTACAGATGGTTTGACATTGGCTGCCTGATCCTGGAGGACCCAGTTCACGGAATTCACCTGGAAACCTTTACTCAGGCCACACCAATACCTCTGGAATACATACAACAGGTGAGTCCTTATGTCCCCCAAAAGGGAGATCACCCCCCCCAGGCAGATAGGACAGTTTCAAAACTTTTGTCTTTTTGGCAAGTTCAGCTTTACCGCCCAGTTCCAACAACAAATGCTGCTTTTTGTTGAGGCAGGAATTTTAGGAATTTAGGACTGTTGCCTACAGAGGCTTCCTTCAGTCTTTTTCAGACATTTAAAAAAAAAATGCATCCATTGGGATAAAATCCAGGAGAAAAAAAATGGGCTCCTATTATTTGTGATTTTGCTCTCTCTCTAAACATATATATTCTTTTTTTAGTGAATAAAATGTTAAGGCGGGCTATAAAGTGGATTCCAGAGGCAGATCTGACCACATCGCCGATCCTGGTTTAGCCTCTGGTGTACATTTGGCACCTATGATGTAATATTATGTCAGACTCAGCCAGTTGTGGCTTGTTCAACAAAGAACAGCCACGTTTCATGCCCTCCCCGCTCAGACAGCCTTGCATCAGAATAACAGGGTTGGAAGGGACCTCCAGAGGTCTTGTAGTCCAGCCCTCTGCTGAAGGTGGAAACCCTATACCATTCTGGACAAATGGCTGTCTTTTCTTTAAAACCTGGAGCACCCACAACTTCTGGAGGCAAGTCGTTCCACTGGTTAATTGTGCTCACTGTCAGGAAATTTCTCCTTAATTCCAGGTTGCTTGATTAGTTTTCATCCAGTGTTTCTTGTCCTGCCTTCGGGTACTTTGGAAAATAAGTGAACCCCCTCTTCTTTGGGGCAGCGCCTCAAATACTGGAACACGACTATCCTGTCACCCTTAGTTCTTCTTTTCTCTAGACTGGCCATTCCCAAATCCTGCAACTGTTCTTCCTATGTTTGAGTCTCCAGGCCTTTAATCATCCGAGTTGCTCTTCTCGGCACTTGCTCCAAAGTTTGGCTGGCCCCCTCAGATATTAGAAAGTCATTTCCTTGATTTTCTTTTCTTTCCTTACATAGAAAAGGAACTTTTATTATGTTTGTCATTAGTTGCCACTCGTAGCTCATTCTAGGCCTTTGCTTTCCTGACTCCCTCCATACAGATTTGAGTTACTGGTTGATATTCTGTTTTAGGGATAGCATTCCAGCTTCATCTTTTGGTGAAATGCGGGTACTCCTCGACTTAAACCGTTCATTTAGTGACTGTTCGAAGTAAACAGCGGCACTGAACCAAGGGACTTATGACCATTTTTCGCACGACCGTCACAGCATCCCCATGATCATGTGCTCAAAATTCAGATGGCTAGGCAACTGGCTCGTACTTACGACGGTTGCAGTATCCTGGTGATTCCCTTTTGCGACCTTCTGACATCAGACTCAATGGGGAAGTCAGATTCGCTTAACCGCCAGGTTACTAGCCGATCAGCTGCAGTGATTCACTTCATAGCTTTGGCGAGAAAGGTCGTAAAGCAGGGCAAAATGCACGTCACAAATGTCTCGCTTAACAACAGAATGTCTGGGCTCGGTTGTGGTCGTAGGTTGAAGATAGCCTGCACTCATAATCTAAGACATGTCAAACTCGCGACGTCGTGTAACGTATCGGGACTGTTTTGCCATTGCCGGCAATGGGGCGGGCACGGCTTCCACGTGATGTGTCCGGCCCGCAGGCCGGCAGCTTGACACCCCTGATCCAAGGATTCACCTCTAATCAACAGGTTCTCTGTTCGTTCTCGGCTCGCGCAAATAAAGTCCCAGAGTAAACCCACAAGAGAAACCAAGGCTGAGGCCCACAGGGCGTTTCTCCACTCACCCGTCTTCCTTCCTTTTGCAGGCGCAGAGTTTGACCCCCGCAGACTACAACCTCCGATGGTCGGGTTTATTGGTGACGGTGGGCGAAGTGATTGCCAGGAACTTGCCGCATGTCAACCGCACCGACTGGCACGCGGCATTCACTGGCATGTCTCGTCAACAGATGATCTACAGCGCAGCCAAAGCGATTGCAGGGATGTATAAGCAGCGTTTACCCCAAAGGACCATTTGAAAAGAAAAATCAAAAATCCCCCAAGCCCAAGGGGAACCCAAAGAACAGGGTTTCAGGGAGGGGGGGACCACTGTTTACTCATCATTCCTCACCCTGGTGCTGCCCCAGTGAGTTGGGACTGGAACTCCTGAGTTTGTAGACCAGCAGTCTGGGTAAGGCACCAGGTTGGAGAAGGTTGCATTAATTAAAATACATGCAAAGAGGTGCACATTTCAAGTTAAAACAGTAAAGCTGCTAAGCTAAAGATTTGGGTCACCAAATATATTTTAGCCTGTAATTAGGGCTGGAGCAGTTCCATTTGGAATACTTTGAGCTCCAAAGTCAAGAAAAACCAATTTCTTAAGTGTTTTTATGTTCGTTAAGAATAGGGCGATCAAGATGAACATTTGGCCTTGTGAAATGACCCCTTTTAAGTTTTGTATGCATCTTACTTCCTCCTAGGGTAGGGGTAGGCTACCTTGGCTCTTTTATGACTGGTGGACTTCAACTCCCAGAATTCCTCAGCCAGCCTGGCTCAGCTTGAAAACCTCTCCCTTTCCCCTCAGCATGGCTGGCTTATGTTGTGAGCCGCCCTGAGTTCTCCGGAATAGGGCGGCATAGAAGTCAAATCAAATAAATCAAATAATTCTGGGAGTTGAAGTCCACCAGTCATAAAAGAGCCAAGGTGGCCTAATCCTGTGCTAGGGAGTTAAGACAGAGGCAAAGGCAACTAAAATGGGATTTTAAAACAAAGAGAGAAAAACTCCAGAAATTAATGTCTATATCTTTGCAAAAGTTAAAACCCAGCTCCAATGACAACTGATTCTGGGGCTCTTTTGCAGACATCTTCCAAAATAGGGCATTATGGAACAGTTGGCAATGCAGGGTGCCCGAAGGGCAGGGTTCTTCTTCTATTATTATTATTATTATTATTATTATTTTTTAAAGGGTGAGTTTTGTGTGAGGCCCCAGTTTAAACCGTTCATTTCATTTGAAGGCTTTCTACCTTCGAAACAGATCAGTTTAGACCAGGGCTAGGCAACCTTGGCTCTTTTATGACTCAGGAATTCTGGGAGTTGAAGTCCACGAGTCATAAAAGGGACAAGGTTGCCTACCTCTGGTTTAGACCTACAGTTCAAATCATGGAATTTAACGCTGGCTCAAAAACACTTGAACTGTTCAGTCAAATTTGATCCAGAGTTTTTGTTTTTTAACATTTTAGCATTTTCTTCAACCAATCTATTCAGGTCAATTGCCTTCAGATCAGATTTCAGAATCAAATCTTTGCATAGCCACCTTATCAGAGGTTTGATATAAATCATTAACGTGAGATTCTCAGTTCAAGAAAGCCTTTCCCCGTTGTGACTCAAGCCATTTTGCATGTAGTAAGGATGCTGTAAGGCCACCATTAACCCAAGCCAATAAATTGCATTTTGTTGGCAGTAAATGTAATCACTACTTTCGAAGAAGCAAATTCTGATCCCTTTTCTGTCTCCCTTCTCTAGCTCATATTCTGTACTTGGATGCTGTCAGTTCATATTTATAAACTGCTAAAGAAGAGACTATTTTGATAACATTTAGTACAAGCTTCTCAATTTATATTGCTTAATCTTTCTCTTTTCTAGATGCTTCCAAAATACAATTTTATATAGAATACCTGGCTAGCCAGTTTCTTAAATATTTTCCCAAGAATGTTACTTGTTTTGGTTTCATCTGTAAATCAGAATTAAATCAATTGAATCGATACTGCTCCAGTGGAACTGTTTTCCCCTTAAAGCATTTAAGCATCTTCAGCAGATCCTGAAAGCTGACAATCATATCCACCGGCCATAGGATTTGGGGAACTTTCTATTTCAATCAGTCAGAATAGCACTGGAAGGGAACTTGGAGGTCTTGTAGTCCAACTCCCTGCTCAAACAGAAGACCCTATACCATTTCAGACAAATGATTGTCTAGTCTCTTCTTAAAACACCTCCAGTGATGGAGCGCCCACGACTTCTGGTGGCAAGCTGTTCCACTGGTTAATTGTTCTGTTAGGAAATTTCTCCTTGATTCCAGGTTGCTTCTCTCCTTGATTTAGTTTACATCCATTGTTTCCTGCCCTGCCTTCTGGTCTTTTGGAAAATAGGTTGACCCCCTCCCTTTTTGTGGCAGCCCCTCAAATACTGGAATACTGCTATCGTGTCCCCCCCACTCCTTTTCTCTAGACTAGCCATACCCAAATCCTGCAATTGTTCCATCTGTTTTAGTCTCCAGGTCTTCAACCATCCTAGTTGCTCTTCTCTTGCACTTTTTCCAAAGTCTCAACCTTTTATGTAGTGTGATGACCATCTGGTGTGGCCTTACTAAGGATTTATAAAGTGGTACTAATATTTCACGCGATTTTGATTCTATCCCTCTTATTATTTCCCCCAAAAGATGAAAACTGACATACTCTAACTAAAACAGAATACCAACCAATAGTTCAAATCTGCATGGAGGGAGTCAGGAAAGCAAAGGCCCCGAATGAGCTATTGAGTGGCAACTAATGACAAAAATAAATAGAAGTTTCTTTCCACATGTGAGGAAAAAGAAGAAAATCAAGGAAATGATAGGTCCACTCATGGGAACAGATGGCAAGGACTCCCGGCAGTAGAGCTGCGTCTTTCTTTGCATCTGCTTTTATGCAAAAGGAAGAAACAGCCCAATCTATCAAAAGCAACAACACCGAGGGAGATATTTATTTTATTTTATTTATATTTGATTTATATGCCGCCCTTCTCCCTAGACTCAGGGCGGCTCACAGCAAAAATACAAGTACAAAAATATAAATCAATTAAAATAGTAATATACAATATAAAAACTATATGACTATTACCACTCATACAACATACAGTCCCAATCAGAGGCCCAAACCTGTCTGCATAAATGTGTTTTTAAGAGTTTTCAGAAAGCTAGGAGGGAGGAAGCAGTACGAACCTCTGAAGGAAGCTGGTTCCAGAGGGCTGGGGCAGCAACAGAGAAGGCCCTTGCCCTAGGCCCCGCAAGATGACATTGTCTAACAGACGGGACCCGTAGGAGGCCAATCCTATGTGCCCTAACCGGTCTCTGGGATTCATGGGGCAGAAGACGGTCCCGCAAGTATCCTGGCCCATTGCCATGTAGGGCTTTATAGGTCATAACCAACACTTTGAATTGTGTTCGGAGACCAATTGGTAGCCAGTGCAGCTCACGGAGGGCTGGAGTGATATGAGCATGTCTTGGGAGAAGGTATAAATTAGGTATAAAAATTCCCAAATAGGCAAGGGATTAGTAAAATCCACCCTGGATGAACACAAATCACCCAGACCAGATGCTTTGCATCCCAGGGTTCTGTAGGAGCTGGCAGGCACCACCTCAGAGCCACTGTCTTCCAAAGCTTCTGTAGCAAAAGGGGAACTGGTGTGTGGTTCTAATCTACAATAATGGGGAGAAAAATGGACTCGGGAGATTGTAGGTCAATCTGCTTGCCCTCCATAGCAATGTATCAGGATAGTAGATTGCACTTTCTCTTTTCCCCAATTGGCATTGCTAATTAGACTGAAGAAATTTAGAATATGCTGGATGAGCTGCAGCTGGTCTACCTGGCTAAGATTTTGTTGTGGTGGTGCAGACAGTAGATTCCATCCTTGCACTATGTTGGAGAACCGTGAACAAAAGGGCCCATCGCCCTGCTACATGCAGGTAGTCCTCGACGTACGACTGCAGTTGAGCCCAGCATTTATGTTGCTAAGTGAGAAGTTGGTTGTTTAAGTGAGTTTTGCCCCGTTTTTACCACTTTCCTTGCCACCTTCATTACTGCAGTTCTCAAATTAGTTAACTCGGTTGTTAAGTGAGCCTGGCTTCCCCTACTGAATTTGCTGGGTCAGAAGATCGCCGAAGGGGATTCACATGGACCCAGGACCCTGCAACCATTGTACTTGTGAACCAGTTGTCAGGCCTCCAAATGTAAATCGCGTGACCATGGGGAGGCTGCAATGGTCATACGTGTGAAAAATGATCATAGGTCCCATTTTTTTCAGTGGTTATAACTTTGGTCACTAAACAAACGGTTATAAGTTGAGGATTACCTCTACTTGGCTTCCATTAGTCATTTTTCTCCCTTAGGAGTAAACTCCAGTTTAATATCATAATTTTGAATCTCTTGTTTGCCCATGGATAAATCTTGGAATTTATGAAATGATAATTTAAGCAAACCTGAACCCCAGCCCTTTTTCACTTCCTTTCACTCACTGGCTGTGTGAATACACTTAGGCAAGACACCTGAGCTTCTCATTAAAGGAGCCCAGCTCCAAATTACTCAAACTTGCAGTAACAAAAAGAGCCTGTATTCATTGAATTCACACAAAGAGATAACACCAGAGTTTAATAAGAAGCATGTGAATGTGGCCATTGATCAAAGGATTACAAAAACACAATGGTATCTCTCTGAAAACATGGGTTTGTTTTACAATTTTTTTTAAAACAGCAATTCAATATAGCAACCAAAATCCATTTTTCGAGGGTGGGTATGTTCTTCGGCTCAGGATCATCACTCAAATAAATCCCAAGTATTCTCTTGATTCCTGCCAACGTCTCAAACGTCCCGCCATTGATTGGTCTTTCTTATTGTGATCCTTGCACTTCTGAAGTGGAAATTTCAGGTGCAAATCTTGCAGGTAAGATGTCTTCAGCCATTCTGAGCAACTGAAAGGGTTTTTTTTCCCCATCCCCCAACAGAAAGCAAAATTAATTTTAATGGGTAATAAATATATTGATTTCTCCAAAGTCCACATTCAGCAGTATTTCTGAACCCATGTACTAAGCAACTGAACTTGCACTTTTAATGTGCACCATTGTGCCCACTGTAAAGACAATAAAGGTTATCTACTGCAAGCCTGAAAATACATATGGAAGAGTCCCATCCTTCCCAACTATTAGAAAATAATGGCGTTAAAACCTAATGCCATTGCTGTCCAGCTTTCCTAGTTATCAAAGCTATTGCAACAAAGTTTTCCAATTATGCTGGACACTCTAACATTTTTTTCCTAGGATGATTAAAGGCCTGGAGACAAAAACATACGAAGGGTTGCATTGGGTTTGGCTAGTCTAGATAAAAGGACTGGGGCGGGGGGGGGACACATTGTACTGTAGCTCTTCCTAACAGCGAGGGCAATTAACCAGTGGAACTTGCCTCCAGATGATGTGGGTGCTCCATCCCTTGGAGGTTTTTAAGAAAAGACTGGACAACCATTTGTCTGAAATAGTATAGGATCTCTTGCTCGAGCAGTGGGTTGGACTAGATCACAGGTCGGCAACCTGCGGCCCCAGAGCTGCATGCGGCTCTTTGAGCCTTCCCCTGTGGCTCCCAGCCTCCTCTGCCATTTGCAGAGACAGACAGGCAATTGCACTTCCCTGCTTCTCTTTGTGCGTGTGTGTGTGTGTGTGTGTGTGTGTGTGTGTGTGTAAAAGAGAGAGTGCACTCAGTGTTCTCCGAGGAGCTGAAAAGCTTATTGGGTGGAGCTCCTTCCTTTGCTGCATCTCTGCAGGAAGCAGGAAGGGCAGGAGAGAGCTAGCTAGCCCAGCTATGCTGACTTGAGGAATTCTGGGAGCTTAAGTCCATGAGTCATAAAGAGCCCTGAGCTTGTTGGAGAACAGCTTGAAGCCAGCTTGCCAGGTGAGCAGCATATAGGAGGGGGGAGAGAAAGGGAGGGAGAAAGAGGAAAGAGTGGGGGAAGAAGACTGGCAGACCAAGGGTAGATACCCTTTTGACATCTAAAATGAAGATAACACTGCATATCATACCTTTGTGTGTATGTATATATATACATACACACGAGCACACAAGACACACACCTATAATAAAGGTAAAGGATATATGCAGTGTTATCTTCATTTTAGATATCAAAAGGGTTTTGCGGCTCCCAGTGTTTTGTTTTCGGTGAGTGTTTTGGGTTGCCTATCCCTGGACTAGATGATCTCCAAAGTCCCCTTTTCAGCTCTATTCTGTGAAATATTCCACAAACCAAGTTACTGGGCAGAAGGGCATCAGAATGCAAGTCCTGTTCTTCATGAAGATGGACGCCCCAGAAGCCTTGATGAGCAGAACTGAAGTGAGTCCTGTACTTCAGATTCCCTTGCCAAGGGTACCCGGTACACAGCCCCGACGGCATGCATCTGGAGAGAAAGCAAGGGCATTGCAGGGACTTGAACCCCATCCTGGAATCCAGGAGTGCCAACCACCAATGCCTTTTGCTTTTTTTTTTTGGTTTGGGCAATGCAGCAAGGTGAAAAGCAAAACCTGAGAAAACACAACTTGTTTTCTCAGGAAAAGAAAAACCTTTTTTCTGCCTCCACGACACGTACGACGACCTGAAAAGAGTCTTAGCAGAATTGCAAACACCCTCCCCAGCCACCTACACTGCCTAGAGCTAAGTCAGCCAAAAGGCTTCCCCACCCACAGTTATGTCCCTCAAAGACAGGAAACTCATGTCCAAGGTACAGCGTATCTTTTGTTTACTTGTTTGTTGCTAACGCACTTTTGAGATTTTAATTGATTTGTGCCTGGCGTATGAACATTGTTAGGAAAACTGAGGAATGTAAAAAAAATTACCTTCCTTGAACTCGGCCTGTTGGCTTCCAACTTAGAAGTTAAGGCAATATTTGCTCTGATGTTTTCAAATATTTTTACCGTGTTACCTTATGAGCAGCAGCCCTGGGCAGGATCCAGGTTTTAGCATGAAGTCAACTGTTTTTGTGGTGTTTTTGTGCTGTATGTTGAAACAGCTTGTTCCTGGAAAATTCTTAGCAAAAAAACCTGGTTGCAGATACAACCCCTACCCTCCACCCTATGAAACACTGGTCAATGGGTTTTTCTACTGTAGACCATGACTAGCAATTATACTACACCATGGCTAAAAGGAATTTTAGGCATTTGGGCAATCAAAATAACAACCTATTGCGTTTACTGCAAGCAGGCTGGTCCCAGACATCTTTTTTTTTTTGCATTAGTTTGGTGATTATTCCAAACAAATTTTTGTAATTTTAAGACTTCTGCCTCATTGTAATACAGGATATCTCAGGCTCCATTTTAAGGAGCACCTGTTAATGAGGATACCTGAGACATTACGTACACCAGGTCTCAACTCATACCTCAACACGCAAAAGATGGAGGGGGGGTTCCCATAGAACCAGTCTAAAATGCCCTCACATCAGCATGAAGCTGGGGTAACCTTAAAGAGGCAGAATGGAGATCACTTTACATCTCCAGTTTCCTATCCTTGGAAAGTGACAGCATGAAAAGAAAAATGTTCACCTGTTTTTTGTCCACTGCAGTGTGAAAATCATGTCTGGAGGTTCCTTCTACTGATCTGTGAAAAGCAATCTAGACACAAGGGTGCCCCCAGCTCCTCCCATTAATCCCATCATATAAGGAGAGAAAAAAAACTGGGTTTTTATAGGAAGGCTATTCTTACTGGAGTGGCTTCTGTGCCGCCTCATGAGGAGCTGTTTTTTTTTTTGAGTGTTGTGTGCTCTTGAATCCTACTGTTAAGAAAATAGAACAGGAAGAAACCCACACAAAACATTCCACCTTCAGTCAGGAATGGGTAGAAGTGTGACTTGCCAGTTAAGCTTCCTGGAGCTGTGATTTCTGGTGCCAATTAGAGCCTAAGAATCTGGAAAAAAACTAAAGGCTTCAGTACCCCAAGCCCTCCCCGTAGCTTAAGAGAAACAAAAGTCGTACAGGTTACCTAAAAAGCAGTACCGGCACTTGCACTCGCCTCTCAGCCAAACAAGAACTGGCTACACTGCAGGATTGTATCTGACGGTCAGAGAGCTCCTTTCAAACCACAGGCATTTTTTTTTTGTCACTCATCAACTGGATTTCTCTTTCAACTAGCATTTACTCTGCACCAAGAAAAGCCGGAGTCATATGCTCTACCCAAGCAGATCAAGCACACATTACTTGCCAACAGAACAGATGAGCTTCAGATATGGTTCTCTCTTGGTGGAGTCTGAAAAAAAAGAACTGGGAAAAAACAGTGAGCCCCTCCCCCCCCAAACTCTGCCAAAAAATTGTGCCATTGCATGAGTAACTCACTGCTGAGGCCTTCACGGGAAGCACTGCACACAGGGTAAAGCAACAGATGTGTAAATCACCCTGGAGAACGTGTCACACACAAATAGCTATCATCTATGCTGTATGATGAAACCTCTGAAACATAACACCAAACAAATGGTTGCCCCCCCATCCCTTCCATGTGTGGAATTGGAACAGATTATCACTAGTGCTGCAAGAGCTGAATGCAAGCAGATTGAAGTGGCATGCAGATTTCTAAATTTAGCATGGGTTATACTGTTAATGCACACAAACTTGATCCTTATGAATTTAGAGGTTACCCAGTTGAGCTGAGCAAGGTTAAAACTTGGGAAAAACTGGAGCTTCCTAAACTAGAACACATTAAGGAACATCGTTACTTACCCCAACCTCTAAGTATTTTTCCCCAACTTGTCTAGTTTTAAGTATTTTAGAAATCATCCCACGAGAAGACCATTCACTCTCCTTAGTTAGAAGATCACGCTAAAGTAATGCCAAATGCCTGGATGTATAGCTTTTCTCAATGATGCAGAGAAGAGAGGAAAACATTGTACAAAGAAAATCTCCTGCCTGATTTTTAGAGAAAGTCTTCGGCTCTATTTCTGTTCTGGTCCAGTTAAGGTGTGTTCACGGAGAAAGATTCTGAAAGATCAAGAAGAACACCCCCAACCCACCCACAGCAAATGCCACACAACTGTTCACAAAGTAACAATTAAAAAAGAACCCAGAAACAGCATGTTTTATTTGAACAGTGAAACAAGATACAACTTCCTATCCCTTTGGCATTTTATTTACTGTACAAAAATATCGATAGGTGACTGTATACAGGTACTCAAGGGCTACACAGAATGCATTCCTCCTTGGCTGTCATGGGGAAGGATCAGCAGTTTTAAGTGCCACTTGAAGTGGCCTCTCTTGCTCGGCAAGGCAAGGCAGTTGAGGCCAGGGAATAGGATAAAATGAGCTCATTTAAAAGGTATCTGGGGGCCGCAGGCAACCCAGCAAGCATCTTAAAAAACTGAAACTATAATGCGTTATTTCTGGGGAGGGGGCGCCCAAGATTTCATTCCTAAAGCCCTGAAAATCAATTATTAACTCACTTTTCCCTAGCATGCAATTCTTTTAGAAATGGTCAAACTTATCTGTTACCAGTTCAGCTCCCAGATGAAACGAAGCAAACCTTTGCAGAGCCCCTGGCTGAGGCAACCAACCAACACAAACCGCCTGCTCTCCAGTCCCAAAGACGTATTGATCCAATTCTACCATCAATGCTTTTCGTTATTCTCTTCAATTCCATCTTATGGATTTAGGAAATCATTCACACATCAAAATATTTTGAAGCCAGCTTGGGTAGAAAGCACCTTTTTGACATTTTTTTCCCCTGAAGATTCTCTTAATGTGTTAATATTGCATTTGTAGGCTTTCATGCACTGGTTTTTCAGTGTGTGCTCCTCATTCATTCCAGAAGGTTAGGCAATTGCACATTGATTTCATAACACTTCAAATTTGCCTGCTTCACTGCTTATAGCTTTTGTGGATCTTTTTTTTCCCCTGTTGGCCAAATTCTGGCTTTTTCACCTGTTAACATCTGGGACCTTTTCCGTCAAGCAAGAGGCCATCTAAGGATATTTTTCTGCCTTTATAGTTCGCAAAAGATGTTGCTCCCTCTGCTTTTTATGATGCCAAGGCTTTTCAGGTTAATGTTGAGAAGACGGATCTGAAAAAGGTCTAGACAAAAGTTGTCCCACAGGCCACCCCCCCACACCCAAGACAAGACAAGATACATCAGGAGCTATGAGCAGTCAACGGAGATTTATGATTACTGTTGTATTATTAGGAAAAGTCTGCAATCACTAATCATTCCATTTTTCCAGGCTTTTACAGAATTAATGCTACTCATTCTTAGAACCAATGCTTTGAATTACAAAAAAAGGAAACAATCAAAAAGCAGAATCTTACTTGCACAAATTATACAAACTAGCCCTGGAACGAATATACACACAGGATCATTCCATTCCTTGTCTTTTCTCCCTGAAGTCTCTTAAGAGATATTAAGGACCTGGAAAAGATGCCAAAAGAGAACCACAAACTACTATATCTAAAGATTACACTTCCCTCTTTCACTTGTCAGTTCCCTACCTAGGCACTGCAGCCCCAGAATTTTAAATTCTTTTCAGAAAAATCCACATTTGTATCTCAAGGGCTTTCCTTCTCCTCCCCTTCATAGGAAATGCAGGAGTTGGTTCTATTTTTTTTACAGATCAGTCATACACGGCTTTTAGCTGGGAATTACTTGCGTATAAGCATTTGCCCTTAAAGGCCAATTTCTTCAAATTGTCTCAATTTCTACTGCAGAAAATGACTTGCCAGGCTAGGCTATTTTTCCAGACCTAAACGTTATGGATCTCCTGGGGAAATAATCTTAAAAAAACAACAACAAAAACCACAGAAAATTATTCTCTTCCCACCCACCCACCCACCACATACTGGTTATAATTAAAAGTCCCCCTCTCCACAACTCATAACACTAGTGGGGTTTTTTTTTTCCTGAAGAACTTAGCTTTCAACTTCCCAGCTCTTCTGCAAATGCTGCGTAAATGGATCACAAGTCCACAACAATTTCCAATTCTAGGCAGTCCTTTCTTCCCAGGAAAGTGAGGTCCAGCCTCAGAGAGGGTGGTCTTTGCCAAAGAACAGCAAGCACCGTCTAAGTCAAGCCACCAGAGGACGCTATAGTACCTGCAGAGAAGCTAGAAAGAAGCTGGCATTTATCCTCCCCTCCCCAAAAACACCCCAGATCACTGTCTAAATAGCTGTATACTTAAACCCTCCCATACTTAACCCTCCACAGGGGGAGAAAAAAGAAGTGGTTACACCAAAGAGGTTGGACTTATGGTCCTGCGCAGTTCCTGCCCCACTACAGATGCCAAGCAGCCATCTCCTTCTCTCCTAGGAGTCAAGTGTTCATCAGCCACGCCTGGTTCATTATGTTCCTTCCTTTGCTTGTTTACACTGGAGTTATCAAGCCATCCTCAAGTCACTTCCTTTGCATTTTTTTTTCCTTATGAAACACACCGGAACTTTGGTGGATTCCTCTGGCTCTACATACACCTGAAGGGACAAAATCTCAACAACATTGCAATGCCCGCCCTCCCCCCTCCCCCCAGCAGAGCTCCCCACCCCGCAAAATGGCCACAATCACAAATCAAACACAATTCTCACCCCTTTTTTTTAAATACCGCTACCTGGCAATGCTGTCGCTCCCACCAGGATTTCAACTCACCCTTTCTGGGGAGGGTTTACACAGCCTCACGGATGCTAGCTACTCTTTTCTTGGGGGGGAGAGAGAGAAAGAGCAAGCAGGGGGGAAAAAAGGCTACTTTTTAACCACAGGAACCGCTGACTGGTTGGCTTGCGAAGACTGCCCATTAGCTTCCCAGCAAACAGCCGACTCGACTAAGCACACCTGTAAAGAGAGAGACCAACATCCCTCCCCAAACCGCCTCTAAGAACAAACCCAGTTACCAGCAGCGCAGCCCTAAAATAAAGACGTCACGAGACCGACCGAGGCGGTTACCAACTACAGGCGGACTTTTATGGTCGTCTTTCTTTCTTTCCCGCTTCATGGTTTCCCCTACAAAGGATTCTTGGTTGTTCTAGAAGCATCTAAAGGTCATCTTCCCAGGACCTCTTCTACTTGCTTTTCCTGCTTTTTTTTTCTTTCCCTTTCCTGCTTCACCAATGGATTGGCTCCTGGTGTGGGGGGGTGTCTACCGACTTCCTAGCTTCCAGAGATACCAAAAGGCCACCTTTTTTTCCGTTCACGCCAGCTGAGAAAACAAGCTTTCTTTTTTTTTAAAGTCTTTTTGGCGTCTATCTCCCACTGCTTTTAACAGCATCCTGACCAATACACACCTAAGTATATTGCAACAAAGTCCTTGGGAATGGTGACCAATGCACCAAACGCCCTTCTAAAGCCACTTTTGGCTCACCATTGCCACAGCCATAGCTAAGCTTAAAACCAGAGCTGAGCCAAGTGTTGGGTGGTTTATAATGCTTTTGAGTCCTTTTTTTTTTTTGGCCTTCCTCTTCGCTAATTTTTCTACTTCGTTAGCCGAAATCCTTGCTTCTTTTCTTCCCCCCACCCGTCTTTTCTTTCCTTCTCTCTTCACCTTCTACCTTTCTCTCTTCTAAGTCTTGCCTCTATGGAAGTCTTCTGTCTTTGCTTTCCTACTTCAGCAACAAGACTCTTCAAGCTTTTTTTTCTTAAATCAAGAGTATCTTTGTTGCCACTTCTTTTAAAAGAAAAGGAAACCCTTCGGGGTTTTGTTTTTGTTCTTTCTTTATCGCTCTGCTTGAAGCAGACTTCATACTGGTATTCAAGCTACTTTACCGCTAAAGCTAATCTTCAAATTAATCTGAAAATTAAAGCGCTTTTTAAAATTTCTATCCTCTTCCATTGTATCTTTTGTTTTCTATCTTCAGTTTTCTTGATCTTTCATCGAAGTCTTGAGCGTGTTTTTCTTATCCTTTCAAGTTTTCTCGCGTTCAGATTTGAGGGCATTTTTTTAAAAAAATAAAGCCCTTTTGTAGTAATTTGTCCCTCATATTTTAAAGATATTTTTTTCCAATCTTATTTTCTGGTTTAAATTAGAATGCCCAGGCTGCCTATACTTCTTAAGCAGTAAACAGCTGTTAATTCTAATATTACAACTGAGTAAAATCCTCTTCGTTCGCTAAAGAATATCCTTAGCTATCCCTTTTCTAAGAATTTTAGGCTGTTTATTTTCCTTTTTAAAAATCTAGCTATCCTTTCAGCAAACCCACCCTCCCTATCTTAGCCTCCCTGCAGCTCTAACAACGGACGGGCTCGAGCCATTATTTATAGCTGACATCTCACACCCTGGAATTTCCAGGTCCTTCCACCACCTACGTCAGAGAAAATAGTGCCTTGTATACAAAGGCCTTCTATTGCTAGGATTTGTTGATTAGTTGGTTAATTAGTATTTCCCCCTCCCAACTAATATGTTCCCCAAAATATTGTTAAAATTCCATATTATTCCTTGTGTTGTTTACCCCCTCCCACTATAATTTGCTGAACCTTGTCAATATAAAACAATTTAGGAAAAATTATGCAAGATTGTTCCTATATTCTGTCTCAATAGGTAATTTATAATGCAATACAGGTAGTCCTCAAGTTACAACAGCTCATTTAGTGACCGTTCAAAGTTACAACAGCACTGAAAAAGTGACTTATGGCTGTTTTTCACACTTATGACCGTTGCAACATCCCCATGGTCACTTGATTTACATTTGGATGCTTGACAACTGACTCACATTTATGATGCTTGACAACTGACTCACAGTGTCCCTGGGTCATGTGACCCCCTTTTGCAACCTTCTGACAAGCAAAGTCAATGGGGAAACCAGATTCACTTAACAACCGTGTTACTAACTTAACAAATGTGGCAAGAAAAGTCATAAAATGAGGTGAAACTCACTTAACAAATTTCTCACTTAGTAAAAATAAATTTTGGGCTCAATTGTGGTTGTTAAGGACTCCCTTCACCTAAACTGTGAGAGGCCTTGTCTGCTGGAAGATTGGAGCAAATTACATATTTGTTTTCTAAGCTAGAATACAATAATTTCTCGATAACCTAGCTACAGAAAGTGTCCCAAATTTTTAAGTTGCAAAGGACTAGTACTGCTGATTCCCAAATGCCACTTTAGGGGTTTAAATCAGCTTTTATTTTGATTTTAAAACAGAGTTTATACGGCGTTGTTCTTTTGAGGTAAAATACTGTACGGCAGTGTCCATGTTTCTCCCCAGATCAGCCCTGCAAGGTAGACCAGCCAGGGAATTGTCAATCAAGGACCTTAACCAGGATTTGACCATCTGCCCTCCCTGTGAGTTTGCAAAGCATGCTTAATAAGGTAAAAGCATGTTGCATTGTCGAAATATAACCCACATGTCCTCTCCCACTCTTCCACCCCCCCTGCACATTAAATCCTATGTATCTGAAATTGCATTTCCTTAATTCTTTTAGTTGCTTTGTCCTCCAATGCCTGTTTGAGTCCCGATTATGCACCGCATTTATCTAAATGCAATTATCAGCATGGAAATCCGACCCGGGAATCGGGAGGGGCAACCCAAAGGGTGGAGCAAAAGCCCCCCCCCACACTCAGTCGCACAAAGAAGCTCGGCGGCCATTTTGTGCAATGTCGGCACGGACGCCATTTTAAGGTTGAGAGGAAGGGAGGGTGGGCGGAGCTCACGCGGCGCGGAGGGATACCGTGAGCGAAAGACCTGGGAGGGATGAGAGGCGTTTATGTCGCAGCAACGTCCGCTCCGCCAGGCGAAGGGAGGGGGGAGAGCAGGAGCGGCCGGTTCTAGCCAGCTCAAACCAGTTCTAGGCAGCAGGGAAGGTTCCGGATGCCGCAGGGCCGCAACGCGCATGCGCAAAAGCTCTTCTCGGCTGTTTACTTTCTCCCCTCCGCTCCCTTTCGGAACTTTCTGAGGGGATTTTTTGCACGAAAATGGCTTTCTTCACAATGTGCGAGGAGACGTTTTTGTTACGTATTGCGGCAGGGTTGGTATATCTCCGTTAGGCCCGGGTGGCTGAACTGACCGCTAGGCCCGAGTTTCCATTATGCACTGGTTGTGTGAACACAATATGGGGAAACCTGCTGGCTGACCTGGCCGCCCATTTTTGTTGGCTTTTATTTGTATTTTCGAATGCAGGTGAGCCAAAGTTCTTTAGTTGACCTGGATAAGCTAAAGGTTATTTTTTTTAAAAAAAGGGGGGAGGGCTGGAAGAGATTTAAGAAGAGACTGGAGACAGCCATTTTTCAGAAAGGGTCTCCTGTTTGAATAACAAGAGTTGGAAGGGATCTTGGAGGTCATCTAGTCCAACCTTCTGCTCCAACTTTTCCAGGTCTCTCTAGGCCAGGGGTTCTCAACCTTGGCCACTTTAAGACTTGTGGACTTCAACTCCCAGAATTCCTCAGCCAGCAACGCTGGCTCAGGAATTCTGGGAGTTGAAGTCCATGAGTCATGAGGGGGCCATAATTCCCCCACGCTGGCTCAGGAATTCTGGGAGTTGAAGTCCACAAGTTATAAAGCGGCCTAGGCCAGGGGTGGGGAACCTTGGCTCTTTTTATGACTTGTGGACTTCAACTCCCAGAATTCCTGAGCCAGCCATGCTGAGGGGACAGGGAGAGGTTTCCAAGCTGAGTCATGCTGGCTCAGGAATTCTGGGAGTTGAAGTCACGAGTCATCAAGGGAGCCATATTTCCCCCATGCTGGCTCAGGAATTCTGGGAGTTGAAGTCCACATGTTATAAAGCGGCCTAGGCCAAGGGTGGGGAACCTTGGCTCTTTTTATGACTTGTGGACTTCAACTCCCAGAATTCCTGAGCCAGCCATGCTGAGGGGAAAGGGAGAGGTTTCCAAGCTGAGTCATGCTGGCTCAGGGATTCTGGGAGTTGAAGTCCATGAGTCATGGGGCCATAATTCCCCCACGCTGGCTGAGGAATTCTGGGAGTTGAAGTCCACAAGTCTTAAAGTTGCCAAGGTTGAGAACCCCTGCAGTCTAGGCAATCTTTTTTATGGGTCAAGGCACCTCAGTTCTCACAAGCACCTTTACAGTAGTATTATACCATTCTCTTGGTGAGGTAAATTCTTCTTTCTCTGGTGGAGGCCTCTTTTGTTTCAAGGGTCGGCCTTTTTGAAGGACCTCTACAGGTAGTCCTCGACTTACGACAGTTCACTTAGTGACTGTTCAACGTTACCACGGCACTGAACATTTTAGGACCATTTCCCACACTTCACGATCGTTGTAGCGTCCCCACGGTCACGTGATTTACATTTGGAGGCTTGACAGATGACTCACATTTATGACCATTGCAGTGTCCAGAGTCATGCGATCCCCTTTTGTGACTTTCTGACAAGCCAAGTCCGTGGGGAAGCCAGATTCGCTTAACAACCAGGTTACTAATTTAACAACTTCAGTGATTCACTTAACAAATGAGGCAGGAAAAGTCGTAAAATGGGGCAAGGCTCGCTTAACAAATTTCTCACGTAGCAACATAAATTTTGGGCTCAATTGTGGTTGTAAGTTGAGGACTACCTGTATACCAGTGCTTCTCAACCTTGACAATTTTAAGGCATGTGGACTTCAACTCCCAGAATTCCACAGCCAGCAATGCTGGCTGTGGAATTCTGTGAGTTGAAGTCCACATGCCTTAAAATTGTCAAGGTTGAGAAGCACTGCTGTATACCATGGCACTGAGGGAATATACTGGGGCTTATGAAGATTGATGTCTTTTCCTTCATCCACTTCATTGTTTTTCCAATTCCTCCTTCCTTCTCCAGTGAAGGTGGACTTTGGAACAATTTTCGACACCGTCCACCATGGTGCACCTGTGGTTCTCACATGACGGTTGGAGATTAGGCACACTGTCTTTAGTGCAGGTCTGTTCTTTCCTATGGTAAGTGGGTGGTATCCATGGGGGGGAGATGAGATTACCCTGGAAGGAGTTCACTGGGGGAGTGGGGGCTCCTGCAAGATTGAGCGCTCTCACCCCTACTTTAACAGGATAGCTTTTTGGTTTGAAGGCCAAACAAACCCAGCTGACCGGTTAGGGCCCACAGAGTCGGCCTTCTCCAGGTCCCGTCAGCCAGACAGTGTCGCCTGGCGGGGCCTAGGGGAAGAGCCTTCTCTGTTGCGGCCCCGGCCCTCTGGAACCAACTTCCCCCGGAGATCCGTGTCGCCCCCACCCTCTCCGCCTTTCGCAAACTCCTTAAGACACATCTTTGCCGACAGACCTGGGGCAGTTAACATCTTGCCCCTAGCCAGTGTATGTTTGCTTGCATGTTTGTTTGAATGACTGGTTTTCTTAATTAAGGGTTTTTTTAAAAAACGTATTTTAATGTTAGATTTCTATCTATGTTGTGAGCCGCCCTGAGTTCCTGGAATAGGGCGGCATAGAAATCCAATAAACCATAAACCATTATCATCAGTATCAATATTTCTACCTCTACGGGGCCAGATAGACTGTAGAAGGCTTCATCTGGTGTCTTGGTGGGATGAAATAGGCTGAAGGTAAATATTAACCAGATGCACATTTTGTTTAGAGACCACCTGTGTGCTCCAGTCTTAACTTGGGGTGAGATGTCCGCTGTCAGCAAGTCCTCTGACTGGGAATCCTGCTGGATGCATGGTGGAGGCCATGGCTGGAGTCCTTTGCCCCTCTAACTGGTGCAGCAGTTGCAACTTTATATGGAGCTGGACCAGGGCCTTATGATCAGATCACCGCCATGTGCTTTACATGGAGATGCCCCTGAAGATTACGCAGAAACTTGACAAATGCTGCTTCACGTGGACGGGGAGAAGCTGCTTCAGACACCCAAACTGTGAGTGCTTCATTGACTGCCGGTAAGTTTCTGGCTTCAATTCAAAATGCTGTTTTACCTTTAGGGCCCCTCCTGGATATTGGGCTCCTAAGGATTTTCAGACCACTGTTTGCAAATACTGGTTTCTGCACTGATCATTTTAGTCCCCTCCATTTGGGAGGGTAAAAGAGATAAGAGTTTTCTGAGGTGGACTCTCATCTTCTGAAATGGCCTCCCTTAGAAATCTCACTTTAGATTGGATTGGTACCAATGATTTTTCTCACTATGACGATTTTACTGTTTTATGTTCTCTGTCTTCAGTTTTATCATTTCTTATTTTATCCCGTTTTATATTTCATGACGATTGCAGCTCAGAGGTGGTAGTATGTAGCTGCAAAGAGAAAGAAGAAACAGCAGCAGAAAAAATGATTCAGTGCTTGTACTTTTCCACTGTCATGAAAAAGCTCTGCCTTTTTAGCTGTCTGAGTCCTAAGAAGGCTAGGGCAGCCATGTCAGATGGAAGTTACTGGAGATGACAGAACTTACAGAAGATTAAAGTGGCTGGCATTAGGGGGACGAAGCTGCAGACAATTCTGAGTTTGCACAAAATTTCGCCACACCTCCCTTTATAAATTATACTAGTCAGCCAGGAACCACAGCTTCCAAAATACCGAACGAAAACCAAGTGAACCATAGTGGGGCGTACAGGGTATCTAAATTCAGATACTGAGTCACACTTTCAATTAAGCCATGAAGTGTTTTTATCCTTGTCTCTTAAATAAATAGTAAAATTATGTTCCTGTGAACCTTAAACCGTGGTTTACAAATCAGCATGCCTGCACAAATGTATATGGCGTCAGATGCCTAAATGTAATGTACAGACTGGCTTTAGGGCAATGCTTAGCTGACGTGGGGCGTGCAGTTTCTGAGACCGAGAGGGATGGGAACCTGTTGTGCAATGCATCTGGGAGACTGAGTCAGGTAAGAATGAAAAAGGGCAAAAGGGAGACAGTCAGTATTTTGTTTTTTGTTTATTTAGAGGGCCTTAGAAAATCCAACCTCTCACCCTCAGTTCCAGACTCGCTGTCGGGCATGCATCCAGAAAAGAAACTCGTGTGCGCATGTTGGTTTTCCAAACAGAATATCTCACCTGCTCTCTGACAACAGCAACTGCAGAATTATATAAATATACTTGTGCAAACTCACTCCAAGGGTGGTGGCTCCCCACCCCCACCCCCCTTCTTTCCAATTGCATTCTGTACCATGCAGCTATTTGTGGTGCCTTGGAGTGGGAGGATCAGCAAGATGGCGAATCACCAGCCGGATCTTGTTTTACTTCCCCCCTTCCCCTGCGCCCCCCCCATCACCACCACCTCCCCGGAGCTGCATGGAATTTTCCTCCATCCAGGCTTATGCGTGTGAATGTGTGGATGGATGCGTGAGAGTTCAGTTCCAGGATTTTTGGAGGGCACCGAAAGGAAAGAAGGTACCCAGAGCTTTCTCTGTGTACCTGCCTTCTGTGAGGTGAGGTTAACAGCTGCAGGGGTTCGGCTAGGGGGACACCCTCTTTAGGAGTGCCTGGATGTGTGGGACTGCCATAACTAGCTTGCAAGAATCTAGCCAGCCACTAAGTGGCCAGCAAACAGAATACAGACAGCCCTGTATCCTTGTTCGATGGTCTGGACTTTGCACCCAGATATGGCTTCCCTTCCCTTTGCCTTTTTTTCTGTTTGATGTGGTTGTTCATTGTTGCGTTAATTTATTGTTGATTGAGAGTATAGCAATAATACTGTTGTAAAACATCTCAAAAGCTCTTTGATGTACAGCGGATCAATAGGAAAGAACCCACTCAGCCCCAAAACCAAAAAAAAAAAAAAAAGGAGACGCTGGAAGGAGTGTGGTAGAGTTCAAAAGAAAGAGGGTTGAAGGTGTGGAACAAACTTTAAGAAAAGCAATGCATAGTGTGCTTCATTGGATAGTTTTAACTATAAGTAGTTCTGAGTACTATTTTTTTTTTTTTGGTAGAGAAGCAGACATTAAATCCTAATAAAATGATCACACACAGGCATATTCATTGGGAAAATAGGCATTTGACTGGGAAAGGTCCAGGGTTTAACTAAATGTTTTTCTACATGACTACACGTGCAGTATCTGCTCGTGTCACAACCATGTTAGCAATAAAAGGTGGCATCTTAATATCTAGCGTAAGAGAGGGAGGGTTGTTTGGTTCTGGTCTGTGGTTTTTGGGCAGAGTATCTTAAGTCAGTTTCCAGCCAAATCCCAGAGTTAGGTAGTGCTAAGTTTAAGATGTTTTTATTGAAACAGTTCCACCATGTGCTTTAGTGAGGGAAACCAAGTGGAAGATTCAACAGATAGGATATAAAATGTATGGCCCAATATATATGCATTTGCTAGTACAGCAAAGTGGAAGTTCACAGAGGTGCCAAACTGATCAGAATTAGTTAATGTGAGCAGATTTGTGCTGAAAAATTTAACTTTCTGAGCGGGGCAAGAGAAAGCTCTCTGCACTCCCATTCAAACAAAATATTATTCACTGACATCACCTTCTTTGCTTTTCTGTTTTTTTCCTTCCTCATAGATATAGTAACTAAAATCTCAGTTTGATTATGTCTGGAATTCACCTTTTGCCCTGGAATAAAAGATGATAGCGTTGGTGGGTGGGGTGTACCCAGCAGAAAAGCCTGTATTTGTGGCTCCTGTAATCTGGTGCAGAATCCACTCCTCCTAGCTCTATAAAACCAAAATATTTGGTGTAATTATCAGGGACTCTTTATTCAGCATTTTCTGGACCTTGAGCTCTGGGCTTGATCCAGCTTTCCCTAACTTCAATTCCAAACATCTGTTGCAGGAAAAGGAAGATTTTTCTCCACAAGGAAACCCCTTTTTCCCCCCACAAACATTTTAAGATGGGTTGAGGAGCAGGTAAGGGTGACCTGAGGACACAACTGGACCATTTAGCAACATTTGTGTCATTTGACTAACCTGGCATGAGATTATTCCCAGGGTTCCAGGGTTACCAGTCACTGGAGTTGCTGTGCTGAATTGGCCAAGGCAGTTTTGGTTCTTCATATGGCCTTGGGGGGGGGTCCCTTCCTCCCCTCCCCCCACTATTCTCATGACCCTGGGATCTCTTAGTAACACTCCTCAATTGCAATAGTCCTTGATAGATCCTCTTTCATTAATGTATTCAGTTTCACATTTTGTGGCAACAAATTCCACAGATTAATGATGTGCTGTCTAGAGAATCTCCTTGTGCACTTTTTCTGAGTTATGCATGATTTTATACAAATATTGTAGGGAAGACATTTGAGCACCCTTTTGGTTTAATGTCACTTATCACTTAACTTGGTTTTCTTTATGAAGTAGTTGGTATGAGTCTGGGATGAATGCATGCTTGTTATCTGAGAAAGGCCTCAAATGCAGTCCCCTTATATTCTTACACTACCACAGCCCCCTTTAGAAGGCAATCCACAACTGTGCATGTATAATCACACTCCCTATAGAAGTGAATTTTCCTTGAACTAATGTAGGACACTGCCTTGCTTTATGCAACATAGTTCTCTAAACCAGGATAACATAACCCATACTATGTTCACATATAATAAATATAATGTTAAGACAATAATTGGATTCCTACAATATGCTTGACAGAAACTATCCAACACTATTTTAGACTCAACCTCTAATGAGGTCCATTCACCAAAAACAGTAATAGGGTACAGGCCAGGAACACTTCCTGTTACTAGAGAACCATATCTGTCTTCTATTCCCCTAGATATGTGAACGCTCTGTTGCAGTTTGTAACTATTTAGGTGACAGCAACAAGAACAAAAAGACATTTCTTCAAAAGCGAAACTGATCAGAATAAGCTGAGGAGCACAGTGTCTCAAGAATGTCTCTGGACATTGAATATCAAAAATAAGACAGCTGCTAGACTTAAACTTGAATAAACTGCATCCTTCAGCCTATACCAGTTTTGGTAAGAAAAATAATTTATTTCTAATTATTAACATAATGTGTGTGGAATAAATATTTAAGATGAAATAGAATATATTGATTGAATGTTTAGAGTTTATCTACCTTTCCTGAATCTGTTCTTGTACTTTGTTGCTGCAGTATTCCCAGACGCAGAGCCACACTGAAGATAGAAAATGCCTAAACGGAAATGTGTCTTTACTGAAAAACTGAAGCAGAAATATCCTCATTTTCGTAAAGGTAGAGATGACTATGAAGCAGAGTGCTTGGTTTGCAAAGCTGGCACGTTTGTGTCAGTGGCACATAAAGGTGCCAGTGATCTGGAGTATCACATGTCCTCTGAAAAGCACAAGAAAGCCCTTGGAGGAGACAGTTGGTCTGCCAAGCTGACTGAATTTTTGGTGACTCCGGGCACGAAGGCGGAGGATGCTCTTGCTGCAGCGGACAGCACTCTAGCCTTGCACACTATCCCAAACTGCAACAGCTACAAAACAACAGGGCGTACATCTGAGTTGTTGAGAAAAATATTCCCTGATGCAGAGACAGCACAAAAGTTTTCCCACACCCGGACCAGGACAGAAGCTCTTGAGAACTCTGTGCTTGCCCAGCATGCAGTCAGCATTGACCTGAAGGCCCTGGAAGAAAGCGGCATCCCATTCTGTGGGGTGGCTATAGACGACAGCAATCACCGGGCTGTGAAAATGGTCCCGGTACTCATCCAATATTACGACTACAGGAACGGCGGCTTGAAGACCAAACTGCTGGAACTTCAGGAAACGCCCACCGAGACGGCCGACGCCATTTCGGACTATCTCGTCAAAGCTCTTAAGAAACACGGATTGCTCCATAAATGTGTGGCCTTTGCAGGGGACAACTGCAACACCATGTTTGGTGAACTGCGGCAAGACGAGGAGGCGAGGACTGTGTTCGCCAAGTTGAGGAGAGCTCTCCAGAGAGAAACTTTGATTGGGGTGTATTGCCCGGCCCACGTTTTGCATAACTGCATCCACAACGGAGCAGACGCCCTGGAAGTGGACATAGAGAACATCGTTCTGAAGATCTACCAGTACTTCCACATATACGCAGTGCGGACCGAGTCCCTGCAAGAGTACTGTGAGTTTGTGGAGGTGGAGTACAAACGACTGCTCTCCCACAGCAAGACCCGGTGGCTGTCCTTGTTCCCGGGCATCACAAAGCTGCTCCAGATGCACTCGGCCTTGAAGTCCTTCTTCTTGGGCCAGAGCAACCCGCCCACCGTGCTCAGGAGCTTCTTTGAGCACGAGTTCAGTGAGCTCTACCTTTGGCACATGCACTCGCTGATGAACGCCTTCCACTTACACATCGAAGAGATGGAACGGGAAAACAACTCCATCGTGGAAGTGATGAGGACGCTGGACTCCGTGCACACCATCCTGCTTGACCGAAGAGCTCAGAACTTCATGTCCCTGACGGTGAAGGGGATGCTTGCGGACAAGCGCAAGGAGGGGCTGGAGGCAGAATGCGACGCCTTCTCCGATGCGGTGCATCGCCTCTACAGCAACTGCATAGACTACCTGGAGATGTGGATGGCATCTCTGCAGGAGTTCTCCTGCTTCGCCTGGATGGCCCTAAGCGACACACCGAGCTGGGGTGACGTGGAAGCATGTATAACGTATTTAATTGAAAAGGGTGTAGAGGTTGATGACATCAAGTGCTTTGATCAGTTCAACAATTTGAAAAAATTTGTGGAAGCTTCCAGTGATGAAGAAGAGTTTCAGCATCTGCTTTCACATCAAAAGTGGACCAAATACTTCCTGAAAGCTAAAGCCATTGAATGCTATTCAGAATTGTTAAAAATTGCACAGTTCTTCTTCGCAATTCCCTCCCACAGTGTAAATATGGAATGGAGCGCTTCTTTTCGTTGATACAAAGCCAGGAGGTCAAGGAAAGGACCTGCTTGAAAGGCCTACCATTTGATTTTAAAAATAACTGTTGGAAACATTTTTGTGCATGCTTTGCTCTAAAGAGACATGTACATGCACACCACAGAAAAAGACTATTTTGTCTTTTGGGGTGTACCATCTACATACAGTAGATCTTTAGGATATCATCTGTAATTAGAAGTACCAGTTACAGTTGTTCTGTTTTGGTCTTTAACCTCATTACTGACTCAGAAATCTTTTCATTGAATCAGGTTTGGGATTGATAGCAAAATTGAAGGGAAAAACATTTTTTGAAGTTATTTTTACTTTTGAAGGCAATTTGCTATGTCATGAAGTTGGCACGCTCACAGACTAGCACAGAACAAGATGTTCTGCAACCTGTGATCTTCTGCCTGCTGTAAAGGTTTAATAAGATCTGAAAAATATCAGTCTTTCATGAGATGAGATTTCAATCCATTTCCAAGCTACAGCTTTTAACTCCTTGAGAGCTGCACTGATGGATAAAAACCCTTTGGGTTATTTTACCAGTGAGTGCTTCCTTGAAAAACAGTTTGAAGGGGCTTTTTGCCTGTGGAGAAATCTGGCAAAGGCAATAGCCACATCTGGCTTAGAAAGTCAATTTCTGGTTTATGAGCTAAATAATTGGCCAAAAGTTATAAAACGCCTCTCATTCAAAGAATATCTGAGCAACTAAGCCGAGCAAGACAAAATAGAGGCTACGGAGCTCTGAATCTCTTTAGAAACCCATCAAACCCAGAGAGAAGATTCCCAGTGCCGTACGATGGGCCTTGTGTGAGTATCAATAGGGAACATTATTAATGAAGAATCCCTTTAATAAAATGACATGGTACTCAACCCCAATATCAGGCCTGGGCTGAAGCAGTTCTGCAGTGCAGGACTGATTTTGCTGGCTGAAGACTAGGAGAGGTCATTTAATCACTAGTCAAATCCTCAGAATGAATCAGAAGGATGGCAACAAGTGCAACGTTCCAAAATGAAAGAGAAAAGTAGGCATCGTTTTACTTTTTTAAAATTGTCCTTTATTCACCAAATTAGCAAAGTAGTCTAAATATAGATTTAAATAAATAAGCTCGTTACAAAATCAATTGCAATTAAGTGTATGAATTTGAAGTGCTCCGATCCCCATTTCTTGCTTCTCCACAGATGTGAATACTCATAGATACTAAAAATCTGGGAAATGTAGAGATTAGCAACATTGAAATTAATGTCTTGATTTAAATCATCCAAAGGTTCAGAGTGATTTTCCACAAAGCCTTCATGAGGAAGGAAAGTTAACATCCAGAATAAACCTAGAAAGAAGAGCGAGAGGGAAAAGTGGCTTAGATGGAAGGTGGGGAAAAAATTAGAGGCAAAAATATTTTAAAAATGAAATTGTAACAATGGTCATCAGCAGTTAACTGAAGTTGTATTACATACTTGGAGAAAATCACAAATGGAACGTTTTGCTGATTACAGTGTTACACGTGCAAACTTTATAGCAAAAGAAAAAAAAATCATTTTCATTCATGTTTAACATCAGCCTTTAGGAATACAGCAAAAGGCACCAAGCGCGAAAGGCCCATCAGTAAAACGTTAATTTCAGGCATTCCAAATAGCTTAGGCCAGTGTTTCTCAACCTTGACCATTTTAAGGCATGTGGACTTCAACTCCCAGAATTCCACAGCCAGCAATGCTGGCTGTGGAATTCTGGGAGTTGAAGTCCACATGCCTTAAAATGGTCAAGGTTGAGAAACACTGGCTTAGGCTATAACTATAATCCATTGTGACAAAATATTTACTACTTACTTACTGATAATATAGAAAAATGTGGGATAGACAGCATCACCGCCAGATGGATCTGTAACTGGCTGGCAAACCACATTCAGCGTCTAGTCCTCAACAGAACTACATCTTTATGGAGATAAGTATGCAGTGGTGTACCCCAGGAGTCTGCCTTAGGCCCAGCATTCGATAACAATTTAGAGGAGAGAATAGAAGGAGAACTCATCAAATTTGCAGATGACACCGAGCTGTTAAGAACAGTCAGCACTTCAGAAATAGGCTTCAGGATTCAGAAAGAAGTTGAAAGACTTGAACACTGGCCCCTAAGCTAACAAAATGCAATTCAGTAGCGAGAAAAATAAGGTTTTACACCAAGGCAAGAAAAACGAAATACACAGGTATAGAAAAGCCAATACCTGACTTGGCACTAGTAACTGTGAGAGGGATCTGGGAGTCCTAGTGGACAACCGCTTAAGTAGTATGAGCCAGCCGGGTGCAGCAGCTGCCAAAACAGCCAACGCAGCCCTAAGCTGCACCAAGAGAAGGACAGTTTCAAGATCACAAGAAGTGCTAGTATTGCTTTAATACTGCACTGGTCAGACCACACTTGGAATGTGGTGTCCAGTTCTGGTCAACCAGGATACAAAAAAGGATGCTGAGACTCTAGAAAGAGGGCAGAGAAGAGCAACAAAGATGATTAGGGGCCTGGAGGCTAAAACATACGAAGATGGAATTGGGTCTGTCTAGTTTAATGAAAACAAGGACCAGAAGTGACGTGATAGCAGCATTTCAATATTTGAGAGGCTGCCACAAAGAAGAGGTAGTCAAGCTATTCTCCAAAGCAACTGAAGGCAGGAGAAACAACAGATGGAAACTGGTCAAGAAGAGATCCAGCCTAGAACTAAGAAAGAATTTCCGGACAGTGAGAACAATTAATCAGTGGAACGGTTTTTTCTGTAGAAGTTGTGGGCGCTCCATCACTAGAGGTTTCCAAAAAGAAATTGGACAGCCATTTGTCTGGGATTTGTGTAGGACCTCCGAGATGCCTTCCAATTCTGATATTCTGTATTCAATTCTGTATTCTCCTTGCTCATCTGGCCACGGGAATTATACATTTGGAAGGCAGTGGGCCTGTTAAAGAATGTGTATTAGTTAAGAAGCTGGTTCAGAAGCTTTAAAACACATTGTTTTAAGCAGCCAGTAATGTAAAGGGTGGTTATTGTAGGATGGTTAATCCTTTCTGCATTGTTTCTCATATGTCGTGTGTGTACAATTTTGCTAACTCAGTTATTGACTAAACCTATTTATGTGGCTTTACATAAAATAAATGCAAAACCATAAAAAGCACTCCCAAGAGGACCAGAAATCAAGTTTAACCTGTGAAAGCAAACTCCTCACTGTAACCTGATTGGGTTAAATGTACATACAAGCAGGGAAGGAGTACCGGTAGCTATACCAGGTTTTATGGGTGTTTATGAACACAAGGTAGTCGACTAAGGTGTTGGTGGATTTGCAAACTGGTTTTGAGTCCTCACAATAAATACACTTGATAGTTTCTGCTTAGATGACTTTTCTCTGTAGGACCCGCAAAGAGGGAGGGAAGGAAAGAAGGAAACAAATGGAAATGCTGGCTTTTTGTGTTAGAATCCTTTACAGCAGACGTATTTCCACATCAAACACCGTATAAAAGAGTATAAAGACTGCCTGGGCACCAAAGGAAAAACAGCCATGCTGAAGGCAGACAAGGATGAAGCCAGTGTGAAAAAAAAAAAGATCTTCCCTGAGTTCAGGGCAGGGAGTGGCTTCTAGCAAAGCGGATCCAGAGGATGAATCACTGGCTCCCCAGAGGCTTCTGTTAGGACACCAGACCTGCTTCTGATGCTATCTGGGACTCAGATCCCGCCTGACTATGACACAGTCAAACAGGAAGTGGTGCGTGATAAAAGGGAAACAAAAATGTTCAGCCCCTGCCTGGTTTCTCCTGCTGGCTTCAGTTGATGGCTGGATTCATACAGTATCCTAACTTCCAAACCCAGGCTGCTGACATGTAATGGCTCTGTCCCCAGTACGTGTCATGTCCCAAGTAAAGAACATACCGGCTTAAGTACAGGTAGTCCTTAACAGTTTGCCTAGTAATCGTTTGAGGTTACAATGGCACTGAAAAAGGGGACTTAGGAGCATTTTTCACACTTAGGATCATTGCAGCATCCCCATGGTCACGTGATTTACATTCGGTTGCTTGACAGCTGACACATTTATGACGGCTGCCGTGTCCCAGGGTCACGTGATCCCCTTTTGCGACCCTCTGACAGATAAAGTTGACAGATTAGGCAAGAAAAACTAAATGTACAGGTATAGTATAGGGGGTACCTTGCTCAATAGTAGTAACTGTGAGAGGGATCTCGGAGTCCTAGTAGACAATCGTTTAAATAGGAGCCAGCCGTGTGCTGCAGCTGCCAAAAAAGCCAACATAGTGCTAGGCTGCATTAACAGAGGGATAGAATCAAGATCACGTGAAGTGTTAATACCACTTTACAAGGCCTTGGTAAGGCCACACTTGGAATACTGCATCCGGTTTTGGTCACCACGATATACTCCAGAAAGAGTACAGAGAAGAGCAACAAAGATGATTAGGGGACTGGAGGCTACAACATGTAAGGAATGGTTGCTGGAATTGGATATGTTAGTTTAATGAAGAGAAGGACGAGGGGGGACATGATAGCAGCCTTCCAGTATCTCAGGGGCTGCCCCAAAGAAGAGGGAGTCAAGCTATTCTCCAAAGCGCCGGAAGGCAGGACAAGAAGCAACGGATGGAAACTGACCAAGGAGAGAAGCAACCTGGAACTAAGGAGAAACTTCCTGACGGTTAGAACAATTAACCAGTGGAACCACCTGCCTCCAGAAGCGGTGAATGCTCCAACACTGGAGGCTTTTTTTGGAGGGGGTAAAAAATTATTTTATTGAAACAATCAACATCAAACATAAGATCATATTAGAAAGCAATCCTCATTTAACCTGCAATACAACACTAAGGATTAGTCTTTGTGAGCGTCTGGTTTAGTAAACATTCCTCTTATATATGTTCTAACTACTGTTTCTAGTCTATCACATATTGTTGCTTCGAGCTTCAGAAGTGAATTCGTCTCACTAGTAGTGCAATCCTTTATGATCCCTAGCAGAAGATCCTGAGGTAGAAATTCAGTATCCTGAGGTAGAAATTCAGTACGCTTTTTCAATATTAAAGCAATCAACATTAAACCTGGGCTCATATTAATAAGCTGTCCTCATAGGACCTGAAAATGCAACTCTTATATATGGTCTATCTAGTATATCTAGTCTATCACATATTGGTCATTCGCGCTTCAGAGTTAACTTCGTCTCAGTAATAGTGCAATCTTTTATAATCCCTAACAAAAGATCCTGAGGTAGAAATTCAATAACCTGAGTTAGAAATTCAATCCGCTTTTTCAATATTAAGGCAAACAACATTAAGCATAAGATCATATTAAGAGGCAATCATCATATAACATAAAATACAACATTAGGTATTAGTCTTTGTAAACGGTTTGGTAAACATTCTTCACTCTTCACGTCAAGCCTCAACTATATGCCTGTTACATTTTATCTTTTATGATCCCTAACAAATGCTCCTGAGGTAGAAATTCAATAACCTGAGATAAAAAAATTCAGTCTGCTTTTTCAATATTAAAGTAATCAACATTGAACATAAGATCATATTAAGAAGCAATCATCATAGAACATAACATACAACAACAGGTATTAGTCTTTGTAAACGTCTGGTTTGGTAAACATTCTTCACTCCTTGCGTCCAGCCTCAACTATACGCCAGAGATACCCTACCCATACCCACACCCTCCCATCCAACTGCAGACCCCCAGGCCCATCTGCACACCCATCTGCACTACCTGCGGCCGCTGCCGGCCCTGCAGAAGGCGTGGGTGTCCCGGATGAGCCTGGCAGGCGGAGTGTTGCGACCTGGACGCCAGTCCGTAGCGCGGACTTGGGGGCCGGAGGCGGCCGCCGGGCGCCTCTCGCCACAGCCGAGCTGGTCTCAGTGAAGTGCAGGCCCGCCTCGAGGTCCGGTTGCCCCGACCGCTTGGCCGGCTGCCGGAGGGCGAGTTGGAGGCCGGGCCTGGGACGTGGCGGAGCGGAGCGGGAAGGAGGCAGCTTTGCGCCCGCCTGCTGCAGACCGCTCCTCCGTGTGCCTGCCGGAGGCGAGGCCGGCCTGGTCTGGAGCCGGCGGGTCCGCCGGTTCTGCGCATGTGCAGTTCGGCGCTTCGCGCGCATGCGTGTTTCAGGCCCGTCACACACGCATGCGCAGATCGGCCGTCGTATGCGCACGTGCAGATCGACCGTCGCACGCGCAGATCGGCGTGTTGCAGTCCGCCATTTTTTCCCGGGGGGCGCGTGCACGCGCACGCGCGCGCACACCCAGGTCAGGGTCGCAGCGCGCATGGGCGGCGCAAGTGGGGTCTCAAAGTAAAAAAGGTTGAGAACCACTGGTCTATCAGCATTTGTTTTATGTCTTCGCATCTTTTCTCCATGTTTTGTTCTGCCTCTACACACCTCCTCTCCATCCTTGCATCCCTTTCCTCCAGTTTTTTATCCATTCCATCCATCCTTCTAACCAGCATTTCTATCACCTCTTTTAGTTCTTGTATCATGTGTGCTGTTGAGCTGGCATGGGTGTGCAGATGGGCCTGGGGGTCTGCAGTTGGATGGGAGGGTGTGGGTATGGGTAGGGTATCTCCTGATGGTTTAGGAGGCTGAGCTGTGAAGTATGTGACTCCCTTAGTTTGTGGCAGCTTGGTCTGTTTGGAGGCCATCTTGAGCCTATCTTCCTGTTGCTCTGGCACTGTTTTGGTTTCCAAATTGGACCAAATTAGGCACTAGGTTGTGATCTGGTGATGATCCAGTAATCTAACCCTTCAAAAAGGGAGGGTTTAGGCAGTGTAGGGGTAAGAGCCTATATTCTGGCAGTTCTATGTTCAGGGAGCCTGTTCAGTGCCTTTGCCTTGGTTTCCTCTTCACTCCCCTCTGCCAGCCTGTTCCTTCTCTTTGTTCTTTTCTGGCTCTTTCTTGCCCCTCTTTCTCTGCTGTCTTGCCCAGGTCACTTTCTCCTGTCTTCTGGTAGCCTGCGTTTACAGATCCCTTCTGCCTTTCCTTAGTAGCGCTCCAGGTTGCCTTCCAACTTTCTTCTTCCTCCCACCTTCTTCCCTGGTAGGTTCTGCCCTTTTCTGAATCCCTGGGGCTCCCTTTCTGGTGGGTCTGGGGCGCGGCGCGTGGGGTAACACTCACCAGTCCCTCTGCTTGAGTCTTCCCCCGCTGTCTGCTTTTTAGTCGCCTTCTTCTTTTCGATACTGCTCTCCGCCGGCTCTACTTGCCTCCTCCTTTGTTCTCCGGACCTGGCTCCCTCTTCCGTTCTTCCAGCTCTCTTTTCCTCCTTCTGCTCGTCCGGGGGTCGTTTCCAGGTCTGCAGACCCTCCCGGCGGCCCTTGCTGTATTCTCCGGCTTCTTCCTCCTTCTTCTTGTCCCCGCTCGCGTCGGTTCTCCCCGGCAGCGCAGCGGCACGGTGTCTTCGGCCGGCCGCCGCCGGCTTCCTTGGCCCCTTCCGCGGCTCTCCCGGACCTCTCGGCGGCGATTTTCACCTTGCCGGATCGGGGGTCCTCTTCGATCTTTTCTTCTCCTCCGGTGATTCACTCCTTCGGCGGCCCGTTGATTTAGTTTTAAAAAGCGCGCCATCCCGGAGCTTTCGAAGGATGGCTCCGGTCCGCGTGACCGGAACCGGAAGTCTCCCACTGGAGGCTTTTAAGAAGAGACTGGACAGCCATTTGTCCGAAATGGTATAGGGTTACCTGCCTGAGCAGGGGGTTGGACTTGGTGACCTCCAAGGTCCCTTCCAACTTTATTATTATTATATTATTAACTCAGTGGGGAAGCCGGATTCACTTAACAACCATGTCAGCAATTTAACAACAGCAGTTATTCACTTAACAAATGTGGCAAGAAATGTCGTACAATGAGGCAAAACAGAACAAATTTCTCACTTAGCAACACGAATTTTGGGCTCAGTTTTGGTCTACCTGTACTGGGAACTTGTTCTTCCACTATATTGAACCCAAAAATGATTCCATCTCATTTTAAAGAGAACCATAGAAACAGAGTTGGATCATGCCATCCAATCTGATTTCTTAAGTGTAGCAAGTACCTCTGGCAAATGAGCTACACAAGTCCCCCCCCCCCAACAATATTGTATAATATTCATTTCTGATTCATAGGTTAAGTTCCTATAACACATCCAACTTGGTTCCTGTGTTACATAATTTTCTGGGTTTTCCCAATATAAACTGGGCTGAGCTGGTGTACCTTTACTAAATCATACGCTCAACCTAATCCTGGTTAAACTGGGGATTAGTATGGGCTGTGAATTCAGGGGTGGGTTCTTGGACTAACCCAGGGGTAGGCAACCTTGGCTCTTTTATGACTGATGGACTTCAACTCCCAGAATTCCTGAGCCAGCATGGCTCAGCTTGGAAATCTCTCCCTGTCCCCTCGGCATGGCTGGCTCAGGAATTCTGGGAGTTGAAGTCCACGAGTCATGAGGGGGCCATAGTTCCCCCATGCTGCCTCAGGAATTCTGGGAGTTGAAGTCCACAGGTCATAAAAGAGCCTAACCTAACAATGAGCAAACCTATCTTGTCAAGGGGAACCAGTAACTTGGTTTGAAGGGGAAATCCTCTTCAGTTAACTACGGGCAAATGTTTGGGCAGACACACTCCAGCTCTCTGTCACATCCCAATCATCTTTACAATCTACAGATTGAGAGACATGCAAACTGGGAGGTGAATTATGGCGCACCTCACCCTTAGCATGAGATCAGGAATGCTGCCTCGTGCCCTGCATCCTCAGGGTGAGTCACCACGAGGTGATCTGCAGAAGCAATGACTGTTTCTGTAAAGGTCATCCCTCAAACCATACCGGAGTTACTGACCGCAGCCGGGCTTCACGCTCCACCACGGAGAGGAAGAGCAGCAGGAAGACGACAATTTTGCCATGTTTGTATCCCTCCCGAGTCTTGCAAACTGCTGTACAAGCACTTCCGAAACATTCTCCATCTCAATCAGAATAGAGCTGAAGCTTCTAATCCAACCCCTACACCATTTCAGACAAATGGTTGTCCAATCTCTTCTTAAAATCTTTGAGTGATGGGGCACCCCAACTTCTGGAGGCAAGCTGTTCCACTGGTTAATTGTTCTAACATGCCAGGAAATTTCTCCTTAATTCCAGGTTGCTTCTCTCCTTGATCAGTTTCCATCCATTGTTTCTCCTCCTGCCTTCTGGTGCTTTGGAAAAATAGGTTGACCCCCCCCCCCACCTCCTCATGGCAGCCCCTCAAATACTGGAAGGCTGCTATCACCTCAACTGCTTGTAGAATTTTTATCTCCCAAGGTGCAAACAAAAATCAATGCCGGCTGTAGAAGAACCTGCGGTAAACAGCTTGGAGCATTGTGAATTTAATGCAATGGTTCTGTGACAAAAAATTGTAATTATGCCTTTTGGTGAACCAACTGTTCCCCTTCAAACCGGCCTTAGTGGCAAATTACAAAAAAGATAGAAATACTCACCTTCTCCTGCTTATTGTCCCAAAATCAGGAAGCTGGCTGTCCTAAACAAGGTAGTTTGTTGGAACCAAATGAGGTACTTACACAACCCTCTTTTTTTTTAAATGTGACACAAAACATTTTTTAAAAAAAACAAAAGCATCAGAATGTAGCAAGCTGAAAGGACTAAACCTCCCCTTATTGTCCAGTCTACTAGAATGGGCAGCTGTATTAATAATGCCTTTCCTATACATTGAAGTCTGGATAAAAGCTCTATTACATTATTAATTTTTTAAAAAGGTGTTCTAGTATCACTTTACTTACTCCAGGGACCTAGTTGAGTCCACTAGAATTTGGTCAGGCCTTAGTATTACTTGGATGAGAAATCAGCAGGAAATTCAAAGACTGTGGCTAGACGGAGAACCGGAAAAACCTGAAAAAATTGAGTAGCAAATCACATACTAATGCCAGGAAACGCCACGTAATAAACAAGACTTGGAGCTTGATTGAAAGAAGACTTTGTTTTTAATGCAGGTTTCCCCTATACCTATGTGTGTGACTTACCCCCAGTCATGGCAAAGGTACTATGCAGCTGATCTTGAAAAACTGAATTAAGGTTAGACCTGGTTAGCACTTGGATGGGGGACCATGAGGAAATCCCAGCGGGGGGGGGAGGGCATCTTAGGAAGATAGAAAAAATTAATTAGAATTAGAATAGAATAGGATAGAATAGAATAGGAATAGGATAGGATAGAATAGAATAGAATTACAGGATAGGATAGAATAGGATAGAATAGGAATAGGATAGAATAGAATAGAATAGAATTGAATTACAGGATAGGATAGAATAGGATAGGATAGAATAGAATTATAGGATAGGATTAGGATAGGATAGAATAGAATAGAATTGAATTGAATTACAGGATAGGATAGAATAGGATAGGATAGAATAGAATTACAGGATAGGATTAGGATAGGATAGAATAGAATTACAGGATAGGAATAGAATAGAATTACAGGATAGGATTAGAATAGAATAGAATAGAACAGAATAGAATAGAATAGAATAGAATAGAAGAATAGAATTACAGGATAGGATTAGAATAGAATAGAATAGTATAGAATAATGGAATGAAGAATAGAACAACAGAACAGAATAGAATAGCATAATGGAATGAAGAATAGAATAGAAAAGAATAGAATAGAATAAGACAATGGAATAGAATAGGAATAGAATAGAAAAGAATAGAATAGAAGAATAGAATTACAGGATAGGATAGAACACAATAGAATCAAGCAGGAGAACCTGTCCTATACCATCATGGAAAGCAGCTGGAGCATACTTCTATGCTTTTCACCAAAAAGCTGGGCACATGCACAAAAATCTAGTTGCATTTGGAGACTTCATTATTTGCAATGGTGGCGACTATCTGTAGCTTGTGGGTTGGTTTCTGAACGTTTCGTTACCAGGCCAGGTAACATCGTCAGCGGAGTTTAGGGGGGGGTGTCAGTTTCAGTGTTCCTCTGCTTATAAGGATGCTGTGTAGTCAGTAGGTGAAGAAGTTACCTAGCCTGGTGACGAAACGTTCAGAAACCAACGAACCTCCACCCTCCACTTAATTATCTTGAACTCTTGCTTTCATTAAGTCCGCAGGTTATAAGCAGATTTCCCAAAGCAATACTAGTCTTTTTCAAACCTGTCTTAAGCATTAAACAGAAGGCAGAGGCTCCTGAATGTGTGAACGCTTGGCACCTTTCAGAACAGCAAACTCAAGAAGTTTGCCGAATTTTAATAGAGGGCCAGGTCTAGACATTTGTAGCAGCAGCTGCCCCCCCCGGTGGGCCAGGTGGGGAACAGCAACCAGGATCCTCATGATCCTGTTTGTAACAGTTGGACTTCACCTGGAGCATGCCCAGTAATGCCCCTTAGTACCAGGATTCGTAGTCTTTTCCAAATGGGTGTCAGACCTGCCGCAGCTGGGTCCCTCAGAAAGAAAGACCCTCGACTCCTTTTGGTTGAAGTGATAGGTACTTTTACTAAGGGTTGCTGGTTGCAGCAAAAGCAGGCTAGAGCTAAAGTTCCCGCACAAAAGGTTAATCAGAATAGAGCTGGAAGAGACCTTGGAGGTCATCTAGTCCAGGGCTTTTCAACCTTTTCACCCATTGTACCACTTTTGGGAGATGGCAACATCCGAGGACCACCAGTCGCCTAGAAAAAACGTAATGACCAAAAAAAAAAAGAAAAAAAGTGCAGGTAGTCCTCGATTTACAACAGTTCGCTTAGTGACTGTTCAAAGTTACAATGGCACTGAAAAAAGTGCCTCCCAAGCCACAGCCGAGCAAGACACCTGCCTGTGAGCAGGTGCCTTGCTAATCTGTGAGCAGCTGGGTTTCTAGCCACAGTTAGTTTTTGGCTTAGCCAAACATATGAGCTTAATTAGGGTAGGCATAAAAGTGCACGCAGGTGGGAAACCAATAAATTCAAAGGAATATAGTGCAGGTGCCTTTTTTTAATTCTTGTCTTTATTGCAACGACCCCCTAGATAAAAAGTCAATAGGTGGACAAACACAATCCAAACATGGATGCCTGGAAAAGACACATTGCATAGTGTTTGTTTTCAACAGGAAAAAAAAACACCACTTTTTTTCTCCAAATGGAAATTCAAAGGGCATAGAAATCAGCCAGATGCATTTCTGTTGGCATTGGACAATGACGAGCAAGCATCCACTTGGAGGAAAGAGCCAAAAAAAACAAAAACAAAAAAACCCCCAGCACACAAATCTCAAGATGCAGAGGAAAGAGGAATGAATAGAGCCTCCCCTTCCTCAAATACACAGTACATTTGCAAAAAAGAAAAACTATAATTTGCTCATTCTGCCCCACAGAACAACTTGGGTGCCTTCCTTCCCTCTTCCAAAGGTTTAAATTATAAACACTGTAATTCACAGACAAGATGGGGATTGTGGGAGATTTCTTTTTTCCCTGAAAATCATACAGAAGCAGGGAGAAATCAGCAGGTGAGGATTACGACTCATGATCAAATGAGCCTGGGGGGGGGGAAATGTAACCATGGCACTATTGTGGCAGGGAGAACGGATCTCTTACAATAGTTCTGCTGCATGCCAGGAACAAACTCAACATCTGGGGTATATGGTGGCTTGGCACATTCTGACAGCCCCAACCCCTGTAAGACTCAGCACAGGAATGAAATCTGACACTGTAAGGAAATAGACACAGGAGGGGTTGGAGATAGAGGTAGATGGCAAGTAACCCCCAAAGGCAGAGTCAAGGATGCTGGCCTTTGAGTCACCTTGCCCCGAAGTGGCCTGGTCCCATTTCTACCCCCGGAACAAAACGGGGATCAACCCTGTTCCAAGTTCTCAGCTGCCCGTACTGCTGAGTAGGAGGTAGGGGCGTTTGACAGCTGGCGGCCGAAGAAGGATGTGGTGCGTCGAGGTTTCACCCTCTTGATCTCTTTCCCTGGAGAAAGGAAGAAGCGTACACACAGATAAGCAGAGCTATACCAACTCTACAATGATCAGCGTCTGGGTTCACACATCACCAGGGTTTGTTGAACATGTTTCGGTTGGTGCACAAAGCCGAGAACCATAATTTACAAATCACATTGGCCCGGAGTCATGCAATCTCCAAATAAAACATTTAGCCCCGTGAGCACACTGGGATTTTCGACAGCCTGTTACGAATTTGGTTTTCATTTTTTTTTTTTTAATTCTAGGGACAAAGAAATTGCTAATCAACTCCTTCCAACCTCATTCTTTTGAACACCAATATTGATCATGAATCTTTACAACTTTATAGCCCTATGTAAGCCTTACTAACATAATTATTGCATATTTTTAAACAATGACTTTTAACATATTTCTGGAAGGCCTCATCAGTTTTCCCCCCCCCTTTATAATGTTGATGAACTGATATGGGGGATATGGCCCATTTATCACAACAAGTTTTGTTTGTCCCTCTGTGTCTTTCAGCTTTCTAACACCATACCTCACTTTCATTGTGTTTTTATGGATGGCCCTGTGCAACTTTCAACAAAACCTTGAACATTTCATTTTTGTTTTCCATAAATACCTTCAGGTTCCCTAGACTATGCTTAAAATTAGGATTTTGCTTTTCAGCACATCAATCTTCTTATTCCAGTCACCAGACGAGATACAAACGAGTAAGTAGCTCAGCGGCTGCTCCCTATAGTTAATTTCATCCAAAAAGACCAGCTGGTCCAAATTCAAAGAGTCATTTAGTTCAGCCCTGTTTCTCACCAACAGGAAAAGGAAAAGAGCAATTCTCTATGCGTTGTATCGCCCATATTTAGTAACTAAATATGTCCTAAGCAAAGAAGGTTCTAGTGAGCTGACCTAAATGGTTAATGCATTTTCCAAAGAAGAATGCTGTTGGATGAGGCTAAGGACAGATGCAACTGAGTATCGTGTTTCTTAGAAAGGAAACTTGCTCAGATGCAAATATTATAAGTATTTGCACTGGCAACGTCTGCGCCAAATTCTCTCTCTCTCTTTTCACCAGCTTACCTTCTTCAACATAGTCGATGGTGGCTAAACGCTGGATCCGGCTGCAGAGCACACTGCCCTGTCGCTGAATTTTGGGAGGCTGCTGATCAGATGTGGGGACTGCAGCCGTGGTGGGCTCTGAATCCAGCCCTTTGGCAGACCCATTCAGCTCAATACAATATTCAATTAGACTACTCATCAGTTCGGCCTGTGAAGAGAGATGCAGGTCCATTTAATACAATGTCGCCTTTTTTGAAATGGCACCTTCCAGGTTATGTTAAAAAGGGACTGATTCACCCTACGATGCTAGATGACACACTGCATTAGCAATACTTTTTCCCAGTTCGTTGCATTATGGGAATAAAAAAAAACTCCCGCTGTTCTATTTTATCTACTTAGGACTTGGACCCCTTAAAACCAACCAGAAGCTGGAGAGAAAGAGCAACTGAATATGCAAGACTCTCCATTACGGAACATTTTGTCAACACAAAACACACTTCACAATCCTGAGTGGCTGCAATGGCTGGGTAGAAAAAAAGGAGGAATTCATGATCTAATGAAGCCTTGCCAGAGTTCTCCTGTGCAAAAGCTCACCGCCCTTCTTGGAAAAAGCAAGCAGGATGTCTGCATTCTCCAAATGCAGTTCTCATCCAGTTCTCATCATTAGGTAACCATCACGTGCAAGGAAAGCTGGCAAAAACATGTCATACGATCTGCATGGAATGTCTAACCAGGTAAGCAAAATGTGGAATGGAATAGAGTGGAATGGAGTAGAGTAGAGTAGAGTAGAGTAGAGTAGAGTAAAATAGAATATGAATAGAACAGAATATTATTTATTTATTTATTTATTTATTTGTTTGTTTGTTTGTTTATTTATTTATTTATTTGGATTTCTATGTCGCCCTCTTCCAGGAACTCAGGGCGGCTCACAACATGGATTGAAATCTAACATTAAAACACATTATAAAAACCCCTCAATCAAAAACCAATCATCCAAACAGACATGCAACAAACATACACTGGCTGGGGCCAGGTGTTAACTGCCCCAGGCCTGTCGGCAAAGATGTGTCTTCAGTAATTTGCGAAAGGCGGAGAGGGTGGGGGCAATACGGATCTCCGGGGGGGAGTTGATTCCAGAGGGCCGGGGCCGCAACAGAGAAGGCTCTTCCCCTAGGCCCCGCCAGGCGACACTGTCTAGCTGACGGGACCTGGAGAAGGCCGACTCTGTGGGCCCTAACCGGCCGCTGGGTTTCATGGAGCAGCAGACGGTCCCGTAAGTAACCTGGTCCGATGCCATGTAGGGCTTTATAGGTCATAACCAACACTTTGAATTGAATAGGAATAGAGTAGAATAAAATAGAATAGGAATAGAATAGGAATAGAATAACAGGAAATGAATAGAATAGAATAGAATATAGAATAGAATATAGAATAGAATATAGAATAGAATAGAATAGAATAGAAGAGAATAGAATAGAAGAGAACAGAATAGAACAGAATAGAAAATATAGAATAATATAGAATATAAGACACTTCTATACTGTTGCCCTTCCCAGTGAATCCAAGTTATTTTAATAATAATAATGATAAAGTTGGAAGGGACCTTGGAGGTCATCTAGTCCAACCCCCTGCTCAGGCAGGAAACCCTATACCATTTCTGACAAATGGCTGTCCAGTCTCTTCTTTTTTCTTTTCTTTTCTTTTTTTCCTGTCCAGTCTCTTCTTAAAGACTTCCAGTGTTGGCGCATTCACCGCTTCAGAACAGAATTGTTTATTGACCAATTGTGATTGGAAACACAGGGAATTTGTCTCCGGTGCATAAGCTCTCAGTGAAAAACAGTAAATGATGAGTAAAAGGCACAGTTGCTGCAATTACGTCACATAACGATAAACGTAATTATTTTTAGCAGACTGCACAAACCTACCTTGCTTGGATAATTCACATTTCAACGTTCAGGTAGTCCTCAACTCACGACCACAACTGAGCCAAACATTTCTGTTGTGAAGTGCTTTGCCCCACTTTATGACCTTTCTCGCCACAGTTCTTAAGGGAATCCCTGCAGTTGTTCAGTTAGTGACACGGTTGTTAAGTGCCTCTGGCTTCCCCACTGACTTTGCTTGTCAGAAGGTCACCAAAGGTGATCACGTGACCCTGGGACACAGCAACGGTCATACCTATGAGCCAGTTGCCAAGCGTGTGAATTTTGATCACGTGACCATGGGGCTGCTGCAACGGTCGTTAAGTGTGAGAAATTGTCACAGGTCACATTTTTCAGTAACTTTCAGTAACTTTCAACGGTCACTAAATGTTTAAGTCAGAGGTAGGCAACCTCGGCTCTTTTATGACTCATGGACTTCAACTCCCAGAATTCCTGAGTCAGCGTAGTCATAAAAGAGTCGAGGTTGCCTACCCCTGGTTTAAGTCAAGGACTACCTGTATTTGACAAAGCAGAAAATAGTAATCTAACTTGTTACGTGACCCACCCACCCACCCACACCGAAAAGCCCTTAAGGTTTAATATCTCTCCCAGTGTGTACATACTTGCTTAGAGTAAATCTTGAGCAGTTTGTTGACTTGCTGGCCTTCGTTTTCCCCATCAAATTCCAGCCAGAGAATATGTTCCTCCTCGCTTGGAAAGGTGTGATCCCATGACAGTTCCTGGAAGCGCAGGCCCAACAGAACATACTGCAGGGAAGGAAGGAAGCTTTGTTGAGAAGGCGAAGTAACGGGATGGCCTTTAATCAACTTTCTCCCACCCAGGACCTGGGCCTTTAGAGCCTTCAGAATTTGAAAGAAAAACCCTTACGGGTGGTCCTCGGCTGACGACCACAACTGAGCCCCAAATTTCTGTGGTTAACGGAGACATCGCTTAAGTGGGGTTTTGTCCTGTTTTACGACCTTTCCTGCCAGGGTTGTTGAGTGAATCACTGCAGTGGTTAGATTAAGTCACACGGTGTGTTCAATGGATCCGGCTTCCCCCTCGACGTTGCTTGTCCAAAAGGGGCAAAGGGGGATCACGTGACCCCCGGGGACACTGCCACCATCATAAACACCAGCCAGTGGCCAAGCTTGTGAATTCTGATCACATGACCATGGGGATGCTGCAACGGTCGTCAGTGTGGAAAAAAATGGTTGCAAGTCGCTTTTTTCAGTATCGTCGTAACTTCGAATGGTCACTAAATGAACTGTTGTAAGTCGAGGACTACCTGTCCTTTCAGCATCGCCAGGGCTCTGCTCAAAATGCACAACCCTCAACAAACAGACAAACAAAACAAATTGTTCTAGAGAGAGACATGCAACAGGGTTGCTGGATCACAGGTTCCCCCAGTCCAGGGGTAGGCAACCTTGGCTCTTTTATGACTGGTGGACTTCAACTCCCAGAATTCCTGAGCCAGCCATGCTGAGGGGAAGGGAGAGGTTTCCAAGCTGAGCCATGCTGGCTGAGGAATTCTGGGAGCTGAAGTCCACCAGTCATGAGGGGGCCAAAGTTTCCCTCATGTTGGCTCAGGAATTCTGGGAGTTGAAGTCCACGAGTCATGGAGGGACCATAGTTCCCCCATGCTGGCTCAGGAATTCTGGGAGTTGAAGTCCACGAATCATAAAAGAGCCAAGGTTGCTTACCCCTGCCCCAGTCGCTATGTAAGGTCCTCTGTTGGCCAATAGCAACGGCCCTTAGACTTATAAAGCAAAGTGCTTTATTTTTTTTAAAAAAGCAAAGTGCTTTACAGCCCTCTCTAAATGGTTTACAGAATCAGCCTGTTACCCCCAACAATCTGGGTCCTCATTTTACCGTCCTCGGAAAGACGGAAGGCTGAGTCAACCTTGAGCCGGTGGGAGTCAGCAGAATTAGCCTGCAGCACTGCATTCTAACCACTGCGTCACCATGGCTCTTCTAACTTATAAGTCTAACTTGTAAGTTAGTGATGGCCAACCTTTTAGAGACCAAGTGCCCAAACTGCAACCCAAAACCCCAAAGTGCCAACACGGCAATTTAATCTGAATACTGAGGTTTTAGTTTAGAAAAAAACAACTCATACATTAACATCTTTTGTCGTCAGAGAAAAACACGACGGCAAAGCTTTCAGTGATACAAACCACTTTTTGCTGAAAGGTAAAAGCTTGCATTTGGCATGGTTTTGAACCATTAATGTGATTTTTGCTGTTGTATGCATGCTGATCATTTGTCTAACCTTGGCTTCTACTTTGTACGTTTGAGAGCAACACATGCAGCACTCCGGTCATCTATTAGTCTGTTTCTGGTGTCAGGTTTGATAGAATTCAAAGCTGAAAACAGCGTGCTTGCTCCGGAGGCTTGTTTTGGCTAGGAAGGGGCTTGAGAAATGGCTTTTTCCTGCGAAAACTTAGCCAAGGAGCGAGGCGCGCATGCCCACAGAGAGGGCTTGAGTGCCCCCTTCTGGCATGCGTGCCATAGGTTCGCCACCACTGTTGTAAGTCGAATCCATAAAAGGTTGAAGAATCCCACTCACCCCTCTCAGGTTTACCTTCTCCTTGCTGTCAATGATATAGACGCCCTCCAGGCTGATGGCCACTGTCACAGCTTTGCGTCCACTCCGATGCAGCAATCCTTGAACCGGCTTGTCTATTTCCCCAAAGAAGAAGGCACAGCTGCAGAGACAGGAGGCAGACAAAGAGAGCTGGGGTGTATACAACACCTGAACTCAATCAACCAGAGTAGAGCTGGAAGAGATCTTGGAGGTCTTCTAGTCTACCCCCTGCTCAGGCAAGAAACCCCATACCATTCCAGTCAAATGGTTGTCCAATCTCTTCTTAAAATCTTCCAGTGTTGGAGCACCCACAACCTCTAGTGGCAAGCAGTTCCACTGATTAATTGTTCTCACTGTTAGGAAATTTCTCCTTCATTCCAGGTTACTTCTCTCCTTGATTCGTTTCCATCCATTATTTCCTGTCCTGCCTTCTGGTGCTTTGGAAAATAGGTTGCCCCCCCTCTTCTTTGTGGCAGCCCCTCAGATACTGCTATCATGATGTCCTCCCCTCATCCTTCTTGACTGGCCATTCCCAAGTCCTGCAATCGTTCTTCCAATGGTTTAGCTTCCAAGCCTTTAAGCATCTTAGTTGCTCTTCTTTGCCCTTTTCCCAAAGTCTCCACTCCCAGGGTTGGTGCATTTTAAGAGATGGAAAGTACCCCTGCCCGCCAATTAACCCAGTTGATGCTACATGGCCTCTGCTAAGCCCATGTTCAGTTCAGTTCACCGGGAGAGGGACACAGTCTCCAGAATGCTCAGTCCCCCTGGCCTGGAATGCTGGGTCTCATATTCCAAGCTGTCTGGCAGCTGTCGTGTACAGGTAGTCCTCAACTTAGGACAACTGAGCCCCAAATTTATGTTGCTAAGCGAGACATACATAGAACATAAGAACATAAGAAGAGCCCTGCTGAATCAGGCCAAAGCCCATCGAGTCCAGCATTCTGTGTCCCACAGTTGCCCACCAATTGTACATGGGGATCTTGAGCAGAAAGAGAAGGCAAAACCCTCCCTTTCCCTTGACCCCCAACAAGTGGTACTCAAGGGAATCCTGCCTGCCTCAACCAACATAGAGGCGGCACATGGACATCCGTTTTAATAACCACCGATACACTTGGCATCCATGAATCTATCTAGCCCTGCCTTGAAGCTGTCAAGGCTGACAGCTGTCACGACCCCTTCAGGAAGTGAATTCCATAAATCAACGACCTTCTGGGTGAAGAAATGTTTCCCTTTATTTGTCCTCACTTTCTTAGCTATGAGCTTTAGGGAGTGCCCCCTTGTCCTGGTATTGTGTGATAGAGAAAAGAATTTTTCTCTATCCACCTTTTCTACCCCATGCATGACTTTATACACTTCAATCAAGTCACCCCTTAAACGCCGTCTTTCAAGGCTGAAGAGACCGAGGCGTTGCAATCTGGTTTCATAAGGGAGGCGCTCCATTTCCTTGATCATTCACATTTGCTAAGTGAATTTGGCCCCATTTTATACCCTTTCTTGCCCCAGTTGTTAAGTGAATCACTACAGTGGATAGTCACACGGTTGTTCAGTGAAACTGGCTTCCTCATTTGAGTTTATCTGGAAGGTTGCAAAAAGGGGATCACATGATCCCGGGACATTGCCAGTGTCATAAGTACAAGTCAGTTGCCAAGCGTCTGAATTTTGATCCCATTTGCCACGGGGATGGTGCAACGGTCGCAAATGTGAAAAACGGTCATAAGCCACTTTTTTTCAGTGATGTTGTAACTTTGAATGGCCACTAAATGAATTGTCGTAAGTCGAGGACTACCTGCATTGGAAAACTGCTGAAATATAAGGACATTACCTCTTCTATTCTGCTTTTTGTTGTTCTCATACCTCTCCCCTCTCCAAGGCTGCAGATGTCATCACTTGTTTGGGACATTCCCATTTCTCATCCAGTTAGTTGCAATTATCGGAATAAATTATAAATTATGGGCTCCAAGGTCACCGCAGATGGGGACTGCAGCCAAGAAATTAGAAGACGCTTGCTCCTGGGGAGGAAAGCTATGGCAAATCTAGACAGCATACTCAAAAGCAGAGACATCACCCTGCCAACAAAAGTGTGTAGAGTCCAGGCCATGGTTTTCCCAGTTGCAACGTATGGCTGTGAAAGTTGGACCCTAAGAAAGGCTGAGCGCCAAAGAATGGAGGCCTTTGAACTCTGGTGCTGGAGAAGACCCCTGCGAGTCCCCTGGACTACAAGGCGATCCAACTGGTCGGTCCTAGAGGAGATCAACCCCGACTGCCCCTTAGGCCAGATCCTGAAGTTGAAACTCAAGTCCTTTGGCCACCTAATGAGAAGGAAGGACTCACTGGAGGAGAGCCTGATGCTGGGAAAGATGGAGGGCAAGAGAAGAAGAAGGGGACGACAGAGAATGAGGGGGCTGGAGGGAGTCAATGAAGCAGTAAGTGTAAGCTTCAATAGACGACAGGAAGGCCTGGAGGAGCGTTGTCCATGGGGTTGCAATGGGTCGGACATGACTTTGCAACTAACAACAATGGGAATAAAAAAAATCCCACTGCTCTGTGGGAACCTGGACCCCCTAAAACCAACCACAAGCTAGAGAGAAACAGCAACTGAAAATGCAAGACTCTCCGTGGCAGAACTCACTGCTGAGATTTGTCCACACACACCTCACAGTCCTGACTGGCTGCAATGGCCGGGTGAAGAAAGGAGGGATTCGTGATCTAATGAAGCCTTGGCAGAGTTCTCTTGCTCTTTGTGGCTGCATGGCCACCAAACCTACCCATAATAAGGAAGCTCATGGCACTTTTGCAGGTAGGCGTGGTACAGCTTGAGCAGTGTGGTGTGCTCTTCACAAGCCCCTGCCTCTGGGACCTCACGAAAGGCCCGCAGGAGACCCTGCTCGTTGGTGGGCAAGCGGGAGCCGGCCCGTTTCCAAAGGCTGGCAAAGCGCTTATGGCCTCTCTGGCAAATATGGGAAGGCAAGAAGGAATCCAACTTCTCTCTAGGAAGGGGGGAAAAAATGAAGAGAAATTTAGCCGTGCAAGTTTTATTACTTGTGGTCCATTTCTGCTTTATCTAGGCCAGGGGTCAGCAACCTTAAACACTCAAAGAGCCACTTGGACCCCTTTTCCCACAGAAAAGAAAACACTGGGAGCCGCAAACTTGTGCACGCGTGATTGAAGAGTTTAATTAAAAAGAAATAGAGGCTGCTGTGCTCTGTCTCCCTCTCCTCCTCTCTCCGATCTTCTGCTCACCTGGCCAGGTGGCCTGACGTTCTCCGACAAGCTGACACACATTCTTATTGCGCTGGCTCTCTCCTGCCCTTGGTCTGCCAGTCCTCTCCCCCCACTTTGTGTATGTGTGAGAGAGAGAGAGAGAGAGACAGACAGAGAGAGAAAGAGAGCCCTGCTGCTTCCTGCTTCCTGCAGAGACGCAGCAAAGGAGGAGCCCCGCCCAATAAGCTTGTCAGCTTGGAGAACAGTGTGAGGCCACTCTCTTTTTTACTTACAGAGAAAGAGAGAGGGGGGGGAGGGAGGGAGGGAGGGAGAGAAGGGAAGCGCAAGTGCCTCTCTCTGTCTCTCTCTCTGCAAATGGTGGAGGATTGGGAGCTGCAGAAGGCTCAAAGAGCCACATGTGGCTTCGGAGCCGTGGGTTGCCGACCCATGATCTAGGACAGCTTTCTAATATAGTGCGCTACACCTGCGTTTATCTAACTCCAATCACACCCATCCCTTCTAGCTGACGTACAAGCACAGGTATTTTTAAATGTAGAAATGCTAAATAGAAAACACGAGGGCTTAATGTGATATCACCCTACCCATTGTGTTTTATAAATTATGGTTTATGGCTTAACACGTTCAGGGGACCCAGCCACTTGCGGTTTACCCAAGCATATGAGATCATGAGTTAGCATGGTACACTGTGTTGGTCACATGCTTAGCCATAAATTACAATTTGTAAACCAAATTATGGCTTGGCACGATCAATGAAGGAAATCTATTTTGGAAGGGCATGAACAGACTTGGTCCAATCCCACACTCTAGTGATACAGGGAGTCCTCAACTTACAATAGTTCATTTAGTGACCGTTCAAAGTTACAACAGCACTGAAAAAAGTGACTTAGGACCGCTTTTCAGTTACGACCTTTGCAGCTTCCCCGTGGTCATGTGATTAAAATTCAGACGCTTGGCAACTGACTCGTATTTATGACAGTCGCAGTGTGTAGGGGGTCACGTGATCCCTTTTGCAACCTTCTGACAAGCCAAGTCAGTGGGGGAAGCCAGATTCACTTAACAACCAGATTCCTGACTTATCAACTGTAGCAATTCACTTCATGACTGTGGCAAGAAAGGTCGTAAAATGGGACGAAACTGAGCAAATGTCTCCTTTAGCAAGAGAAATTTGGGCTCGGACGTCAAGGACTACCTGGAGCTCGTCATAGCCCTTGATGTCTCTTGCACTTTTATTTCAAATTCTGACGCAGGTTCTCATCACAAGTCAAGCTTGACTTCTTGTCGCATGTTGCAATAGGGCCTGAATTTGATTTTTCAATTTACTGTACTGCGTTGCCTCAGCTCGGCCCAGAGTGTGCTTGGGGAATGGCAACGTGGACCCGTCATGCAGCAGTGAAATCCGGCACGGTGTTATATTCCGTCTGAGAGAGAGCGCACAGAACCCCACTAGCTATTTTTATTTGTTTTTGTAAAATTAAAGGGATTACAAACACCCAGGGGTTTTAAAAATTGTAAAATAAAATGGAAGAAAACGCAGGAAAAACAAATGTGAATATAAAGTTACTGAGTCTTAAGGAGAAATACAAAATCCCACCCCACCTTTAAAATCCATATTTGGTCTTGTACGGCACACAAGATGCAATGCAACACTAACAATATTCTAAAAGCATCCTTAATATACAGGCAACCCTCAACAAACGACCACAACTGAGCCCAGAATTTATGTTGCTAGGTAAGACATTTTAAGTGAATTTTCTCCAATTTTATGATTTTTCTTGCCCCAGTTGTTAAGGGAATCACCGCTGTTGTTAAGTGAGTCACATGATTGTTAAGTGAATCTGGCTTCCGCATTGACTTTGCTTGTCAGAAGGTTGCAAAAGGGGATCACGCGACCGTCATAAATATGAATCCATTGTCAAGCATCCAAATTCAAATCCACAGGACCACGGGGACGTTGCAACGGCCGTAAGGGTGAACAATGGTCACAAGTCACATTTTTCCCTGCTGTTGCAACTGTGAACGGTCACTAAATGAACGGTTGTAAGTCGAGGACCGCCTGTACGTGTTTTTCAAAATTATTTTTAATGGCTAATTTTTCACCCAAGGCATCATTAGCCTTGGGAAGCACAGAACCCCCGTTGTCGTTTGGGTGCCACCTACTTCAGGAAGGAAGCCGTGTGCTGCTCCGGACTGTAGGGGCCCAAGTTGATCCGGCACACCAGGGCTCCCAGCGCGTCACAATCGGTGAGCTCACACGGATACCGTCCTCCCAGAATGTTGTACTTGGCCTCTTCGTACAAGAGCCGCAGGACGTCTTCATCCTGAATCTGGAGAAAAATCGATACAGAATCCCACAACATCGAGACTGGTACACACAGAGAGTCCTCGACTTACATCCGTTCATTCAGTGACTGTTCACAGTGACAACCGCACTGAAAAAAGGGACTTGCGACCGTTTTTCACACTTAACAACCGTTGCAGCACCCCCAGAGCCACGCGATCAAAATTCAGAGGCTTGGCAACTGGGTTCCTATTTACGACGGTCGTTGTGTCGCACTGTCAGGTGGTTTCCTTTTGCGAGCTTCTGACAAGCAAAGTCCAGAGGGAAGCCAGACTCACTGGGGTGACTATCAACTGCAGTGCTTCACTTAACAACCGAGGCAAGCAAAGTGGTGAAATGGGGCAAAACTCACTTAACAACAGAAATCTGGGGCTCGGTTGTGGTCGTAAGTCGAGGACTAACTGTACGTGGAGGGGACAAGGAAACTCCAGGGCAGGACTGAGAAGTTAAAAACAACAACAACAACAATATCCATTTCCATGCTATTGTCAAGGAAAGGCAGAATTCAATTGCTTTCAATCCCAAGGGAACTACATATCACGGCGTAATGTCTCAATTAATCCCTTTTCTGCATTCTCATCAGATCCTGAAGATGAAATGAAGGTTTTTGCGATTCCATAATGACAAAAAAGACAGCAAGCGACTCCAAAATAATTTAACCCTGCCAATCCCTGAGTTTTCTATACCCTGTCACACATACCGCCCCCAAAACAAACAAGAGAAGATAACAATTTGGGTAGAAAAATCCTATTTTGGGGGGGGGGGAGATAACCAAAATCCCCATACCTCTGAGGTTTAAAGAAAAAAAACCAGACTTCTAAGAGCAAAGAAAATGAAGCCCTCTTCAGCAAGGACGAAACAATATTTGGGTTCCTGAAATGAAGCGTTGGAAACTTTTTGCTGGGCAGCTCTCACTGGCAACTACTCAACGGAGGGAGGGAGGGAGTAGGGTATGCAATAAGGCTTGGAGGGCCACATCCTGCCCTGGGCCCGTCCGTGGGTTTGGCAAGGATGAGCCGGGCTCTCCTTCAACTCACCTGCAGCTCCTTCCTTCTCGGATGAAAGATATTTCTACGGAATTGAAGCGACGGTTCATCTGCGGGAAAATCAAAAGAAGGAAAGCAGGGGAGAGGCTGTGATTTAAGATCCTGGCTCTCTCGGGAAGAATTCAGGAAAGGGCTGGCCGACACCCCCCCCCCACACACACACACACACTTACGGGTAACGAAACGCACAAAATGGAGAACCTTAGAACCTTATTTGTATGTACTTTGGCACTGTACAAATCACCTTAGCAGCATACAGGTAGTCCTCGCCTTACAACCGTTCGTAGTGACCGTTTGAAGTTGCAACGGCCCTGAAAATAGTGAGTTGTGACCATTTTTCACACTTAGGACCTTGGCAACATCCGCACAGCCACGTGATCAAATTTTAGATTTAGCCTGGCAGCTGATTCGTATTTATGACGGTTCCAGTGTCCTGGGGTCACGTGATTTCCCCTTTTGCCACCTTCTGACAAGCGAAGTCAACGGGGAAGCCAGGTTCACTTAGCAACCGTGTCACTAACTTCAGTGGTTCGCTTAACAACCGTGCCAAGAAAGGTCATAAAATGGGGCAAAATTCACTTAACAAACATCTCACTTAAGAACAGAAATGTTGGGCTCGCTTGCCGTTGTCAGTTGAGGACGACCTGTAAATATGTTCCACAAATCTCCAGCAACATAAAACCACACAGCACACAGGTAGTCCTCAACCTACAACCATTCATTTAGAGACCATTTGAAGTCACGACTTATCGACAGGTTTTCGCACTTGCAACCTTTGCAGCCTCCCCAGGGTCATGTGATCAAAGCTCAGAGGCTTGGCAACTGACTCGTACTTACGACCGTGGCAGTGTCCTGGGATCTTGTGATCCCCTTTGGCCACTCTGACCAGCCAATCCGTGGGGGGAGCCAGAGTCACTTAACCACCCTTTTACTAACAACTGCAGTGGTTCGCTTAACAACTGTGCCAAGTAAGGTCATAAAATGGGGCAAAATTCACTTAACAACGAACTTGCTTAGCCATGGAAATTTGGGGCTCAATTGTGGTCGTTAAGTCAAGGAGTCCCTTGTGTGCTGCCTGCTTCCTGCGGATGGGGCTTTGCTTGTTTGTGCAGACCGGTTGCTGACATGCCGCAGCCCGGTACCAGTCTAGCTAGAGCAGGGGTTCTCAACTTTGGCAACTTTTAAGACTTGTGGACTTCAACTCCCAGAATTCCTCAGCCAGCTTTGCTGGCTGAGGAATTCTGGGAGTTGAAGTCCACAAGTCTTAAAGTTGCCAAGGTTGAGAACCCCTGAGCTAGAGATTCTGTAGATCGAACGAGCCAATACCAAAATGAGTTTTCTGTTCCTTTTCAGGAAGGGTGCAAGCGCATCAGTGTTGTGCGCCAGTTGCGGCCTTTCCTGGACCAGGATTCCTTGCACTCAAATCGTTCAGTCCCTAGTGATCTCACGGCTGGACTACTGTAATGCACCCTCCATGGGGCTCACCCTTGAAGAACATTGGGAAGCTATAGCTGGTGCAGAGTGCAGCAACACGGGCAGTTTCGGGGGCCCCAAGATTGGCCCCTGTGACACCACTGCTCCGCCAGCTGCCTTCGTTGCCTGGCTGTTTCCAGGTGCAATTCAAGGTGTCGGTGACCCCTTTTAAAGCCCTCCGTGGCAGGGGTCCTGGTTACTTGAGGGACCCCCTCACTTCACTGGGATTGGCCCGTCCAACCCGTGCCAGCAGAGAAGGCATCCTGCGGGTCCCATCAGTTTGATTATTCCGGCTGGTGGGGTCCGGGAGGGGGGGCCTTGTCTGCTGTGGCTCCTGCCCTCTGCAACATCTTGCCCCCCCATGTTATATTGGCCCCAACCTTCCTATCTTTTCTTAAGGGCCTAAAAACCTGGCTCTGCCCGTCGGCTTAGGGCCCCAGTGGGGGAACAGCGCAATGGAGGTGGTTGACAGATCCCACCTGTCCCCCACTCCACCCCCATCCTTTTTTTTTTAGGATTAGAGAAAGGAGGTTTGCCCGTGTCCCGCAGATGCCCCCGGAGATGCCAGCACCTTCAACAATTTCATCCACAGAGCAGCTGGTGAAACGGAAGAGCAGCTCCTGCCACTGCCGGCAGATCTTATACGGTTGGTGTTTGGGCTTCAGCAGAACCTCTGCAAGACAGAAAGAGAGGAGCGGATTCAGATGATGGGCTTTATAAGGACGCGCTTCAGCAGCGTCTCCAGTTGATGTTCCATTTCACCCTTCCTACTGAATTTTAATGAGCAAAGACTCCTGGCTCATATTTTTTCCCCCCAAGTGTATACTTTACTGAGAACAAAGCAGTTACAGATTACAGCAAGTAGAATCTGTTGGCTAGGCTTCAAAAAGATGCAATTAACTTTCCCTTCTCCCCGGCCACTCCCTTATTATCGGTCAAAGTCCAATTAAAAGTTCTCAGGAGGTTCTGGAAACGGACTCTGCGCTCCTGCCTTTCCCATCTCTGCATTCCTTTTGCTGACCTTGCATTGGATAGGTGCAGCTCCCAGTCAGGGCTTCAATCGGAAACACCCCCTCCTTAACCACCCATATTCCAATCTCTTCCCTCCCCCACTCTCCCCCGTTGCAAATGTCAGGCTGGCAAGATGTGATGCGAAGCAAGAAGCAGAAGGCAGCCACAACACACACTTCAATGGGGTCTCAAACTGTTTTTGCAAAGCCGAACAAATCCAAGGGGACAATTGCAAGCCTGCTGAGCCAGCAAAATACCGAAGCAAGGTTACCATAATCCAAGTTTAGCACGCTGCATTTACTGCCTCAAGGTTTGCACCTGGTGCAGGGAAGAGGATTCTCTGAGACAGAGCAAAGACTTCTATGGACAGGGCAAACCAGAGAAGAGCAACAAAGATGATTAGGGGGACTGGAGTCCACTCCACTCCACTCCTACAAGGTCCCTGCCAATTTTGTTATTCTATTCTATTCTATTCTATTCTATTCTATTCTATTCTATTCTATTCTATTCTATTCTATTCTATTCTATTCTATTCTATTCTATTCTTCTATTCTATTGTGTTATTCTATTCTATTCTGTTACTCCATTCTATTATTCTGTTTTATTCTATTCTATTCTTCTATTATTTTATTCCATTCCATTCTATTCTTATTCTATTCTATTATTCCACTCCACTCCACTCTATTCCATTCCTATTTTATTCTATTCTGTTCTGTTCTGTTCTGTTCTACTCTACTCTACTCTGGTCTGGTCTCTATTCTGTTCTGTTCTATTCTATTCTATTCTACTCTACTCTACTCTACTCTACTCCATATTGTCTATTCTATTCTATTCTATTCTATTCTATTCTATTCTATTCTATTCTATTCTATTCTATTCTATTCTATTCTATTCTATTCTATTCTATTCTATTCATTCAGCTGTAGTCTGGTGGCCCCCTGGCAACTGCTTGCCCTTCACATCCCTGCCATCTCAGCCAGTAAAGCTGCTGAAGATGAACTACAAGGTGCAGCTCAAGGCCTCTTTGGGAAGGGTGAGAAGTCTGAGCCTTTGGAGACTTACCAAGGAAGGGGGAGACCAGCCACAAGGAAAAGATCTCGAGAGCAGATTCGGGCAGCTTCAGCACATCCAACACCATCCGATGCAACTCGTGAGCTGTGACGGAGGGCAGGTTGTCCATCGTTAGGCGCACCACAGTGTCATCGACAAGATAAACCAGGACATCCTGGGCTGAAGGGGAGAGGAAGGAAGAGTTAAAAAAAAACAAACAGTTGCGGTATTACACAACCCGATGACTGAACCAACTTAGTTTTCCAGGTTCGCACAATTCCTTAAACAAAAAACAAATCCACCCATCACAAAAAAAATGAACCAAACTTTGAACTACCACCTCTGTGAAAGATCTGCAATCGCATAATATGAGAAGCTTTATTAGTTCAGTCTGGTATTAACACCCAGGTGGGCAAGGACAGAACGTAAAGCAAAAGTCCGTTACTAAAAAACATTTAAGAACACGGACAATCCTGAATAGGATTCGCACCTCACACAGCCGCGTCTGCCAGGACTCTCTGTATAAATGGGGCGTAGTGTTCTCCCCTCAGTGGGGTCCCACGCCAATCTGTAGAGCACATCCTGACTGGCTGCCAGCTGAGGGCATATACCGGTCCGATACAGGTAGTCCTCGACTTAGCAACCACAATGGAGCCCCAAATTTCTGTTGCTAAGCAAGACATTCATTAAGTTTGATTTTGGCCCCTTTGGCAACCTTGTTAAGTGAATCACTGCAGTTGTTAAATTGGTAGCACCGTGGTTAAGTGCATCTGGTTTTCCCACTGACTTTGCTTGTCAAAAGGTCGGAAAAGGGGATCACATGACCCCCCGGGACAGTCCGATCGTCATAAATATAACTCAGTTGTCAAGCACCAAATCTTGATCATGTGACCTCGGGGATGCCGCAACAGTCATTAAGTGTGAAAAAGTCGCTTTTTTCAGTGCCTTTGTAACTTCGGTCACTAAATGAATGGTTGTAAGCTGAGGACTGCCTGTATCTGTTTTTTTTTTTTAATACAGTATAAACAGTGCTGCGTTTCAGTGGTCAGATGGCCTAGTCATTGGTATTTGAATATAGATCTTTTTCACATTCATATTTGACGGTGTTTTACTAATCTTAGTGAAATGTTAATATATACTGCTAGTCCGTGTATGATACGCCATACAATAAACCAGCAATGCTGGCTGTGGAATTCTGTGAGTTGAAGTCCACATGCCTTAAAATTGTCAAGGTTGAGAAACACTGCAATAAACGAATACATTTAAGAACATTTTTATTTTCAACTCATACATCCTTTGGTGGTGGTGGGGATTTCCTTTTACTCACCACGAGGACCAGTGGAAGAGACGCTACTTCGCTGAGACCCATGGTCCCCACTGGGGGGTACCATAAGTTTATCCCCCTCCATCTGTAACCGAAAAGATAAAAAAAAAAATTGTATGCTTGCCAACAGACTAAACATACGCACATATTCAGTTCTAAGCCTAGCCAAAGGCAGAGGGCTTTGTATCACGCTAAGACATTAAAATGTGTATTAACAGAGCATAAAGATCTACTCTGACTTAACAGGACATTGTAGCATAAAAACCTACGTAACATGCAGCTACAACAAGGGCTGGAGTCCCCCAAGTCCAACTACCTAGGGTAGATGACTTTTTTCAGTGCCTTTGTAACTTTGAACAGTCATTAAATGAAGCCTAAGTCGAGGATCACCTGTATTAATAGCAACAAATACCCATGACGTAGAAAACCTAATTGGACAGTGAATAATATTAATATGTTACTGATATATAAGGGTGTAAGGTGTACATAGTATGTTTTAAATGTGTGTTATGTATGTGTACACTTTGAGAGGAAGCAACTCAATTTCATTTTTTAATATGTGCCGTTGTGCCCACAGGGAAAAGCTATTCTCCAAAGCGCCTAAAGGCAGGACAAGAAGCAACGGGTGGAAACGCATCAAGGAGAGAAGCAACTTAGAACTAAGGAGAAACTTCCTGACAGTAAGAACAATTAACCAGTGGAACTCCTTGCCTCCAGAAGCGGTAAATGCTCCAACACTGGAGGTTTTTAAGAAGAGACTGGACAGCAAAAACAAAATAAAACATGGCTTACTATGAAATATAAATTAAATCAAAAGATTGTTAAACTTTAAAAAAGAAGAAGAAGAGACTGGACAGCCATTTGTCTGAAATGGTAAATAGGGTTTCCTGCTTGAGCAGGGGGTTGGACTAGATGACCTCCAAGGTCCCTTCCAACTTTATTATTTTTATAGTCCGAAATGGTAGAGGGTTTCCTGCCTGAGCAGGGGGTTGGACTAGATGACCTCCAAGGTCCCTTCCAACTTTATTATTTTTATTGTCCGAAATGGTAGAGGGTTTCCTGCCTGAGCAGGGGGTTGGACTCGATGACCTCCAAGGTCCCTTCCAACTTTACTATTATTATTATTATTATTATTATTACTATAAAAATGACAGTGAAGGTTATCTAATTGGGATTAAGGAAACTCAGATCAAAGAAAAAGGCTTAATCGCAATAAAGCTCACACCCTAAGAAAACAGGAGGGTCAAACCAGATGGAACGAAAACTGTGCTAGCACTGAAGATGTTCCCTTGTTGGGTAAGTGAAACGTCTGCAAGAAAACAGCCAAGCTCAGAGAGCCCCCAGGAGCCCCCATTCCTCCTCCTCCTCCTCCTCCTCCTCCTCCTCTTCCTCCTCCTCCTCTTTTTCCAAAAAACCCCTTCGCCTCTAGCGCTGATGATGTTACCTAGTTTGGGTAATGAAACGTCTCTGCAAGGAAACCACCCAGGACCCCGCAGAACAAAGCCCCAAACTTTCCTACCTCCTCTGCGTTTCCTTGTAAGCTTTTCTTGAAGTTGCCCTAGGGCCCCACCCCATGACGTCACGCCATTCCGGTGAAATGATTGGCTGCTGCTTGCTCTCCCTCCTCTGCCCCAGTGACGGGCATTTCGGGAGGGAGTGAGGAAGGACGGCTGTACAGTAACAGGAAGTGAGTCTGCACATGGCGGATTGGGGGGTGGGGGGGAGAGGGGAGGAACTGGCCACGCCCCTCCGTTAGGTACCGCCCCTTCCAAGAAGCCCCCAGGTGGGTGCAGCAGCACAAGGAGAGCAATCAGTGAATTAGAATAGAGTTGGAAGGGACCCTGGAGGTCTTCTAGTCCAACCCCCAGCTCAAGCTAGAGACCCTTCTCTCCTCCAGTCTCCTTCTCAGAATAACAGAATAGGAAGGGACCCTGGAGGTCTTCTAGTCCAACCCCCTGCTCAAGCAGGAGGCCCTAGAGGCCTTAGACTAGGGGTAGGCCACCTTGGCTCTTTTTATGACTCGTGGACTTCAACTCCCAGAATTCCTGAGCCAGCCATGCTGAGGGGAAAGGGAGAGGTTTCCAAGCTGAGCCAGGCTGGCTCAGGAATTCTGGGAGTTGAAGTCCACGAGTCATAAAGCAGCTTAGGCCAGAGGCCACCTTGGCTCTTTTATGACTCGTGGACTTCAACTCCCAGAGTTCCTGAGCCAGCATGGCTCAGCTTGGAAACCTCTCCCTTTCCCCTCAGCATGGCTGGCTGAGGAATTCTGGGAGTTGAAGTCCACAGGTCATAAAAGGGCCAAGTTGGAAGACCCCCTGCTGCAAAAGATATAAAGTCCCCCCCCCCACGCCAAGCATGCAAAACCCCGCTCCGGCCGCCGAATTCCGGAGCCCTGGGAATCAACGCGGGCGGGCCCCTTTGATTTGCCACCCCATGCTCTATTGACGTCATCGGAGAAAAAGGAGGGGCCAGCTTCAACTAGTCAGTGCGCATGCGCTAGTCTGGGCCCCTCCCTCGCTTTCCAGGCCTTTTCCGGGGCGGGGATTTGGAAAAGTCACTGAGCTGGCTGAGGAATTCTGGGAGTTGAAGTCCCCGAGTCGTAAAGTCGCCAAGGTTGGAGACCCGAAGGGGAAAAAGATGCTCTCGTATACGGCGCGTTGCGAGTGAGCGGCGGAGGGTCTCGGGTTTCTGCTCGGCTTTTTGCTTGTTCCCGGGGGACCGGTGCCCTGAAGGTAGGCTGATCTCGTGTCATGAGCCACGGGTGCCCGACCTGGCCTGCATTCCCACGAGGCGTTAAACCCAGTGTCTCAATTGCTCCTTTTTTTTCTGCTGGCGGAATCCAGCAGGTAGGTTCCGCTGTCAGTTGATGACCCCAACCGGGTTTATGCAAGCAGACCTGCATGAAACAAAGATAAAGGCTTTTTTTTTTTTTTTTTTTTTGGTAAAAAGAGCCCTTGATCTCATCCACCGAGCTGGATTCGCAAAACCTCCTGAACGATAAACGAAGCAAAGGCTTTTCCATGATCCCGATTGTGCAGAGCCAGAGAAAGGGAGAGAAAAGGCTTTCAGAATAGGACAGTTTAGCAGGAGTAGGCAACCTTGGCTCTTTTAGGACTTGTGGCCTTCAACTCCCAGAATTCCTGAGCCAGCTATGCTGGCTCAGGAATTCTGGGAGTTGAAGGCCACGAGTCCCAAAAGAGCCAAGGTTGCCTACCCCTGGTTTAGCCTGTTTATTTATCACTGGTTAGCCACCGAGATTAAAAGGAACTAACTTGTGAGAATGCACCTGCTCATTCTCACAGCGACCTAGTGATGTGTACTCTACAGGTGGTCCTCGACTGACGACCACAACTGAGCCCAAAATTTATGTTGCTAAGTGACAAATTGGCCAAGTGACGTTTGCTCCATTTTACAACTTTCCCTGTCACACTTGTTAAGGGGATCACTGGGGTTGTTATATTAGTAACCCGGTTGTTAAGTGAATCTGGCTTCCCCGTTGACTTGGCTTGTCAGAAGTCACAAAAGGGGATGAAGTGATCCCGGGGACGCTGCGACCGTCATAAAACGTGATTCAGTTGCCAAGCAGATGAATTTTGATGACGTGACTGTAAGGATGCGGCAATGGTTGTAAATGTGAAAAATGGTCATGTCACTTTTTTCCAGTGCCGTTGTAACATCGAACGCTCACTAAATGAACTGTTGTAAGTCGAGGACTACCTGTACAGGTAATTCTCGACTGATGACCACAATGGTGGGTGCTCCATCGCTGGAGGTTTTCAAAAATAGGCTGGACAACCTGGTAGGTGGTTGGACTAGAGGACCTCTAAGGTCTCTTCCAGGCCTATGATCCTATATTGTATTCCTTCAAAGCCTGAACTTTGAAGTTCAAACTCTGCACTTTGTTCCCTGCAGGATTCCAAGGTTCCTTTTGAAGACAAAATAATGTCTAAAAGAAAATGTCTGTTTACTGAGAAAACCAGGCGCAATTATCCCGATTTTCGCAAAGGTAGAGATGACTACGAAGCAGAGTGTTTGGTCTGCAAACCTGGCACGTTTGTGTCAGTCGCACATAAAGGTCCTGGGGATCTGGAGTATCACATGTCCTCTGACAAACACAAGAAGGCACTCAAAGCATACAAACGCAACAAAGCAATAACCCGGGACAACTGGTCCGCAAAAACAGACTTTTTTGTGGATCCAGACAGTGAAGCAGAGGATGCTATGACTGTGGGTGAGAGCACTTTAGCATTCCACACAGTCATGAATCACAGCACCAACAAACCAGAGGATGGTAACTCCGACTTGTTGAGAAAATTATTTTCTGATGCAGACCTAGCTCAAAAATTTTTCAGTGTCCAAACCAAAAGAGAACCTATTGAAAATTGTGTACTTGCCCCACACATAGATATTGTTGACCTGGAGGCCCTGGAAGAAAGCGGCATCCCTTTCTGTGGGGTGGCTATAGACGACAGCAATCACCGGGCCGTGAAAATGGTCCCGGTACTCATCCAATATTACGACTACAGGAACGGCGGCTTGAAGACCAAACTGCTGGAACTTCAGGAAACGCCCACCGAGACGGCCGACGCCATTTCGGACTATCTCGTCAAAGCTCTTAAGAAACACGGATTGCTCCATAAATGTGTGGCCTTTGCAGGGGACAACTGCAACACCATGTTTGGTGAACTGCGGCAAGACGAGGAGGCGAGGACTGTGTTCACCAAGTTGAGGAGAGCCCTCCAGAGAGAGACTTTGATTGGGGTGTATTGCCCGGCCCACGTTTTGCACAACTGCATCCACCACGGAGCAGACGCCCTGGAAGTGGACATAGAGAACATCGTTCTGAAGATCTACCAGTACTTCCACATATACGCAGTGCGGACCGAGTCCCTGCAAGAGTACTGTGAGTTTGTGGAGGTGGAGTACAAACGGCTGCTCTCCCACAGCAAGACCCGGTGGCTGTCCTTGTTCCCGGGCATCACAAAGCTGCTCCAGATGCACTCGGCCTTGAAGTCCTTCTTCTTGGGCCAGAGCAACCCGCCCACCGTGCTCAGGAGCTTCTTTGAGCACGAGTTCAGCGAGCTCTACCTTTGGCACATGCACTCGCTGATGAACGCCTTCCACTTACACATCGAAGAGATGGAACGGGAAAACAACTCCATCGTGGAAGTGATGAGGACGCTGGACTCCGTGCACACCATCCTGCTTGACCGAAGAGCTCAGAACTTCATGTCTCTGACGGTGAAGGGGATGCTTGCGGACAAGCGCAAGGAAGGGCTGGAGGCAGAATGCGACGCCTTCTCCGATGCGGTGCATCGCCTCTACAGCAACTGCATAGACTACTTGGAGATGTGGATGGCGTCTCTGCAGGAGTTCTCCTGCTTCGCCTGGATGGCCCTAAGCGACACACCGATCTGGGGTGACGTGGAAGCATGTATAACGTACTTAAGTGAGAAGGGTCTGGAAATTGACAATACAAAGTGCTCCTTTCAGTTCAACAACCTGAAAAAATTTGTGGAAGCTTCCAGCGATGAAGAAGGGTTCCAACATCTGCTTTCACACGAAAAATGGACCAAATATTTTCTGAATGTCAAAGCCGTTGAATGCTGTTCAGAACTGTTAAAAATTGCAGAGTTCTTCTTTGCAATTCCCTCTCGCAGTCTAAATACTGAGCACTTGTTCTAGTCTAGCGCAACTCCTGTCGACTGTGGTTCAAACTTGCCTTGAAGGGTTTCTGGCCCCACAATAAAATAAAATTATAGAGGCCCCTGTTGGAAAGTCAGCTGTTCCCTTTTTGATTTGCTCTAATGAGAAATACACATATATCCAATGAGAAGAAAAAGATGGGAATAGTTTTATTATTTTTATTATTATTATTAGTTTACAGTATTTGGGAATTTGTATGTTTTGTCACGTGACATATTGAAAAAAAATCCATTGATGTAGATTTGTGTTTAACTCATTCCTGCTGTGGTATTTTGGGCTCCATACCAACTTTGTTAGCTGCTATATATTCCTTTTGTATATATTTTTTTTTTTTGCTATATAGGGGGAATAAAAGGTTGGATGAATGTATTGCACATAATCAAGAGCACAAAATTGTAAAAAAAATTGAAGATACTGACACAGTTTATGGCTTAGCCTTAAGAACAAGCCAACCATGGGTTATTCAAGCTACAATTAAACAGCTTGATTTAATGTATACATCTCATTGGCATTGCCCCATTCATCAGTCTCTGTTTTTTGGATTACAACTATAATCCACTATTATATGACTATAATCTACCATCCCCAGTCAGCCTGTCATGGGAATTGTAGTCCAATATATAATTTGAGCTATATGCATGCAGTGGATGGGTCTATTATTGAGCCAATTAAAGATGTTGGGCAAGCCCAGCCAGAGTCCCCCCATTAATCTGAAAGGCAAAATCCATTTTGGCAGCAGCTCAGAGGGAGTAACAGTTTTCCACGTGAAAAGAAACAGCGGCATACACGGACTCTGATGGCCTCTAGAAAATGTCGCCCACGCTTTGCCTTGCCATTTTTCCTCAGGCGCCACCTCGGAGCCTCGCCCCCCCCTCACGCTTTCGCACCTTTTCTGACATGGGAGGCTCTCCAGGCCTTCCCTCGCGCTCACACGCGACTCGCAAAGCGAGCCTGGGAAACGAGCCCGACCTCCACCCCTCCCTTCTCGAGGCAGGAAGGCCGGTAGAAGAGGGTTACCGCTGGGCCTGGGCCCAGGGGAAGAAGTCGGCCAACGGGTAGGCAACCTTGGCTTTTATGACTGGTGGACTTCAACTCCCAGAATTCCTGAGCCAGCATGGCTCAGCTTGGAAACCTCCATTTCCCCTCAGCATGGCTGGCTCAGGAATTCTGGGAGTTGAAGTCCACGCGTCATAAAAGAGGCCAGGTTGCCAACCCCTGGCCTAGCTATTCCTTCGCTCGTCGCCTCGTTTCCGCTCTGCGCTTGCGCGCTGCGCCGCCGTCTACCCCGCGTACGAAGCGGTGGAAACGGGGCGGAGCGAACGCCAGTGGGCGGGCGGGCTCGAGAACCCCAGTCTGGCCGCAGAATTACAGCGCCTGGTTCCCTAAAAATCAATCCGGGCGGGCTTCTTTCCGCCCGGAGCGAAAGTCTCACAGATCTCTTTCCCCCCGGCCGCGGAAAGCCACGTTGACGTCGCGCGGCGGAACTCGCACACCGCGGAGGGATACCACGGTCGGGAGGAGTGAAAGGCCGCAGCGTCGTGTCACATCGCCAAAGGAAGAGGGAGGAGCCTGCTCCACCTTGGCCAAGACTGGCAGCGTCAATGGAGCCGTGGGAACTCAGTGCGCATGCGCCAGGCCGGACGCTTCCCTTAGTTTCTTTCTATGGAGGCGTTTTGGGGGGCGGATTTGGAAAATGAACCCAGGCAGTCCTCGACTTACGGCCACAATTGAGCCCAACCCTTCTGTTGCTAAGCAAAACATTTGCCCCCCCATTTTACTACATTTCTTGCCACAGTAGTTAGGAACACTGTTGTTAAGTGAATCCAGCTTCCCTGTTGACCGTTGCAGCCTCCCCATGGTCACGTGATCAAAATTCAAAGGCTCAGCAACTGGCTCATATTTATGACGGTTGCCGTGTCCCAGGGTCAGGTGATCACCTTTTGTGACTTCCTGACAAGCAAAGTCAGTGGGGGAACCAGATTCAGTTAAAACAACCGTGTGAGTAATTTAAGAACTGCAGCGATTCACAGAAGGAAGGTTGTAAAATGGGGCAAAACTCACTTAGCAAATTTCTCACCAACGTAAATGTTGGGCTCAATTGTGGTCGTAAGTTGAGGACTACCTGTGTTCCATGCTGGGTGAGGGTGAGAGGATCACTTTGCAAGCTGCCAGACTGGGGAAGCTTCAAGATTTGACCGACCTGAAAGACATAAAAAGCAACGCTTTGCTGCTAATTGTGAGAATCAAGCCTGCCAAACACACTGTGTTGCACAAATCAGGAACTAAGTCCCAAAGGTGCTTTTTTTTCAAAAAGCAACTGGACTTTCTCAATTTTTTTTCTTTGAAAACATTAAAACAGTTCTAACTGTTAGAACTAAAGAAGCCTCTTGGATGAGAAATGAAACATTTTCAAAAGAAAAAACCCAAAAAATTCCAATTGCCGTTTGAAAGAAAGCACCTTTTGGGCAACCATGAGCTGGATGATTGACAATCTCTACAGAGAAGAGCAACAAAGATGATCAGGGGACTGGAGGCTAAAGCATATAAGGAACGATTGCTGGAATTGGGTATGTCTAGTTTAATGAAGAGAAGGACAAGGGGGGACATGATAGCAGTGTTCCAATATCTCAGGGGCTGCCCCAAAGAAGAGGGAGTCAAGCTCTTCTCCAAAGCGCCTGAAGGCAGGACAAGAAGCAACGGATGGAAACTCATCAAGGAGAGAAGCAACCTGGAACTAAGGAGAAACTTCCTGACAGTGAGAACAATTAACCAGTGGAACAACCTGCCTCCAGAAGTGGTGAATGCTCCAACACTGGCAGTTTTTAAGAAGAGACTGGACAGCCATTTGTCTGAAATGGGATAAGGTTTCCTGCCTGAGCAGGGGGTTGGACTAGATGACCTCCAAGGTACCTTCCAACTTTATTATTATTATTATTAAGACCGGAATTGAGTCGTGTATAAACTTAGCAAAGTGTGGGTTTTGCAGGGCCTCAATAGCGTAGCTATACTAGCTTACAACTATATTTCTCCAACTTTACTCCTGGTAAATTGGTTTGTTTTCCCTGGGGTTGTTAAAAGTCCAGGAAGATTCTCCGTCATCCAGGGGATAGTTGTATCAAGAGTGGTTTTTATTTTTGAAAAGGCAACTTGGACTGATTTTTTTTGAGGACACAAGAAGATGTTTCACTTCCCCACCTGGAAGTTTCATAATTTGTATTGGATGCTGTGTCCTTTCGCTTCGAACACAGGTGCAGGATGATGGGGATGAGTCTGGGTTGTCTGCATCTCAGACTGAAGGGCAAATGGGTCCTGTAGTTTGCAAGTTTTCTGGAAATCCATTCATTCTCCGGCACCATTTGAAGGAGGCTTATCCTGAAGCCAAACGTCTATGAAGATTCTCCATCATCCAGGGCATAGTTGCATCAAGAGTGGTTTTTATTTTTGAAAAGGCAACTGGACTGGGGTTGGTTTTTTTTAGGGGAAAAAAAGACGTTTTGCTTCCTATCCTGGAAGTTTCATCAGTTACTATGGGAGATGGAAGAAGGACAGTTTTGATATTTCCCTGGACCAGGGGTAGGCAACCTTGGCCCCCTCATGACTCATGGACTTCAACTCCCAGAATTCCTGAGCCAGCATGAGGGAAACTTTGGCCCCCTCATGACTCGTGGACATCAACTCCCAGAATTCCTGAGCCAGCATGAGGGAAACTTTGGCTCCCTCATGACTCGTGGACTTCAACTCCCAGAATTCCTGAGCCAGCATGAGGGAAACTTTGGCCCCCTCATGACTCGTGGACTTCAACTCCCAGAATTCCTGAGCCAGCATGAGGGAAACTTTGGCCCCCTCATGACTCGTGGACTTCAACTCCCAGAATTCCTGAGCAAGCATGAGGGAAACTTTGGCTCCTTCATGACTCGTGGACTTCAACTCCCAGAATTCCTGAGCCAGCATGAGGGAAACTTTGGCCCCCTCTTGACTCGTGGACTTCAACTCCCAGAATTCCTGAGCAAGCATGAGGGAAACTTTGGCTCCTTCATGACTCGTGGACTTCAACTCCCAGAATTCCTGAGCCAGCATGAGGGAAACTTTGGCCCCCTCTTGACTCGTGGACTTCAACTCCCAGAATTCCTGAGCCAGCATGGGGGGAATTTTGGCTCCTTCATGACTCGTGGACTTCAACTCCCAAAATTCCTCAGCCAGCCTGGCTCAGCTTGGAAACCTCTCCCTTTCCCTTCAGCATGGCTGGCTCAGGAATTCTGGGAGTTGAAGTCCACCAGTCCTAAAAGAACCAAGGTTGCCTACCCCTGCCCTGGGCTCTTTCCACTTTCATTGAATTGCATTTTGCCCCATGCGGCTGTCTGGGGTGGGGGGTGGGGGTGGCTTGGAGTGGGAGGATCTGCAAGATGGCGAATCACCAGCCGGATCTTGTTTTACTTCCCCCCTTCCCCTCCACCCCCCATCACCACCACCTCCCTGGAGCTGCATGGAATTTTCCTCCATCCAGGCTTATGCGTGTGAATGTGTGGATGGATGCGTGAGAGTTCAGTTCCAGGATTTTTGGAGGGCACCGAAAGGAGAGAAGGTACCCAGAGCTTTCTCTGTGTACCTGCCTTCTGTGAGGTGAGGTTAACAGCTGCAGGGGTTTGGCTAGGGTGACACCCTCTTTTGCAACTAATCAGAATAGAGTTGGAAGGGAGCTTGGAGGTCTTCTAGTCCAACCCCTTGCTCAGGCAGGAGACCCTGGCCTAGACCTTTGCAGACAAGCGGCTTGGATTCTGATTGGATTCAGACAAGTGGACAGCTGGATTGCCCCCAGGAGCGGAAATCAACTCCCACCCCTGCACTGCCCAAATCCAAAGACAGCAGGGCAGAAGCCCAGAAAAATTAGAACAATTAACCAGTGGAACTCCTTGCCTCCAGAAGCAGTGAATGCTCCAATACTGGAAGTTTTTAAGAAGAAACTGGACAGCCATTTGTCCGAAATGGGATAGGGTTTCCTGCCTGAGCAGGGGGTTGGACTCGATGACCTCCAAGGTCCCTTCCAACTTTATTATTATTATAAAACCGAAGCCCTTGGCTGCCGTCTAGCCCAGATTCTTGTAGCTCAGATAAGGTAACTTCACAAGCAGGGACTGTCTCTCGCTTTTCTTTTTCCCCTCTTTGGCTGTGTTGGTTTTTATTTTCTGCCTTTTAAGTTATGGCTGTAGCTTTATTGTTTAATAAGGACAGATTAGTTCCGTAGAGCATCTCAAAGAATGATAAGCAGGGGCTAATGTTTCTTAAAGGCAATCCACCCAGCTCCAAGGGTCGCCAACAGGAAAATTGGACCCTGGAAGGAAGGAATGTGGAAAAAGAGCAAATGGAATGGGTTGAAGGCGTGGAGAAAAGTTTAAGCAACACATGCGCATTTCATCGTGGTGGGTTAAATATCTTTGTTTGGAGTATTGATTTTTTTTTATTTCCTGCAGAAAAGTAGACAACTAATCCTAATAAAAATGACCACACACCGGCATGTGCATGGGGGAAAACTTGCGTTGGCCAAGGAACGTCCAGAGTTTATTTTTCTTCACAAGCGCACGTGCACAATATCTGCTTGCATCCATGGCCATGTTAATCAAAGGTGGTGTCTTACGTCTAGCATAAGATGGATGGTGTGTTTGTGTTTGTGTGTGTATTGGTGGTACAGGTAGTCCTCAACTTATAACAGTTTGTTTAGTGACCGATCAAAGTTACAACGCCATTTAAAAAAGCGACTTAATGACTATTTTTCACCCTTACCCCTATTGCAGCATCCCTCATGGACACATGATCACAATTCAGACACTTGACAACTGACTCATATTTATGGCAGCTGCAGTGTCCAGGGTCACGTGATCCTCTTTTGCGACCTGAGGAAGCCAGATTCACTTAACAACCATTTTACTAGCTTAACAACTGCAGGGATTCACTTAACTACCGTTAAGTGAAAAGTTGAAAAACGGGACAAAATTCACTTAACGTATTTCTCACTTAACAACAAAAATTTGAGGCTCAATTGTGGTCGTAAGTCGAGGACTACCTGTACTGGTTCTGGTCTGTGGTTTGCAGGTGGAGAATCTTTTGAATCAGTTTCCAGTCTGACCCCGGGGCTAAACGGAGTTTCAGTCCCTGCTTATGAAATGCTCCCATATATTTTAGAGTGAGAATTGAGGCAAATGAACCGATTAGATCTTTTAACTAAGATCAAGAGTAATCAAACTCTTTCTGAATCCTGCTTGTCACGGGGGCCAAATGAAAACTGACTGCATTCCCTTTGGGATTTTAATAATTCCTCGTTTAGAGTGACTTTTGTTGTCGTCTTTGACTCTTTCTTCTGTACCCCATACTGAAATGGCACAATTCTAAGATAAGGCTGGGTTCCCCCAAAATATTCCTGAGACACAAATTACCCAGTGCTTTTTTTAGGCTAGGTAGCTGCACAGCTTCCCGCTGTGCTTACAGGTAGTCCTCGACTTACAACAGTTTCTTTAATGACCAAAGATACAAAGGAAGCGAAAAAAGTGACTTATGACCATTTTTCACACTTATGCCCGTTGCAGCATCCCGTTGGTCACGTGATTTGCATTTGGATGCTTGACAGCTGGTTCGTATTTATGAGGATTGGAGCTAATTTCTGGCACCCACTTCCTGTTCCTGGCAAAACGGAAACGGGTTTGCTTAATGATTGCTGCAATTGACAACCATAATTCTGGGCTGTCCATGTGCCGCCTCTATGTTGGTTGAGGCAGGCAGGATTCCCTTGAGTACCCTTTGTTGGGGGTCAAGGGAAAGGGAGGGTTTTGCCTTCTCTTTCTGCTCAAGATCCCCATGTACAATTGGTGGGCCACTGGGTGACACAGAATGCTGGACTCGATGGGCTTTGGCCTGATTCAGCATGGCTCTTCTTATGTTCTTATGTTCTTATGGGATGCAGTATATACAGGTGGGCCTCGACATAATGACCACAACTGAGCCCCAAATTTCCATTGATAAGCAAGTCAGTTCAAGTGAATTTTGGATGAATGAACCTTTTATTATCAAAGTATAACATGTACTGTATACCGTGAAATTGGCTGAGCCAATTTGCCCCATTTTTATGACCCTTTTTGTCACAGTTGTAACGTGAATCTGGCTTCCGCACTGACTTCGTTCATCAGAAGGTTTCAGACCTCGGGACCTAGCAACCGTCATAAATACACGTCAGTTGTCAAGCATCTGAATTTTGATCACGTGATCATGAGGATTCTGCATCAGTCGTAAGTGTGAAAAATGATCATAGGTCAATTTTTTTCAGTGCCGTTTTAAATTCAGTCACTAAACAAACAGTTATAAGTCGAGAACTACTTATTTATTTATTTATTTATTTATTTAGACTTATATGCCGCCCTTCTCCCCAGACTCAGGGCGGCTTACAGCAGAAATACAAGTACAAAAATATAAATTAATTAAAATAGTAATATACAATATACAAACTATATAACTATTACCACTCATACAACATACAGTCCCAATCAAAGGCCCAGGGGCAGAGCGCAGCTCACACGCCCCAGGCCTGTCTGCATAGATCTGTTTTTAAGAGTTTTCGGAAAGCTAGGAGGGAGGGAGCACTACGAACCTCTGAGGGAAGTTGGTTCCAGAGGGCTGGGGCAGCATCAGAGAAGGCCCTAACCCTAGGTCCCGCCAAACGGCACTGTCTAACTTATACTGTATGTATCTCCTATTAGTTGAGAAAGCTTGACCTTGATAAACATCCCAAATTCAGTGTTGAAAATGAACAGTCAGACAACCAGGTTACTGCTCCAGCTAATATTAGTATGAACTTAAAAAGACTCATTGTTTAATTGTAAATTGTGCATTTTTACATATACTATTTGTATATTGCATCTGTTAAATCAGGAGTATTCAAATGAGGATGGAGTGATACTTCATCTCCCCTTCCATTCTCTTCTTAAATATATCAATTTTGTTTCCTGCAGTATTCTGCCTCAGATTTTGAGCCACATTGAAGATAGAAAATGCCTAAACGGAAATGTGTCTTTACTGAAAAACTGAGGCAGAAATATCCTCATTTTCGTAAAGGTAGAGATGACTATGAAGCAGAGTGCTTGGTTTGCAAAGCTGGCACGTTTGTATCAGTGGCGTATAGAGGGGGCGGTGATCTGGAGTGCCACATATCCTCTGAAAAGCACAAGAAAGCCCTTGGAGGAGACAGTTGGTCTAAAAAACTGACTGAATTTTTGGTGACTCCGGGCACGAAGGCAGAGGATGCTCTTGCTGCAGCGGACAGCACTCTAGCCTTGCACACTATCCCAAACTGCAACAGCTACAAAACAACAGGGCGTACATCTGAGTTGTTGAGAAAAATATTCCCTGATGCAGAGACAGCACAAAAGTTTTCCCACACCCGGACCAGGACAGAAGCTCTTGAGAACTCTGTGCTTGCCCAGCATGCAGTCAGCATTGACCTGAAGGCCCTGGAAGAAAGCGGCATCCCTTTCTGTGGGGTGGCTATAAACGACAGCAATCACCGGGCTGTGAAAATGGTCCCGGTACTCATCCAATATTACGACTACAGGAACGGCGGCTTGAAGACCAAACTGCTGGAACTTCAGGAAACGCCCACCGAGACGGCCGACGCCATTTCGGACTATCTCGTCAAAGCTCTTAAGAAACACGGATTGCTCCATAAATGTGTGGCCTTTGCAGGGGACAACTGCAACACCATGTTTGGTGAACTGCGGCAAGACGAGGAGGCGAGGACTGTGTTCACCAAGTTGAGGAGAGCCCTCCAGAGAGAGACTTTGATTGGGGTGTATTGCCCGGCCCACGTTTTGCACAACTGCATCCACCACGGAGCAGACGCCCTGGAGGTGGACATAGAGAACATCGTTCTGAAGATCTACCAGTACTTCCACATATACGCAGTGCGGACCGAGTCCCTGCAAGAGTACTGTGAGTTTGTGGAGGTGGAGTACAAACGGCTGCTCTCCCACAGCAAGACCCGGTGGCTGTCCTTGTTCCCGGGCATCACAAAGCTGCTCCAGATGCACTCGGCCTTGAAGTCCTTCTTCTTGGGCCAGAGCAACCCGCCCACCGTGCTCAGGAGCTTCTTTGAGCACGAGTTCAGCGAGCTCTACCTTTGGCACATGCACTCGCTGATGAACGCCTTCCACTTACACATCGAAGAGATGGAACGGGAAAACAACTCCATCGTGGAAGTGATGAGGACGCTGGACTCCGTGCACACCATCCTGCTTGACCGAAGAGCTCAGAACTTCATGTCCCTGACGGTGAAGGGGATGCTTGCGGACAAGCGCAAGGAGGGGCTGGAGGCAGAATGCGACGCCTTCTCCGATGCGGTGCATCGCCTCTACAGCAACTGCATAGACTACCTGGAGATGTGGATGGCGTCTCTGCAGGAGTTCTCCTGCTTCGCCTGGATGGCCCTAAGCGACACACCGAGCTGGGGTGACGTGGAAGCATGTATAACGTACTTAAGTGAGAAGGGTCTGGAAATTGACAATACGAAGTGCTCCTTTCAGTTCAACAACCTGAAGAAATTTGTGGAAGCTTCCAGTGATGAAGAAGGGTTCCAACATCTGCTTTCACACGAAAAATGGACCAAATATTTTCTGAATGTCAAAGCCGTTGAATGCTGTTCAGAACTGTTAAAAATTGCAGAGTTCTTCTTTGCAATTCCCTCCCGTAGTGTAGATATGGACTTCTTTTCTCTGATGCAGCTAGTATAATTAAAGGATCTGCCTGAAAGGTTGTTTAGTTCCTCACCTGTATCAAAAGCTTTTTGTTGTTGTTAATTGCAAAATCATGTCCGACCCCTCACGACCCCATGGACCACCTCCCTCCAGGCCTTCCTGTCCTCTACCATCTTCTGGAGTCCATTTAAGCTCATGCCTGCTGCTTCAGTGACTCCATCCAGCCACCTCCTTCTCTGTCGTCCCCTTCTTCTCTTGCCCTCCATCTTTCCCAGCATCAGGCTCTTCTCCAGGGAGTCCTTCCTCCTCATTAGGTGGCCAAAGGACTTGAGTCTCAACTTCAGGATCTGGCCTTCTAAAGAGCAGTCGGGGTTGATCTCCTCTAGGACTGACCGGTTGGATCGCCTTGCAGTCCAGGGGACTCGCAGGAGTCTTCTCCAGCACCAGAGTTCAAAGGCCTCCATTCTTGGCGCTCAGCCTTTCTTGTGGTCCAACTTTCACATCCATACATTGCAACTGGGAAAACCATGGCCTTGACTATATGCACTTTTGTTGGCAGGGTGATGTCTCTGCTTTTGAGTGTGCTGTCTAGATTTGCCATAGCTTTCCTCCTCAGGAGCAAGCGTCTTCTAATTTCTTGGCTACAGTCACCATCTGCTGTGATCTTGGAGCCCAGGAAGATAAAATCTGTCACTACCTCCATTTCTTCTTCGGCTTCCCATTGTTACTACCTAGGGTTGGGTGGTCACTTATAGACTGTATTTTTATTGCAACAGATGGGAAAAGGGCATCTGCCAAAGAAACCCATTCTAAAAGCTATTTTTATTGTGTCTTGAAACTCAGATGCAGAGCAAGGTGTTATGCAAGTCCTTGGTATAAAGGCTTCTCTAATAAAATGTAAAAAAAAACCACACCCATGCCTGCACATAGCACTTACTTTTTTAGTCCGGTTAAGATTGCCATAGTGAGTTATTCTACTGTATGCATTCCTTATCTTTAATTCAGGGGTCCCCAATATTTCCGCTCTGCGGACCGGAGGCGCTGGTAGCTGTGGTGGAAGGGAGAGGGGATGGTTTCACTCACCCACACTGCTTGCACAAAGGCAGCTTCGCCCGTTTGCACACTCAACTGCCACTTGCACAGCCTGGTTCTCACCAGGCTGTGGATTGGTGTTGGGGGCCCTTGCTTTAATAGGTGAATTAGCTCAACTGAAGAAATGCACAGCTATTTTATACTTGGAAAAGACAAGGAGTCCCAAGAGAGAGCAGAATATTTTTTTAATATGTATAACAGTGTTTGAATCAATACACTCCATATATTAATTATATTATATCGGAATATTTTCCATATATTTTGAATATTTATTTTTTCCTATGGTCAGATAATAATGGCTGGTGTGCTAAATTGCTATATTATGGTACATTAATGTCTATTCTAATTTCTGTAATCGTAATACTCGTCATTATTACTGTAACTTATTAGCTGCAATGTTTTAGAATAGGGGTCTGTTTTAGAGTGTGAATGGAGGACAATGATGCAAAGCAGAAAATGATGCAAAACAGCCTCCTCTTCCTCCTCCCAGCTTAGGATACCGTCATAGTCTTGTGTTTAAAGTTAACCAGCATTCACGCTGCTTAGCTCTTCAAAGGCAGCCAAGGTCATCAAGATGGTGCTACAAACAAGGAAAGATTAATCAGTCTTTGAGAAGAGGAATTCCAATTTGGTTAGATCTGACCCACAACTACAGGCTTTAATGGGCTTCAGGGGTCCTTGGTGCTCTCCGAGCTTGCTTGTTTTCTTGCAGATGTTTCATTATCCTAAGTAGGTAACATATCAGTGCTACCGGTAGTAAGGAGTGCTGTTTGCCGTCAGTTTATATTGTGCAAACGGCACTCCTTACTACCGGTAGCCCTGATGATGTTACCTAGTTGGGGTAATGAAATGTCTGCAAGAAAACAAGCAAGCTCAGAGAGCACCCAGGACCCCTCACTTCAACCCTTAACTACAAATATTCTCCCACAGGCTTAATCAGCAATGTTCTTCCTTTCTAGAAAATTATGATAGAGAAATGTAGTCACGGTTCAAAATTGCATGTCACATTTTTTTGCCACTGCATTTAGGGGGGATTGCAGGGAAAATTTGGAATGGTACAAAGACAGAACACACACACACACACACACACACACAGAGAGAGAGAGAGAGAGAGAGGGAGAGAGAGAGAGAGAGAGAGAGAGAGAGAGAGAGAGAGAGAGAGAGAGAGAGAGAGAGAGAGAGAGAGAGAGAGAGAGAGAGAGAGAGAGAGAGAGAGAGAGAGAGACATTGTTTGTTTCCCTGCCAATAGTATGAGAGATTTCTGGTGTTCTATTTCTACTGAAGAAGAATTTTAATTCATCTTTAAAGTCTATTTTGTAGGACTCTGTCATGAAGTAATAACGTATAATTCATTTTCCTTTTCAAACACAGCTGGCCCAGACTTTGTGGGTTAAGATCAAAGTTAACAATTCTGATTTATTTTTAAAAAGATTAAGGCTTGGATAATTTTCTTCGGTCCCCTTTTAAGTCAAATGTAAATGTTGACTTATTTGCAATGGATTGTTTGCTCCGATTTGTAATTATTTGCCCCTTACACAAACTGAAACAAAGCTATTCACTAAGTAACATTTGCAGGTATACCCGAAGCACCAGATGAGGAACAGATCCCGCTGGAGAAAATCTGTAACTTGATGGCACATAAAAAGTAGGGATTTTAATCATTTTTTTTAACAAGGAAATAATATTTCATTGATAGATTGGCTGATAAAACAACATTTTAATCGCTGGAATTAAATTCATTCAGTTAACGTGGCAAAACATTTTTAAAATATAAATGCAATACTTACAAAATGAGGAGATACTTCTTATTAAAAAGCCCTCTGTCTTTTAAAAACCCAAACCAAACCATTTCCTTGTTTCAAAGGTTATTTCCCCACATGCACACAATTAATTATAAGTTTCTTCTCTTGGGAGAAACGCATTTTTCATTCATTCATTGTACAATAATTACAATACATGATGTTGTATTTTATGATTTATGGTACATGCTTTGTAGTATGCTATTATGATTAATGTTGATTGCTTTAATAAAAATTTTTTTAAAAAAAATTGGCTCTAGGTACATGCAAAGGGTTCAAGGGAATGTAAACACTTTATTTTCTCGGTTGTTACAATTTGTAGACGGCTGAGGAATGACAAGGCCTCAATAGAAATGTGGGTTGCATATAAATCTTAAAGCAGTGAAATCTTGAGAGGTTGCTACATCTTATATTTCACTAACCCAGAGAAACTGTAACAGATCTGACAGTCCTGTAAGAACCTGGCAATTTTTAAAAAAAAATATCATTTTTTTGGTCACTACACAAAGAGAACATATGTTGCAGAATGTACCCAAATTTCATCTTGCCACTCTCAAATTGAAATATAATGCTTTGTTGCTGTTGCCTCATTTGTTTCTCTGCTGAGGATCTGGCACTTTTCCCCTACAAGATTTTGGCATTCTTTTGGCATGCTCATTGTGAAGCGCGCCGGATTACACCTTACCCTTTTTTTGAAGAATCTTGAATTGATTAATGTTTATTTATTTGATAAAATGTGGAATGCTAAGTGACTCTGAGTGGTTCACAATAAAAAATAGCAACATACAAATTTTTTTGGTGGGAATAGAGCATGTCTGAAAATTGTACGGTAGTGAAATCTCATTTATCTGTTCCATTTTTCTCACACAAATTGGCCCGGATAGCTATAGAGACACACGCAGAGTGACCAAATTTGGAAGGTGGGAATTTTAGAGTGAAATCCTCAAATTAAATATCCTTGATATTTCCATGAATTGGAAACTTCGTTGGTTTCTGATGAGGAGACCAATGTTGTTTCACTGGATTCCTGTAACATAAACTTGATTCATTTAAGCAACACTTGTTTTAACTGTGCTGACCTTGGCTGGACACCCACAACAGCAATAAGCTATGATTTGCACACCACTAAGCCAAAACCAAGACAAATTATATTTTGGCATCAATGAGTTGTGTAAGCCCAGTCTCTGGAGGACTATTTGTTTTAAATTCTTCCGTATGAACATTTATTTCCTTTTCTCTCTCACTGTCTTTCTAGGAATTTCAGACTGCATTGTCCAGTTTGGCATCCCACAAAGTACTGGGTTATAGTTCCCATCATCCCCAATCAGCACGGTCATTGCTTGCACTGGTTGGGCATTGTGGGAATGGAAATTGGTTCCCTCTAAAGACCAACAATGAGATGAATTTCAGAGGAATTCTATTACATCAGGGGTGTCAAACTCGCCACATCACGTGATGTGTCGCGACGTATCACAACTTTTTCCCCATTGCTGGAGCTGGGATGGGTGCGGTTTTGGCATGACGCATCCGGCCTGCGGGCCGGCAGTTTGACACCCCTGCATTACATCATCTGCTCTCCGTTTGAATTTCACTCCAAAGGAGTAAACCAAATTTGAAGTTTTCCACAGAATAGGGATAAGTACTTTTTTCCAATTGCGTTCCCAACCTTAAGTTTGGGCTGGGCTGCTCAGGGCCACCAACATGTCCCACACCATGGTTGTAAGTTTGCTGAATGATGGTGCCTGAATAGATTTCATCTCAGCCATGATCGCATATCTGATGCAGGTGGTGGAAAACCACAGGTGTTTGGCCTGAGACAATAAGTGTGCACTTAAATTAAGTACTTCTTAAGTACATCAAATAGTGTCCAAATGACAAATAGTGGAATGATAAATATTTGGACACTATTTGATGTTAAAATATTTTGATAATGCATTATCTGAAGTTGCCGATGGCCTTTTCCTGTAATTGGTGGCTGGAACTTGGAAAGGACTGTATGGCTTCTTTAATTTCACATCAATCATGGTCATAAACCTGGTCAGGTGATGGTCAAGCACAGGTGCTTTGGCCTGAGACAACAGGCGTGCACTTACTATGAGGTGCCTCTTAAGCAATATTTATCATTCCAATGTGTTATTCAGGCAATATTTGATGATGAAGTATTTTGATAACAATATTTGAAGTTGCCAATGGCCCTTTTCTTTTCGACAAATTTTGTGTAATTTGTGTACAGAACTTGGAAAGGATTATATGTATGCAATGTCTTGGCCCAAGATGCTGTAGGAAACTCATTCTGGCTCTCGGTGCTGCCATTTTCTGCAAAAACAATGCGCAAGATTGATTTTCTTTTTATGAAGGAAGATTTTTTTTCCTCTCTGGAGAGAGATATAACGACCCGAACTCTAATAGTAAATCCACAATAGGGGGAATATTGAATTAGTTTTATTGACTTTTCAGGCCGGCAGATTAGATTAATATTAGATGTATTTATTTTACAAGCATCCATATAATTCACCAGGGATGCTTTCAGAAGCTCATGTCCTCCTCGTTCCTCCATAGGCTGTTTCATGCTTCATAGGCTGTTTCATGTTTTATCGAAGCTTCATAATACTCCCCCACCATTTTGGAGATGGACATCGGGCAATAGTATTTTCAGGGGCTTTGCTAGTCCTGTGATGCACAACGTCCTCCAGGCCAAACCCAGCCCATTTCATCTTTTAATTCCTTGTGTGGGCAATAGGACCACAAGGACCTTAGAGATAGTATAGAAAGACAACAGGCAGCCACCAAATGTCTCCTAGAAAGGAGGATTTAGAACTCTTCCCGTATTGGCTTAAGTATGATTAATAATTTGATTGTCTTCTGAAATCCAGAATGCCTTTAATAAACGCTTCAAGCCATTCCTGAGTACATAGATGGGGAGCTTCAGGTCCTTCCTTTTGGAGGTGTTTAGACAACTCAAGCCTTTTTTGCATCTTGTTTGGAGATACAAATTGATTAGGGTGAACGTATACCGCCTCAGCTCCCAATTTGTCTATTTGAAGTAGGTTTTGCTATGAAGGAAGGAAGGAAGGAAGAGCTTAAAGTTGCCCAACTGGTCTTTTGAAAGAGAGATTCCAGCCTGAGGGGGTCATTTCCTTCAGAATATAAATGTCTGGACTTCCGGTTCCGGTTCGCGGCATCCCTACTCGCAGTGAGAGACTTGTCTCCTCGTCGGCTAGCTCTCCCTCCGCCGGTAGACCCTTATGTGGGTCAAAAGTCACCCTGGAGGGTGCGACTTCTGTCGAGAAGGCTCTGCTCGGCTGCTGAGGAGCAGCGGCTCCTTCAGCTGTCCGAGTTATCTCTGAGGGCCGACAGAGAAGAAAATCGGCCAGTAAAATGGCCGATCACCCTGCTGCTTCAAACTGCAAGTCAAAGAACATCTAAGCTGTAAGAACCCCCGTGGTGAATCCAGGTGAGATTTGTCTTTGCTGTTCTATTTTATTTTCTTTTTGGTACCTGAAAGAGCCTTGTTGGAATTATTTCCCTCGCTTGAAAAGGCAGCTTCTACATTCTTTGGGAAGAAAGGCGTTCTATAAAAATAGAACAAACTTTTAAAAACTAATTTTACATCTATATTTTTTGGGGTACAGAAAAAAAATTCTTTCTAAGAACTGTACTATCATCCTATGCTGGAAGATTATTTCTTTTTCATATTATACTTTAAAACAGTGGTTCTCAACCTTTCTGAGGTTGAGACCCCACTTGCCCCGCCCATGCGCGCCGCGACCCCAATTCGGGGGTGTGTGCGCGTGTGCGCGCGCGCGCAAAAAAAAGTTTAAATTTAAAAAAAAAACAACAAAAAACAAAATGGCGGCCGCGATGGGCGGATCTGCGCATGCGCGGATCGGCCCATCGCACGCGCCACGCATGCGCGCATCCGCCCGTCGCGGGCCGCCATTTTGTTTTTTTATTTTTTATTTTTTAAAAATTTAAAAAAAATTAAAAAAAACAAAATGGCAGCCACAACGGGCGGATCTGCGCATGCGCGGATCGGCCCGTCGCACGCGCCATGCATGCGCACATCCGCCCGTCGCGGGCCGCCATTTTGGTTTTTTTTTATTTAAAAAAATTTAAAAAAAAATAAAAAAAAACAAAATGGCGGCCGCGACGGGCGGATCTGCGCTTGCACAGATCGGCCGGTCGCACACGCCGCGCATGCACGGATCCGCCCGTTGCGGTCCACCATTTTGTTTTTATTTTATTTTATTTTTTTTAATTTTTTTAAATTTTTTTTAATTTTTTAATTTTTTTTTCCAGCGCGACGGGCGGATCTGAGCGTGCACATCGCACGCGCCAAAAAACATAAAAAAAAATTTAAAAAATAAAAATAAAAAAACAAAATGGTGGCCGGCGGTGCCCGGCGACCCCCGCGAAATGGTGTCGTGACCCCAAGGTTGAGAACCACTGTTTTAAAAGATAGAAAAAAGGAAATGGTGTCTAGAAAAGACCTTTTTTAATTTACTGAGGACATCTAGTGGCAAAAATTTAATGCTGCAACTTCTGGTTACTTGATTTGAAGATGGAACAGACATAAGAACATAAGAACATAAGAAGAGCCATGCTGAATCAGGCCAAAGCCCATCGAGTCCAGCATTCTGTGTCACACAGTGGCCCACCAAATGTACATGGGGATCTTGAGCAGAAAGAGAAGGCAAAACCCTCCCTTTCCCTTGACCCCCAAACAAATGGTACTCAAGGGAATCCTGCCTGCCTCAACCAACATAGAGGCGGCACATGGACATCCGTTTTAATAGCCACCGCTACACTTGGCCTCCATGAATCTGTCTGACCCTGCCTTGAAGCTGCCTCTTCCTTGTGGGGCAGAAAGGCAGCTGCTTTTGCTTTTGCTTGGGCAGAGCTTTTTCAAATAAGAAATTAAAACAGGAAATAAAAGGGGACTAGGGAACTTGGCAGGAACCTTGGGAAGAATTACCTGCTGAGCCCTGGTAAGTTTGTGGGGTTTCTTGTTTAATTACAAATTCACCTTTTTTTTTAGCAGCCATCGCGCCCCTGACGGCGCGCGATAAAATCCTAAAACAAGTAAGAAAAAAATCCAAAAAGTAAACTGAGACCAAAACAAAAAATTTGAACAACCCAAAAAAGCTGTGTTTTTTTTAAATAATAACTAGTATAATAATAACAGCAAACATATAATAACAAGAAATGGAGATAGATAGCCAGCAGATGGAGGGGAGCTTCCCAGTGTTTTGTATTGAGTGTCACATGTATGACTATCTGTCCTGACCTTCAAAATACTTTTGAAGAGAAAAGATAAGCTGTGAGAACTGTGGGGGTGGATATTGCCTAAATTATATCAAATATAGCCTCCACAAAAAAGAAAAAAGAGACTCTTTTTAATCACTATCAAAATGGAGAAACCTCAGTCACAATTAAACTGTACACTTATATTAGAAAAGATCTATGAGGCTACTGCAGAAATATGTGTTACAATGAAAAAGTTTACTACAGAACTAAGATCCAGAAATTTCACTCCAAACGTTCAAATGGATGTCCAGGCTACATCTGACTATGGTATAAATCAAAACATACTAGAAGAGGAAGCAACAGAGACAAAAGAGGAACTTATTCTATCTTATAAACCTTCCATCTGCAACTTAGAGGAACAGAAGAAGCAAAGACTGAGATTTCAGACTACAAAGCAACGATGCTTCAAGGAGGAGAGAAATAGATGTCTAATGCAGAGGATGGGACAACAAAAATAGATCTACTACTACCTAGCTGAAAGGGAAGCGTCTTTATGGAAACCTGCCTGGCACAGAAAAAAAGCCAGAATTAGACTGAAAAGAGAAATTTAAAATTGTGTAATGGATTAAAAGGCAATGTTGGATTTATGGATGGTTTTAAGGATTATGATTTAGAGTTAGAAGCAAGAAAAAATATAAATATATATATACGAGGGTGATTTTTAGATCAGATATTTTAAATAGATTAAGAATGTACTTTTTAGAATAATAGATTTATTTTGATGAAAATTATGTATTGGATTTTTTAGATTGGGATGGTTTTAATAACTAATGGAGTGTTTTAAATTAGTTAGATGATCTTTTTGTACAACATAGATGTGAACAGTGAGAGAAACTGAGTCAGATGTCATGTGTCTGATTAACGAAACATTTCAAAGAACTTTCAGGCATTTTTTTAACCTAAAAAGCCTTTATTAGTATTACAGAGATGTCAGCACAGCATGGTGGATGCTAAGATCTGAATTTCCCTTCCTTTGCAAATAACATTCCAGGCATTTCCCCTCCCCTATTTTGGGGTCATGATTCACATCTTCCAATTAACTTGGAGGGCAAAGATTCACTTCCGTTTCTTTTTCCCGGGCTTTCCTTATATCCTCCTCCCCTTTCACTGTCACCGGATTTAACTCTAAAAATACAGTTCTGCATATATTGTCAAAGCAAGAATATTCAATATTAGCAGCGTTGACATCAGCGTTGTCTTTTTTCATCAGGATATTTAAATATTTCTAACACTGTTTGAGACGGATAACCCCAGATTTAATGAGTAAAAATAATGAATCCCCCAAATAAAGCCTCCCCTGTCAGGAGCAGTCTATCGCATGTCATGTCTTTTTGAGAACCTTTTGTGGACAATCAGGCAAAGTCCTCTAATCTGCTGTTCCTCAGTGCACATGCACAGTGCACAGCCCCCTTTGTCCCAATTTTCTCTATAATGCCACAGGCTGGGAAGGTGTTCTTGGTGTTTCAGAAATATACTGAAAATGCAAAAAAAAAACCCAACCTACCTGAAATTAACTCATAATTTTTCCCCTGGTTTTCACCCACATTTTGGTCATTTGGCAAGCAGCCCACATTTATAGCCATTTGTAGTCGCATAACCATGATTTACGTTTTTTTGCTGGAAACCTATGTTTATTCCTGGTTTTTGCCAAAAAGCTTCTCACTGCGGACCATGGATTTGATTAATGACCTCATACTCACTTATTGGCTGACATAAAAATGTCTTAAAATTGAGTTGGTCACGTGATGACTCCCTTAATAATCAGCATGGCTTACAACTGTAATTCTGGGCTCAAAAATGATTGTCTTCCTGTATATTGTGTATAAGTGTATATGTGATATATATCGGATATAGTTGTAAAAAATCAAGGATAATAGGATGGGAAAATAAAATTATTCTGCAAGGTGAGAAGATTATACTGGCTGGCCAGAATACCTGCTTGGCAACTCATGCTAAGTTGTGGTTTGCTGAATTAATCTCACCTGTCTAGAATAATTTAATAAGCTGGCTCATCGGTCATTGTATTAGCGTGACTTCCTAGTCTAGGACTAACCACATTTCACTGTATTAATCTAATCCAACCACATAGCTGTAAACCTTGATTTGCAAAGAAAAGTGGCCAGGTTCAAACAAACCATGGTCTGGTTTCACAGGAAGGGTGAAGACAGCCTTCTCTGGAAGAGAGGCAACACCATAAAGAACATACTGAACTCCAAATGGTAAAATGTTGGCTAAAATGAGTTGAGGGCATGTGCATTCTGTAAATTCAGCCAAGGTGTACAATGGCAGCTTTGGGTGAGGTTGGTTGTAAGGACCCACCCCACTTGGCATCTTAAGAAGACAGAACTCTTGGAATATTTCTTCCAACAGGCATCCTTTATTAAGAGAAAATGGTTGCAGGCGTTCTAGACAGGACCTGGGGCCCAAGACCTACGGTTCAAGGTTTTAAGGGGTCCCCAGCAGCCCCACCCCACCCCACTATCTTTCCAGTGACAATCCCAGGCGTTACATTTCCACCCCTTTTTCCTCACTGCCTGCGGAAGGGAGACTTCAGAGGGGAGTAGATGAAAGCTGATGGCCCCATTGTTATGGTTTAGTCCTTTTGGTGGTATCCACATTCAATCCCTTTGAAGTTGTACCTAAGGAAGTGAGGGCCATAAAACCCCTTTGTTCACCCCCCTTCCTGTAAGGCCACACCTGGAATACAGCATCCAGTTTTGGTCACCACATTACGAAAAAGATGTTGAGACTTTGGAAAAAGTGCAGAGAAGAGCAACGAAGACGATTAAGAGACGAAAACATACGAAGAACGTTTACAGGATTTGGGTATGGCCAGTCTAGAGAAAAGAAGGACTATGGGTGACATCATGATAGAGGTATTCCAGTCTTTGAGGGGTGACCACAAAGAAGAAGGGGTCAACTTATTTTCCAAAGCGTCAGAAGGCAGGAGAAGAAACAATGGATGGAAACAAGGAGAGAAGCAACCTGGAATTAAGGAGAAACTTCCTAACTGTGAGAACAATGAACCAGTGGAAAATGCTTGCCTTCAGCAGTTGTGGGTGCTTCATCACTGGAGGCTTTTAAGAAGAGACTAGACAGCTATGGGTCTGGAATGATATAGATCTCCTGCTTGAGCAGCGGGCTGGACTAGAAGACCTCCAAGGTCCCTTCTATTCTGATTCATTTCATTAGCCTGCATCCTGTCAAGGTTTCCAAGAGTAGCTTTGCCTCCTCTCCTCTTCTTTCCCTTCCTGCAACAGGCATTACTGTGGGTTATTGTAAACAGTGCATGGTTATTCTAATCTCAAATGAGGCGGAATGGGGTTAAGTGCTGAGTGTGCTTGCTATCTCAGGGTTGGATCAGTTGGTCATGTGAATGCAGCTCTTATCTTCCAATTATTGACTTAATAATTCATATTTGATATATGGGCAACTAAGGATGGGCAAATAAGATGTAGATAACGATCTGCAAACATTCCCAGGATTCATTGCCATCCTGGGCTATATCTGTCCCCGCTGCGCCGGGTTCAGTTCAGTGCGACTGTTGGGGTTGCCTGCTTGCTCTACTTGCGCACCTGCCAGCCTCTCTCTCTCTCTTTCTCTCTCTCTCTCTCACCAGCCCCATGGCGCGTTCCCAGATGCCTTGCCCTCTCGTCCTCCTTTGCGCCCTCCTGATGCTGCCCTTGGTGCTGCTGGAGGAGGTGGGAATGCCTGGGGGACTTTTCCCCGCATCTGTCACAGACGAGGGGGTGCAGAAAGCTGCCGCCTTTGCCGTGGAGCAGTACAATGAGCGCAGCGACAACGCCAACTATTTCAAGGAGCTGCGTATTGTGAAGGCACAGACCCAGGTGTGTTTGTGTGAGGGACAATCAGGGTAGATGGGCAGCCTCATAGGGTCCGTGGGGTCCTTGGAACGCTCTGAGCTTGATGGTTTTCTTGAAGACATTTCATTACCACACTAGACAACATCATCAGTGCACGGATGGATATTCGAAAGATTTTAGGAAAGGGCTCTGGAAACAGTGGAAGCGGGGGGCAGTTTAGGGGGCTATTCCCCAGGAGGGGGGACTGCATTGTGTCTTGAGCAAATTGTGAACTGAAAGGACATGACTGTTTGCTTCTGAAATATTTCCAGCTGAACTGATGTTCTTGCTCTCAAGCTATAATCCTTCCAAGATTGCATCTGATGGAATGAAGCATGATATAGAATTTATTATATAATTTTTTTTGCAGCAATTACCTAAACATTGTGGTACCTATTTTTTTAAATCCAGGTGGTTGCAGGTGCGAAATACTATCTTGCGGTGGAGATAGGGAAAACCGTGTGTTTAAAGAGCAACGGGCCAATGACATACAGCGAAATTCAGAACTGTGAGCTCCTTCCACGAGAGAAGGTAAGATTAGAGGGTCATATTTTTGGCAGCTGAACTGATGAAAGAGGCCTTGTCTCAGCTTAGCTGTCTCTGAACTTCTCCGAACCAGATTCTAATGCTTGTTTTGGATGATTCCTATTCATAGAACATAATAAAAGAAAAAAAATGGGAAGCCGAGTTATAAAAATGAGAATTATGAGTTCCAGGTGGAGTAGAGGAGAGCCCCTCTTAGCCAGTGCATCACACAGCATCCTAACTGGGTTAGTTTCCCCTCCCGCTAGGTATTTGTAGATATTTCCCAGCAGACAATCTGATTATCTGATGGCTCTCCCTTAGTCTTTATATTATCCCATTTAGTAAACCTTCTGTGACAGAAGACTGTCATTTTGGGGGCCCTGAAGACTAATGTCGCATCCCTGCGCAGCCTTTCTTTCTGCAGGCTAAATGAAACCAGTTCCCTTCATTGCTATTCTTAGGACTTGGTTTCCAGACTCAACTCACTCCAGTCTCTGGGGGTCAAATTGGACAAAACTCCAAGTGGGGCCTGACCAGGACAGGACAGAGAGGAACAAGGATTTCTCTTGATCCAGCTCTTCATAAACAGCTTCCCAAGTGCTGGAAGACTGTATCAGGTCACTCCTAGGTCTTGTCTTTGCTAGACTAGGCCAGGGGTGGGGAACCTTGACTCTTTTAGGACTCGTGGACTTCAACTCCCAGAATTCCTGAGCCAGCCATGCTGAGGGGAAAGGGAGAGGTTTCCAAGCTGAGCCAGGCTGGCTGAGGAATTCTGGGAGTTGAAGTCCACAAGTCATGAAGGGGCCATAGTTTCCCCCATGCTGGCTGAGGAATTCTGGGAGTTGAAGTCCACCAGTCATAAAAGAGCCAAGGTTGCCCCTTTGCCATGTCAAGGCAGTCTCAGGGTTCCTACTAAACAGATGGTGGGAGTTCCAGGTCCTCAGAGAAGGCACTGAGTTCACACAACCACTTTGGAGAGCCATTATGCAAGGGATCCCCATGGAAGTTTTGCATCACAAGAAAAGCAGCTGAAGACAAGTTAAAGTAAAGACAGTCAGTTTTTGTGTTCCCAAGAAAGAAGGGATACAACCTACGGTGATTTGTTATTCAACAACCTGAGTTGGACAAATGACCCAGCTGTAACTTGGCCTGTTTGCTTCCCATTTAGCTGGTTGTGTGAACTTACTTTGCCATCGCAATTTGCTTGCCATTCTTGGTGAACCAGAACTCAAATCGGGATAGTGCAACATGTCATTCCATGGGTCTCAGGAGATGGGAATTGTAGTCTGCTGAGCAACTTTGCAAGGTCTGGTTAAAAAAGGCCAGGCTAAGCCCTTTGACTGGAGGTGGTTTATTCAAAGTTTCCCCACCATCTATGTCAGTGCATTTAATTTATTTCCATGAATGTTTAACTGGGTTTAAAGATTCTCTTTTTTTCTCTTTTGTTCCCTTCCAGAAACTAAGCTGTAACTTTGTAGTCTGGTCCCGTCCTTGGCTGAATGAAATTGAGGTGTTAAGCACGAGCTGTTTCTAATCTGAGTGACTAAGGTGGACCTCACTTGCCGAGACCAATGTGGGCAAATGATTCTGAGAGTGTCCAGCAGCCAAGCGACCTCTTGGGTGCACCTTGGTTTCTTCCAACAATATCCCATGTATGGCCGTTCGCAAATCATGAATGAAATGGTTCATTTAAGTCCAAATTCAAGTTTCCTGAGTTTCTGAAATTGTTCCGTGACATACATGGGGACTTTTTCTCGCTCCTCGGTTCCATCCTCTTTTCTATAATTTTCATCTTCGAGAAGACGAATCAATATTTTGTTAATTCAGCTAGTCTTAATAAAGCGATCATCACCATGTTCCGGCTTTTGTTCGTTTCTTGTCCAAATCCTATCCAACCTTCATGTTTTCACCTGCATAACACAAGGCTACAATGGCTTGTTCAATAAAGCCGCTGGCTAGAAAGACTTTGCTTTGTCCAGTTGGGGTCTGCCTTCGGTTTTTGCTGCGTGTCTCCTAGCCAAGCTTCATAAGCTGACAGCCTGACACTAGCAACGGGGAGGAGGAGAGGGAGGGAAAGATTGGACTATAACAGGGGTAGGCCACCTGGGCTCTTTTATGACTCGTGGACTTCAACTCCCAGAATCCCTGAGCCAGCATGGGGGAACTATGGTCTCTTCATGACTGGTGGACTTCAACTCCCAGAATTCCTGAGCCAGCCACACTGAGGAGAAATGGAGAGGTTTCCAAGGTGAGCCAGGCTGGCTCAGGAATTCTGGGAGTTGAAGTCCATGAGTCATAAAGCAGCCTAGGCCTAGGCCAGAGTGAGGCAACCTTGGCTCTTTTATGACTTGCGGACTTCAACTCCCAGAATCCCTGAGCCAGTATGGCTCAGCTTGGAAACCGCTCCCTTTCCCCTCAGCATGGCTGGCTCAGGAATTCTGGGAGTTGAAGTCCACCAGTCACAAAAGAGCCAAGGTTGGCTACCCCTGGACTCTAAGGAAGAAGGGGCAGATAGAAGCCCTGCTAAGCCATGGGAGAGGCTTCAGCCAGCCAAGGTCAGCCATCGGTATGTAGAGCTGGGAATCGAGAACCTGTTTCCTAAACAATATACAAGCACCTGATTGGACATTTGCAGATAACTGGGGGATGGCCGGGGGGGGGAGAGGGAAATTTCCTTAGTGTTGTTTGCACAGGAAAACCTCCGATTTAGCTTCTGCTACTTCTGTAACTGCTTAAGCTTTCCTAAAATATCGTCCGGACCCCTCAAATAAATTTGCTTATTTGTTTATTGCTTATGCCTGTGTATTCATTTTGCTGGCTCAGGAATTCTGGGAGTTGAAGTCCACGAGTCATAAAAGAGCCAAGGTTGCCCACCCCTGGACTAGAGGACCCTTTGACCCGGATGGAATAAGGCTCCTGCCTTGAGCGGAGGGCTGGACTAGAAGACCTCCGAGGTCCCTTCTTAGTCCTAGGATTCTGTTTTATGATTCCGTTATTCTCTTCAGCCGCTAGAGAGCGCTATTCAACATGCTAAAAAGAAGAGGAAGCAGGGCACATTCCATCAAATAAAAGATGGATTTTTTTTCCTTTTAAACAATCGTTACAATCCAAAGCAGCTAAGTTTGAGAAAATCAAAACATTACAGGAAAGTAAATGGTGTATGACTCATGTGGAGTGAACACGAACAAAAAGAAAAAAATGGAAATATAAGTGCATGTCGGGGCAAAGGCAGCCTCTGGTTTCTTGCAGGGTCTGATCCAAGGAAAGGATGTTATTGTACATGTATTGATTTGTTAATTTTATATGCCACCATCTCACTTTTCCAAGGGTGGGAATATAGCTTTTGGTTATCCCAATACTGTCAAGCTCGTTTGGGAGTTTAAAAAGAGGACTCCCCAGTTTTTTAAATGATGGGCAAGGAGATGGCAGAACTTGGGGCTGTGATTGGAAGGAGCCCTGACAGCTGCAAAAGCCCCCCCCCCCCCGTCTCCTTGGCTGGACCTTCCCGATAGTCAAACCTTGTTCAAACTTTACAAACAGCATGATGTACGGTAGACATTAATTTTATTTTTTAGCCATTTCTTTGGCTTCTTTACGGAATACAATGGAGCTGCACGTACTGAGCTTGGTTGTCACTGTTGTTATTATGGTGGCTTAGCAGATGTGCTGTCAATCTTGTGCCATCATCATCATTTATCACCAACCTAGCCATGGTCCATCCACTGCAGGATGGAGGCCTCTTCCGCATGTTTCCCACCAATACGGTCCTGAGTTTTCCTTTGGCCAGTTGGACCCATGACCCTTCCTGACATCCATCTTGCTTTAGATCTCTTTCGTGGGCGCTTTTGACCAAGTGGGATCCATTCTATGACCGCCTTAGTCCACCGGCCATTGGTTCTTGATAGATAGATAGATAGATAGATAGATAGATAGATAGATAGATAGATAGATAGATAGATAGATAGATAGATAGATAGATAGATAGATAGACAGAGAGAAGAGAAGAGAAGAGAAGAGAAGAGAAGAGAAGAGAAGAGAAGAGAAGAGAAGAGAAGAGAAGAGAAGAGAAGAGAAGAGAAGAGAAGAGAAGAGAAGAGAAGAGAAGAGAAGGACGAGGGGGGACATGATAGCAGTTGTTCCAATATCTCAGGGGCTGCCCAAAGAAGAGGGAATCAAGCTATTTTTCAAGGCTCCTGAAGGCAGGACAAGAAGCAACGGATGGAAACTAACCAAAGAGAGAAGCAACCTGGAACTAAGAAGAAATTTCCCAACAGTTAGAACAATTAACCAGTGGAACCACCTGCCTCCAGAAGCTGTGGGTGCTCCAACACTGGAAGTTTTTAAGAAGAGACTGGACAGCTATTTGTCTGAAATGGTATAGGGTTGCCTGCCTGAGTAGGGGGTTGGGCTAGATGACCTCCAAGGTCCCTTCCAACTTGATGATGATGATGATGATGACGATAGATAGGCAGACAGACAGACAGACCGACATGGTTGGTAGGTAGGCAGGCAGATCATCATTCATGATCATCCTAGCCATGGTCTATCCAGTGCAGGATGAAGGCCTCTTCCACATGTTTCCCACCAATACGGTCCTGAGCTTTCCTTTGGCCAATTGGGGCCACAACCCTTCCTGATGTCGTCGCTCCATCTTGTTTGAGGTCTCTTTTGTGGGCATTTTTGATCAAGCGGGATCCACTCTATGACCGCCTTGGTCCACCGGCCATCGGTTCTTCTTGCTACGTGACCAGCCCCATTTCCATTTCCATTCTTTTGCTCTCTTGATGGCCTCGTATATTTTCCTTTGTTCCCTAATGATCCATGTGTGGGTCTTCCTATCTTGTCCCGTGATGCCGAGCATGTCTCTTTCTTTGCGCCACTCTTAGCTTTTGTATTGTATTGTAAGGTTAGGGTCCAGGTTTCACCGGCGTACGTTAAGAGCAGGTAGCACAAACAGCCAGTGTCAACTTGGGTACCAAGCATCCACTGCAGGTTGGCTTCCCAAAGCTCCCTCCGCAAAGGGCTTGCAGGTGCAATCGGAGATAAGGAGTGCAGCAGGTGTGCCAGGAGAGGAGTGTCCTTGCCCTGCCCACCTGACACGGAGGCTGTCCTTGGTCTTCAAGCTGGGCGTGGTGAGCAAGTCCCCATCCCAGCTCGATCGATCGTGCCTTTCTCTTTTCCCAGTAAGTCGGCAGCTCCGGCTCCAGCCAGGATTTGAATACTGAAAGGAAAGCTAAAAGCTGCAGCTCCCTGTGAAAGGGAGGGAGGCCCGGAAGCAGCCTCTTTGTCCCCACATCTCTGATTTCCTTGTGAGGCAGAAGGGCAGCTCCGTGGAAGGTCTCCTTGTGGAATACCTGGACAGATATTTTCTTGGGAAGATACTGCAGCCTTCCGGCCTCAACTGTGTGATGGTCAGAGGGGCCTTTTAAGGGAATCTGTTTCTGCTCCAAGATGGATCTGACCGAGCTTTGGGGTGATGGGTGGAATGTCAGTGTCACAAATGGGACCTCGATGGGGACATTTGACTTCTTCAGTGGTGACACCGCCTTGGTCTCACCGGATGTTTCATTTGGCCTAAGAATATTCATCACCACGGTCTACCTGCTGGTGTGCGTGGCGGGCCTCTTGGGAAACAGCCTCGTGATGTACCTCATTTGGATCCAGAAGGACCGGTCCACGGCAGCCATTAACATCTTGGTCTTTGGCCTGGCAATCGCCGACTTCCAGTTCTCCCTGATGCTGCCTTTCTGGGCCACAGAGGTGGCCTTGGACTTCCAGTGGCCCTTTGGCCAAGCCATGTGCAAAGCCATCCCTTCCCTGACTCTTCTCAGCATCTACGCCAACGTCTTCTTGCTTACGGCCATGGGGGTCATCCGCTACTGGTCAGTAGTCTCAGCTGTGAAGGATGGGTTAAGGATGATGCCCCAAGTGGCCAAGTGCATCACTGCTGCCCTTTGGGCCGTGGCGGTGGGGCTCACCATACCGACGGCTGTCTATGCCGGAGTGGTAAACGTTGCCGGGGTGGAACTCTGCCTCTTCCAATTCCCCAGCCAGTATCACTTGGGGATCTACCAACTCCAGAGAGTGGTGCTTGCCTTTGTGATCCCCTTGGTGGTCATCCTGACATCTTACCTCCTGCTCCTCCGGTTTCTCAGATTTCACCACATTACCAGCCACAGCCTAATGCGGCATAATCAGGTTGCCGCCACCATCCGCCTCCTGGTCGGCTGCTTCTTCATCTGCTGGTTCCCTAACCATGTGGTCACTGTCTGGGGCGTTCTGGTGAAATTTGAGGCTGTGCCCCATGACGCCACCTTTCACTATCTCCACACTTACGTCTTCCCTTTGACCACCTGCTTGGCTCACGCCAACAGCTGCCTCAACCCCATCCTCTACTGCCTGATCCGCCGCGAGTTCCAAGAAGCAATGAAGGACACCTTCCGCCGGCTGTCCTCCATCGCCTCCTACCAGTTGTTCTCCTCCCACAAGGCCTGGGAGGAGGGGGAGCTGGTGGTTCTGCCTCTCGGCCCATCCGATGCGCCCCACAGTCCTCGAAGCGGAGCAAAGGAGGGTACTGCCTTCTCTACCCTCTTGGAACCAGAAAAAGAGGATTGTGCTGCCGGTGGACTCTGAGTAGCATCTTCTGGACCTTGAGGAAGGTGTTTCAGACCTGAGCCAAATTCCAGGATCCTAATGCTGACTGGGGCTTTTTCAAATCAAAGATCTGCGCCACTGGGGATGTGCCTCCACTTTGGCTTCTTAATGCTGCAAGAGAGTTCCTTGGCGATACCCAGATGCATTGCTTGCTCCTCCAGTGAGTCGTTGCTTTCTCTTCTCCCAGACATCTAAAATTAAGAGGAACAGAGGTTTCGAACGAGGCTTTGAGGGAGTTTTGTGGCTCTGGCCCTGTTAATTCAACAGGCTGATTCTGTGTAATCCACTTAAAGAGGACTGTAAAGCACTCTGAAGAGGGATATAAGTGCTTATTCTATTTCAGTGGTGGTGAACCTATGGCACGCGTGCCAGAGGCGGCACTCAGAGCCCTCTCTGTGGGCACACATGCCATCGCCCCAGCCCCGCCTCTCCCAGTGGCCCCCTCCTCGCCAGCAGCCCCCCAGAGGAGAGTTGCCACCAAGTGTGGCCCATGCGGACCGGTGCAGCCAAGGACATGGCAGCCAGGCAGCGGGGACAAGACTCTGCCCTCGCACCCCATCATGTGCAGTTGATGCTGCAGGGCATGGGTAGAGGGCGCAGCCACCTTAGTGCTGCTGAGCTGCCTGGGTGATATGTGGCGGGCCGTGGAGGCGGTGAGTGGCCCTGCGGGCAGGCAGGGTGCAGGGCGGGGGCAGTTTTTGGGCACTCAGTCTCTAAAAGGTTCACCATCACTGTTCTGTTCTATTCTATTCTGTTCTGTTCCGTTCCATTCTATTCTATTCCTTATTCTATTCTGTTCTGTTCTGTTCTGTTCTATTCTATTCCATTATTCTATTCTATTCTATTCTATTCTATTCTATTCTATTCTATTCTGTTCTGTTCTGTTCTGTTCTGTTCTGTTCTGTTCTGTTCTGTTCCATTCCAATCATGGTGGTACAGTGATTAGAATGTGGTATTCCTTCCTTCCTTCCTTCCTTCCTTCCTTCCTTCCTTCCTTCCTTCCTTCCTTCCTTCCTTCCTTCCCAGTGGTTGGAATCCAGAATTGCAGGCTAAACTCTGCCCACTGCCAGGAGTTCGATCTTGACCAACTCAAGGTTGACTCAACCTTCTGTCCTTCCAAGGTGGATGAAATGAGGACCCGGATTGTTGGGGTGGGGGCAATAGGCTGACTCTGTAAACTGTTTAGAGAGGGCTGTGAAGCGGTATATAAGTGCTGTTGCTATTGCTACCGGTTTTCCAAGTAGTTTTCTAGCTTAAAATCCACAGACAGCCAAAGAAATGTCGGCGCTCTTGTCCCCAGATCAAGCCATTAAATGGAAAGTGTTTTATTCCTATTTCAATTAAGGTTCTTATTTATGAATGCGGATCAAGGTAAAATCTTTGGTCCAACTAATTCTGGATTCTTGACTGCAGAGATGATCTATGAACATTCAAACCAAGGTCACGTCCCAGAAGCTGCCAAATAACCCAGGGAATGTCAGAATCAAACTTCTGACACTAAACTGGAACCTTGGTGTCTCTCGATTGCGAAGTGCAATAATTACAGAGTAGAATACAGAATACAGAATAACAGAGTTGGAGGGGACCTTGGAGGTCATCTAGTCCAACCCCCTGCTCAGGCAGGAAAAAACTATACCAAGACATTGGCTGTCCAGTCTCTTCTTAAAAACCTCTAGTGATGAAGCAGCCACAATTTCTGAAGGCAAGCTGTCCTATTGATTAAATGTTCTAACGGTCAGTAAATTTCTTCCTAGTTCTAGGATATTTAATTGGGGATTAATTAGTTCTTCTTCTGCTTGTGCCATATCCGTTATCGGACGTTGGCGATCCTGTTTTTATCAGCAGCCGCACAAAAAAGGGCTGCTGAGTTTTGTCCAAACCGGTCCCTGAGATTTTGAAGCCATGATGTTCTTCTTCTGCCTGGACCTCGTTTGCCTTCCATCTTTCAAATGGAGGATCAAATGGAGCATGCCGTGTTTTTCTGGGTGTCGCATCACACGTCCGAAATAATTCTAATTTTCGTTTTTTAATTGTTTTGATGATTTTCCTTGGCTTTCCCAGGTGGCTTATTGCCTCCTCATTTCTGATCTTGTCAACCCAGCTTATACGTAACAGCCGCCTGTTAATTAGTTAGGGACAATTAATTAACAGGTCCTCCTGGCCTTCCATCACAGACCAGTTTGTGTCCCAGAAATAAGGCAGCTGTTAAAAAAAACAAAAACAGAAATGAGACAGGCCAGGATTGGGTTGAAAGTTGGACTGGGGGGATGACCACTAGGCTTTTGCACGCCCGTCTCTTTGAGTTCATTAAAGGCGGATCCAGTCCAGTTCGAAACTTCTGCTTGTCTTTCACCTTTCTCCTTGGTTTCTGCTGTCCTGCTGTGCATGGGGGGGTCTCTGAACTGCAGCCACATGGAAGGAAAGTCATGTGTTGCGCACGTTTCCCTTGGAGGATGGGGTATCTGTGGAAAACTCACCTGACACTAACGAACACCTTTGTTTTGGGCCAAAAGAGTCAGGGAGAACTTTGGCAGGGTGGGGCAATGTACAGCAAGGATGCATGTCAAGGATACTGTGCGTATTTACACAACACTGCACTCATAGCTGAAGAGCCAGGCCAGGACACTTTTGGACACAAATGCCCTGAGGAAGCCAAAAGTCAGAAAGTTCAATGTGTGTTGACTGGACTTTTGTGTTATGTCAGCCAAGCTAAATGAAACCTCCACTTTCTGAGACAGTCTACCTGCAAATCATCTCCTGGCTGGATGCAAATGGCCCTGCATGAAGGCTTGGTGCACTTCTCACATGCCTTTGCTTGGGTTCCACTCGCAAAGAACTGCAAGTGGCGACGACAGTCTCGGTTGCCGCAAGAGCACCTTCTGAACGTGGCTCTTTCAGGGACTCATTTTTACGCTGCTGCCTGCCATGAACTGGGAGCAGTTAAAGGCAGGAACCACCCAGGCCAAGGTCACGATTTGGAGATTCCCAGGCAAAACAGCCGCAATCAGGTTTTCAGCAAACACAATAAACCCAGTTTTCAGTTTCCTTTATAGAGTCGTCCAAATGTTGTGAGAGTCAAAACAGAGATGCAGATGGGTGTGTGTGTGTGTGTGTGTGTGACACTGACTGCACTCCAGGACGAAGCAAGGGAACTGTAGGACCGAGGCTCATTCAGTAGCCGGCGCAAGGCGAGAGTCCTGGGAAATGCTCTTCTGCCCGTCTGCAGAGATCCCCAAGGATCTCCTCACGAAATCTCCTGGGCCCCTTCCTTTCTCTCAGCTGGCCCCAACCAACCTCACAGGGTTGTCCAGAGGCGGGAGCGAAAACATGGGACTTTGAACCCCTGGAGAAAAAAATGGGAAATAAATCTAGGGAAGAAGAATAACTGCCAAGTCCATTAAATACCGTATATACGTAATCCAAATGTGTTTCTGTGATCTGTACTACAGATGATCTGTAATCTCTGTAATCCAAATGTGTTTGCTGAGGCAGTAGAAGGTGTGTGTATGCTCTTCCTGCCTCTTCCCTTCCCGTCTACCGAATGCCTTCCTTTTGGAATCATAGAATCCTGATGTCATGGTTCCGAAAAGAAGCAGCTTTTCAAAGAACTTTGAGGCTTATTTACCTTAAAGAATCCTTTTATTTTTGCATAGCTTCGGCACACACAAAAGTTAAGCCAAAAACTGAATCCTCCCTCCCCCAATCCCCCCCCTAACAAAGCATCACTCACTCCTTCATTTTACAGTCATCAATCATATTCTCCAATTAATGTGAAGTGTGAATTGTCCCTCCCGTTACAGCTGACCTTGACAATGCTGTGCTGAGATATTGTTATGGTTAGCTAGCATATTTTCCCATCCACTAGGCTACCGGTAGTATTGTCTGCTTTAACTCTAGAAGTGATATACAGGCTAAGTAAAACATGTTTGCTTCTTCATATATGGCAAGCAAGAACATCCGATGTTAGCAGTCTTGACAGCTAGGACTGGGAGGGACCTTGCAGGTCTTATCTAATCCAAGGGCAGGAGACATAATTCCATCCCAGAAAAATGGTTGTCCAATCTTTTCTTGACAACCTCCAGAACACCCACAACTCTGGGCAGCAAAGCATTCCATTGATTAATTATCCTCACCGTCAGGAAATTTCTCGATTGGATCTCTCTTTGCAAGCTTCCACCCAGTACTTCTTGCCTGGTGCTCTAGTGGTCTAGAGAATAAGCCAATCCCCTCTTCTCTGTGACAGCCCCTCAAATACAGGAAGACTGCCATCATGCCCCCCCAATCCTTCTCTTCAGCAGGCTAGACATAGCTAGTTCCCTCAACTCTCCGTCATATCACGTAGCCTCCAGACCTTTGATCATCTTTGTTGCTCTTCTCTGCATCCTTTCCAGGCTCTTAACATCTTTTTTGTGTCTTGGTGACCAATACGGGATGCAGTATTCCGCATACGGCCTTGTGATTTTGAAACTATCCCTCTGTGGATGCAGCGTAGGATTGCATTGGCTTTTTTGGCAGCTGCCGCACACGGCTGGCCCATATTTAAGTGGTTGTCCAAAAGGACACCGGGATCTCTCTCACAATTGCTACTGTTCCTTCCTTCCTTCCATATTCCTCCCCCTTAATTCCTCCCTCATTCATGTTTTCTTTTACCTAATTCCTCCCTTCCTATTTTTCCTTCCTTCCTTCCTTCCTTCCTTCCTTCCTTCCTTCCTTCCTTCCTTCCTTCCTTCCTTCCTTCCTTCTCCCTCCCATCCATCCATCCATCCATCCATCCATCCATCCATCCATCCATCCATCCATCCATCCATCCATCCATACTTTTAACTCAAGGAATAGCAACATGAAAGTGGAAACCCTGGGAAATTGGTGCTTCACATTGGAAGCAGTGGATGGGCCAAGAAAATAGTGGGAATTCTAGGATGATGAAGGTCGGGATTTCAAAATGAAATTGCCCCAAAGTCTGCCTTGCAATTTCTCAGGTGTTTTCCTCTCCCACAAAAAAAGGGCTTGTTGATTTGCCCCTCAGTTTCACACCACTTGAGTTTAAAAACAAACAAACCAACAAAAAACATGCGTTTCTGGGTGAAAAGCTTGGGCTGATGTTGGAGGTCCGAAAGACCTCTGTGGTTGGCTGCGACTTTTCCAAAGCCTTGTGCAGCTTTCCCGGCTGCCCACATTCTCTTTCTGGAAAGCTTTTCCCAGGAGAACAAATTAAAATGGAGGAGGCTGGGAAGGCTGCAGGGGGCTGGAGAGGACCCCTCAGAGAAAAGAGCTGCTGGTCCCTCAAACGACAGAAGCGCAGCCCCTTCCCCACAGCCTTGTTCTGCAACCTCCCTGGCTGCTCCACCTTCCCCATTTGAAAAGCACAGAAGGGTCTCCTCGGAGCATGGAGAGGGCTGTCTTCAGCTCCGGCGGCTATTTCCCCATTTCTGCTACACCTCATGGGAGACCTCATTCCCACCAAAGCTTCACTTAGAGACGGGAAGAAAGCTTCTTTCTTTTGCTCCGCAACAGGACCAGTGAAAGGGCATCTCTCCCGCGCAACGTCCCATCCCAAGAGGAATAAGCAACTGCACTGGAGGCCAGAAACGGCCATCTTGAAGAGTGGCTGCTGACGGGGATGTCCTCCTGATGGACTAGAATGCTTGTCAGGCAGAGCTTTCCCCAAGACCCAACAAGAGTGTTAAAGACCAGATTTCTACATTTCCTGGGCTACAAGGGGCTTTCCCCGATGGTGTCCAGCGAGAGGGAGCCAAACAGCTACAGAAATGGGCCATCGAAAGAGCCTCCCACCTCATCTGACCGTCCAGGCACCGTCCAGGTCCCCAAGAGCTGCCTCCATTCTGAAACCGCTCGGCTTGATCTCCCCTCCCTATTTAATTAGTTCATGCCGAGTTTAATTTCCTCTTTTCCCACCTTCCGACAAACACTGGAAACTGCCCTTTTCTCCTAAAGACGACCTTCCTGATTGTCTTGTATGCCTCTCATTTTGTGTGTAAATAGGGAGCCAAACGGCAACTTTTTTTTAACTTCTGCTTTTTAAACCAACTGGCAGTTGATTAGTCTGAAATGACGAATTTCTGAAGATTGTGAGTTCTAATTCTGCCTTAGCCATGAAAGTCCACTGAGTGACTGTGGGCCAATCCCCAGGAGATTGTGAGTTCTAATCCCGCCTCAGCCATGAAAGCCCATTGGGTGACTGTGGGCCAATCCCCAGGAGATTGTGAGTTCTAGTCCTGCCTTAGGCATGTCCTTCTCTCTCAACCCAACTCACCTCACAGGGTTATTGTGGGGCAAATAGGAAGAGGAGGGCAAATAGGAAGTATTTGGTGTGTTAGCCATCTTGAGTTATTTATAAAATAAAGGTGGGATATAAATCTGATAAATAAGTTTCAGTGGAGGGTGACCTGTTCCTCGCAGTACAAAAAATAAAAACTGTGGAACTCACTGCCACTGTGAAACAGCTCCCTACAGTTATGGAGAGAACCATACCCTTGCCAATATCCCCGTCACTGCCTGCGGAACCAGGACTCTTGTGGGACATAACTTTAGGTTTGTCTCCAGCCTATTCTTCTGCAACTAATCAAGAGCCAAAGTCTTGTTTTAGCTGGTGAATTTTTACGGCCAATTTGTATGTATGTGGCAATGTGTTCATTGCCCAATCCTGCTTCACTGGAGGAAAAAACAGTTTCAAAGTGTTTCCACACACTGAAGACGAAACCTAGTCTATGCTTCTTTAGTTTCTGGTCGGACTAAATAATTCATTTAATTCATTCCCCACTTGGGTTATCAGCTTGGGAGACATTATTTGAACTCAGCTAGTGAATTAATCTAGTTCTGTGTTTGCACAATAGATTTCATTAAAGAACCAACGAGTTCAATTTGCACAGCCCTCCAAGCACCGAGCAAACGAACCGAGTCTGAAGTTAATAAAATTTAGCAGGTTGCGCAAATACAGCCTTAGTACTAATAAAAATAAAGGACGAAGCACACGTCGCTAAGGAAGGCTGGGCTCCATAAACGCATAAGCAAATAAATCGAATGGCCTTCTTGGATAGAAATTGGATTGAAACACGCAGAGACGTTTTGGAGCAAAGAAATGCTCCAGCTATAGCTTATGCACTTTGGATTTGCTCAGAATAAACTGCAGGTTTTACCCGAGGAACAGTCGTGGGAAACGTTTTGCCAAATGCTTTGGCAAACTAAGCCGAACTCGATGTACTCAGTCCCTGTCAGTGCTGTCGGATTCCAGTGTTTGATACGAAAGACCAAAGTCCATCAGGCTGACAGGTTCCTTCTCAGCTTCCTGAACTTTTATATAGTTCATAAAGGTGAGAAAAAGTGGAACTGGACAACACCTTGTTTTTTCCCAGCTTACTTTGATGCTTCAAGAAGAAAGAGGTGTCTCTTGCTATCCCCGCCCAACGCTTGTTGTTAGTTGCGAAGTCGTGCCCGACCCATTGTGACTCCACGGACAACGTTCCTCCTGTCCTCTACCATCTTCCGGAGTCCATTGAAGCTCACGCCTGCTGCTTCAGGGACTCCATTCAGCCACCTCCTTCTCTGTCATTGTCCCCTTCTTCTCTTGCCCTCCATCTTTCCCAGCATCAGGCTCTTCTCCAGGGAGTCCTTCCTTCTCATTAGGTGGCCAAAGTATTTGAGTTTCAACTTCAGGATCTGGCCTTCTAAAGAGCAGTCGGGGTTGATCTCCTCCAGGACTGACCGGTTGGATCGCCTTGCAGTCCACACAACAGTAACCAGGGTGGCTTGCAATCCCCACACTTCTAAAGGCAATCTGGCCCTCCAGTTGTGTCTCCACACTCCAGGAGGGGCCGAGCTCCTTTCCACCATGTCGGTTGCTTTCTGCAAATGTTTTGCAACTCTTCAGAAGTTGCCTTCCCCTGAAGAAAGGTCTCGGGTCTCTGCCTCACTCTTAGGCAGGGTGAGAATTTCTTCCACATTGCTCTAAGTGGCGACTTTAAACTGACCTGATGGTTGCTGTGTAGAAAGGTGGGCGTTTTGTCACACATATGTACATTAGAGTATAGAATAGAATATAGAATAGAGCTGGAAGGGACCTTGGAGGTCTTCTAGTCCAGCCCCCTGCTCAAGCAGGAGACCCTATATCATCTCAGACAAATGGATGTCCAATCTCTTCTTAAAAGCCTCTAGGGATGGAGCATCCGCCACTTCTGGTGGCAAGCTGTTCCATTGGTTAATTGTCCTCACTGTTAGGAAGTTTCTCCTTAATTCCAGGTTGCTTCTCTCCTTGATCAGTTTCCACCCATTACCCCTTGTCTTGCCTTCTGGTGCTTTGGAGAATAAGTTGACCCCCCTTCATCTTTGGGGCAGTCCCTCAAATACTGGAATGCTATCATGTCCCCCCCTAGTCGGGCCTCACAGCCGCCCCTCTGTGCACCACCACGAAGGACGTTCCCCGTTTGACTGATCCATTTGGAGAAGACAGCCCGTCGTTTCAATGAACGAAATATTTTTCAAAGCATTTGGGGAAATTCTCACAGGAAGAGTGTGGTGTCTTTGAGATAGAATTGTAGACCAAGTGCCCAAACTGCAACCCCAAACCCACTTATGCATCGTCGGGTGCCGGGTGGGTGTGGCCCATTGGGTGGGTGTGGCCCATTGAGTGGGCGTGGCTGTGGTGGTAACGGCAGAGTGGGTGGGACTAAAAAGTTCAATCAATCAATCAATCAATCCCAACTTTGCAAGATCTTTTTTTTTCCCTGCTGAGAAGTTGACATTGACGGATTGATTGAACCTCTACCTCACCCTTTGGAGGGGAGGGGTCAACCCAACCTCCGCACCCCCCTCCCCCAGCAAAGTGGACACACATTCTTGCTTTTCATATCTTTAATTAAACTTTTCTGGTCCATTTTTTTTCTTTTACAAGTTAAATCAACAGGAAAACAATAAACCATTTTTTTATCTTCATATACATTTATTTTAAAAAAAAATCACTCTCCTTTGTTATTTTTCTTTTAAAAAAAAGTCCTTCGTGGCACATTCTTTCTTTCTTTTTTTCTTTTTTAACCTTTTCTGTTAAGAGGTGTTTACTGGTCAGAATAGCAGGAGGTTGTTGTGTTTTGTTTTTTTTAATTGGTAAAAAGAAACATCTCTCTCCTTTTAAGGGCTGAAAAGGAATTTTAAAAACGGCTGAAGCGAGAGAAATACAGATTGGAGGGCGGTTCCGTAGAGAAAGGTGGAGGATGTTGGGGGCTTCGGTCCCTCCAAAGGGCTCTTCCTTTTCACACATTTATCCCTCGCAGAAATTGGGATGGAATTGACCAGAATAGCAGCTTAAAGAGAAGTGGTGATTTTGTTTTTTTTTTTAAATTGCACAAGGAGGAGAGAGAGACCCCATTTGCAATTTGCACAATTGCGTCTTGTGCTTTTCCCCCCCATTTCTTCCGATGGGGGAACTTGTCCTCGGGATGACTGTCTCAAGGAGTGATCAAAACCAACGGTCTTGAGAAAAGGGCCTCCCTTTTCCTGCATGGGTCATAAGCTCAGCAAGGCAATGTGTAAAAAATAAAATAAAAAATCACATCTCATTTTATTTCCAATCAAGCTCGAATTCCGGCCAATTTCAAACTCAATTTCTAATCCCTGATGTTTCCCCTGATATGTATTTTTAATGAAAAAAAACACAACCCACTGAACTTTGGTTAAAAAACGTGAAAATTGTGGCTTTCCTCCTACTCTCCCCCCACCCCAAATAAAAAAACAAACAAACTGAATTTTCATAGCACAATCTAAATTTCCAAACCCAAGCAGTGCCTATAGGTGGAGAGCATATATTTCCTTCCCGGGTGGAAGGAATGGCTTCACTGCGATTTAGGTTGCAAAAAAATATCCCCAGTTTTTTTTTTATTTTTAACCGGTCATATTTATGACATCATTTCCACACAGGCATTAAGTATTCATTTGTGGAACATCTGCATTTCTATAGAGGCCAAATCTCTCTGGGATCTATTTTCCCCAAAAACGATATAGTTAAGTTTAGAGATTCAAAATGCAGGCCGAACGAGTTAGATCTCCTTTAAGCCGTGGGCAACAAGTCAGAGTTGGATGTTTGGTAACAAATTTCTCTCTTGGGGGTGAGCAAGAAGTCAGTCAAAACTCCTCTTTTCAAGGGAAATACTGGATTTCAAAAAGGAAAAGCTCCCTCAACTAAACAAACCCGATTAGCAGAAGAGCAGCTTGTGAAGCTGAAAAAACGAATCCGGAGCACCAAATTGACCGAGTTGCAGCTAATGTAAGAATCCCCTTGGTTGACTGTCTCTTTGTTCTTTTAAGGTAGAGGGGCTGACCAGAAATCTCACTACTTTCCTGCCCTGAATATTCAGAGACCCCTGAAAATTTTAAACAAAAGCAGAAACAACTTAAAAATAACAACAATAATTTAAAACTCATCTTCCATCGGGATGGGCCAGCTTCCACCCGTTTCCAAAATAAATAAAAAAAAAAATTAAACTTCAGGAAGTACAGTAGGAGTGGTGAGGGTCCGAATCAGCCGAGTGCGCCAGGTCCGGCGGTCTCTGTGGTCCCCAGAGGTCCCCGCCCGAACCCATCAACAGGAGTGAGAGAAATTTGTGCATCCGTGACCATTGTCAACAGCCATCCATAGCGAGGGTCCCTGGGGATGGGCGAATGCAACGGACAGCCCTTCACCCACTCTTGGGACCTGCTTTTCCTCTACCTTCCCCCTTCCCAACCAGTCCAGGTCAAAGTTCACATGGGGCGGTCTTTAAAGTCCCTGAAACACCCTGGTGTGACTTTGATCGAAGAAAAGGGGCAAGGGGGGGGGAACCGGCAGGGGAGCACGTGGTCCTTGGTGGCTCTGGCTCTGAGAGGCAGCTCCCCCCTTGGCACCATCTAACTGCCCAGGAGGTCTCCATCACCAGCGTTGGATTCCTGGATGCTCTCCACCTCTTCTGGAATGTCCTGCATCCTCTGGAAATCTGAAAATCAGCGAGAGGTGTTCCTGGATGGGGGAAGCGCCGCCTTCACGGAGCTTGGAGGGTTTCCACCACGTACAGAAGGTGGAACATCCCTTTATACATTCATTAAATGTATAAACCACCCCTCTCACCACCCAAAGCCCCTCTACTCCCCTTGTTGTAGCACAGCTCGACTCACCTGGGGGGTGGGGAGGGGTGGGAGGGCAAGGCTCCAAGAGCCTGGCTAAGGGGGCCAAGTGGTACCTGGCTGCCCCCTGGCGCTTCTCTGCCTGTGCCAGCAGCAGAGCATTATCGATCCAGGGAAGTCCTCCAGTTGCAGCCACAACTGAGCCCCAAATTTATGTTGCTAAGTGAAACGTTTGTTAAGTGAGTTTGCCTCACTTTACGATGTCTCTTGCCACAGTTCTTAAGGAAATCATTGCATTTGTGACAGTAGCAACCCTGGCTTCCCCATCGACTATCAGAAGGTCACCAAAGGGGATCCCATGATCTCGGGACACTGCGACCGTCGTTAAGTATGAACCAGTTGCCAAGCGTCCGAATTTCGATCAAATGACCCTAGGGATGCTCGCAAGGGTCTTAAGTGACTTTTTTGGCGATATCGTCGTCACTGAATGAGCTGCTGTAAGTCACGGGCCACCTGTAGCTAGCTGGCTGGCTGCGCCTGGCTAGGAAAGAGGGCGGCTGGCCCGGCCCTCCTCCTGGTGGGAGCTCCAACTCACCTCTGGGGCTGGATGGGGGAGAGCGGGAGCTGCCCAGGCCCTCCTCCTCCATCAGCACCTGCAGGTGCTCCTCCGCTTCATCCTGCAGTCGAGCAGGGACGCCCGGGAAGGACGCCTCCTCCCGCTGACCACCGGAGAAGGTCCGGTGCAGGGAATGGCAGCCGGGCGAGAGGGGCTCTCCCCCTCGGTTCTGCTGCTGAGAAAAAAAGGGGCAAGAAGAGCTGGAGTTAAGCCCCTCCCCAAGGAAGAGGTTCAATTGCTAAAAGGCGTGCCCAGCCCTCTGCGTCAGAGAAGGATCATCTGGCTGAAGGGCCTTCAAAAGCTTCCCTCAATCTCAAGCAAGGGACCCTAGACCATTTCTGACAAATGGCTGTCCAGTCTCTTCTTCAAAACCTCCCACAACTTCTGGAGGCAGGTAGTTCCACTGATTAATTGTCCTCCCTTTTTAAGGAAATTTCTCCTTCGCTCCAGGTTGCTTCTCTCCTTGATGAGTTTCCATCCGTTGCTTCTCGTCCTGCCTTCAGGCGCTTTGGAAAATAGCTTGATTTCCTCTTCTTTGGGGCAGCCCCTGAGATACTGGAAGACTGCTATCCTGTCCCCCCTCGTCCTTCTCTCCGTTAAACTAGACTCTTTCCTTGCATGGACTGAAGCTCCAGGATTTCTGGTGTCAACTATTGAGTGAACGCTCCCCCCAAAGCCCCACATGCAGGAGTAGACAACCTTGGCTCTTTTCTGACTTGCGGACTTCAACTCCCAGAATTCTGGGAGTTGAAGTCCACAAGTCAGAAAAGAGCCAAGGTTGCCTACCGCTGTCCCTTGGCCTGGGAGGCTGCAAGGTGAGGGCACGGGCCTTTCCTGCCCCCAGGCAACGCTGCCCTTCGGCCCCAGAGGGATCCTGCAGCTCTTGACCACTCGTCGCAGAGTTTGCTGCGAGCCAGGTTGACTTGTGGCCTGCAGAGCTGCAGAGCTGAGCAGTCTTCTTCTTCCACCCGCCCCTCCACACTTCTAGCTGCCTTGACATTTCGAGTGTGGTCTCTTTTTTGCAGCCAGATCTAAGAAGAATCTGGCAAAAAGAATGGAGATGCAATAAGTTAATGAGCACCACCATCACAGGGCAGAGCCCGCATTGGAGGGATCCGGCTAAATAAAGTGCAGTTTGCAGCAGATCACAGCTCCCTGGCTAGCCCTTGGAAACCCCTGGGGGAGCTGAGAAAGACCAGATACCGGCAGGAGCCCCCCACACACACACACACCAGTCCCTTGGACAGGAGGAAGCCCTTGGCGCCCATCCGGAGGCACTCACTGGAGGAGGGGTGAAGCATTGGTACAAAATATCTCCGGCAGGCAAACTGCGCCTCCGGGGCTCAGCCCCCTTCCGGACCCAGACGGCTTCCAGGGGCACCCGGGGCGCGGCCAGCTGCCTCCGGGCCTCGTCCGCCTCTCGCTCCAGCCGCTGTCTCTCGCCCTCGCTCTCCCGCAGCCGGGCCTCCAGGACAGCCACTTCTTGGGCCTTCTCCTGGCCCAGCTGCCGGCAGCGGTTCAGCTCCTGCTGCAAGAGAGCGTGCTGCTTCTGCAAGAGGGAGAGCTCCGTGCTTTGCTGGTCGGCCGGGGGGCCCTCCTTGCAGGAGTTGCTGCGGCTCAGCCGTTCCCGCTGGCGCTCCACGGCCTCGGGCGCCTGGAAGGCCAGGAGGGAGTCCTGATGCGCCACGATGCCCTGAGGGAGAAAGAGGCAGAGGACAGCAGGCAGGCTCTCTGGTTTATCTGTCAATCTCCAATCGGCTGCTTTAGGTTCCCAGCTCTGCCTATGGATGGCTTACCTTGGCTCAGCTGGGCTTCCATCCCCCCCCTTCCTCCTCTTTACAGTCCAACCTCCCCCCACTCACCCCCGTTACTAATGTCAGGCTGTCAGCTCATGACGCTTGGGTAGGAGAGAGGCAGCCACGACACACTGCTCTGCTTGGCATGAAGACCAGGGCAGAGCCATGGGCCCCGGGTCAGCCCAGGGCGCAGCTTTTGATAGGGTTAAAGGGCGAGCCATCATCTTAACGGCGTCCCATTAATTACTAACGTAAGTTTAATAAAACCCAGTCATGGAGGGTCTAACCTGCAGTCCGTGGAGTAGAGAATAGAGGCTCTTGAGGCGCTGGAGCATCTCCTGGAGGTTGGGGAGAGGAGGCTGCGTTCAGCCTGGCCAGGCCAAGCTCCCTCCTCCACCCACCCCACCCCAGCCAGAGCAAGAGCACCACACCATCCCTGCTTCTCTCCCGGCACCTCCTCAGGCACGCTTCCGACTCACCTCCTGCACTCCTTTGGGCTGCAACTGGTTGCCATTTCCATCCTAAGGGAGGAAGGCATCACCCACATCAGGGGCCGCAATGCCAAAACTGGCTGAAAGCTCAGCAAGAGATCTGAATCTGGGCCAGCTCAAAGCAGAAGGGCATCCAAGATCCCTTCCCCCCCCGGAAGAGTGAGGATCTCCTCTCCAGTTCCCGATGGGCCCAAGGACCAGTCCTCCCTCTTGCAGGATCCCCTCTCCCTCCCCCAATTTCCCAGTCATCCCAGCCCGGCCACCGCTTGCCTAGAAGCTCAGGACCGGCTGCTGCTGAATGTCTCAGTTTTGCACGAGCAACGTGGTCATTAGCGGAAGCCCCCAATTTTCCTAGCAATAAGCCTTTCCCCCCCCCAACTACCCTGGACCCAAACTGGGAGAAAGCACGTCTAAAGGAATTTCAAGAGGTGGAGATTTCCATCAGCTTCCTTGGGCAAAAAACATAAATTAATTTTAAAAAAAATCAGTTTTCCTATGATTTTTTTTTTTTAATTAGCCTTCTTGCGGAAAGCTTGAAAAGCCCAAGCAGCCCTCTGCATGTGGCTGATAAAGCGTGGCCAGCGGGAGGTTCCGTCCCTCCGCAAAGTGGCTCTGGGCAGCAGACCCAGCAGCTCCTCCGCCGGGCTGCAGCACCGAAACAGGGGAAGCTGCTCCCTGAAGCTCACCCGATGGTTGGAATCCGCCTCAACCCTGGCAAACTCAAGAGGGTCGTTCGTACTTCCAGTCTCCCCATCTGTAGGAAGAGAGCGGGAGAGGTTTTTAGCTCCAGAAAGTGAAGGCAAAATATCTCGAAGAGTGATCTGAGCACTCAAATCGGGAGCAAAAAGAGAGAAATCTTCCCCAGAACGTTCCGTTTCATTTCAATGTTGTCCTCTACTGCCATCCACCATCACACCCGTCCTCAGAAAGGAAAATAAATCAGAAAAGTCATTTGCCCAAAACTTCTAGCAACCCGGTTATCTGAGCCACAGTTCAGAGAATTAACCCAAGTGCCTGAGTTGCCGCCTAGCTCAAGGGTAGGCCACCTTGGCTTTTTTATGACTCGTGGACTTCAACTCCCAGAATCCCTGAGCCAGCATGAGGGAACTATGGCCCCCTCATGACTCGTGGACTTCAACTCCCAGAATTCCTCAGCCAGCATGGGGGAACTATGGCCCCCTCATGACTGGTGGACTTCAACTCCCAGAATTCCTCAGCCAGCATGGGGGAACTATGGCCCCCTCATGACTGGTGGACTTCAACTCCCAGAATCCCTGAGCCAGCGTGGGGGAACTATGGCCCCCTCATGACTGGTGGACTTCAACTCCCAGAATCCCTGAGCCAGCGTGGGGGAACTATGGCCCCCTAATGACTCGTGGACTTCAACTCTCAGAATTCCTGAGCCAGCATGGGGGAACTATGGCCCCCTCATGACTCGTGGACTTCAACTCCCAGAATTCCTCAGCCAGCATGGGGGAACTATGGCCCCCTCATGACTGGTGGACTTCAACTCCCAGAATCCCTGAGCCAGCGTGGGGGAACTATGGCCCCCTCATGACTCGTGGACTTCAACTCCCAGAATCCCTGAGCCAGCATGAGGGAACTATGGCCCCCTCATGACTCGTGGACTTCAACTCCCAGAATTCCTCAGCCAGCGTGGGGGAACTATGGCCCCCTCATGACTCGTGGACTTCAACTCCCAGAATCCCTGAGCCAGCGTGGGGGAACTATGGCCCCCTCATGACTCGTGGACTTCAACTCCCAGAATCCCTGAGCCAGCATGAGGGAACTATGGCCCCCTCATGACTCGTGGACTTCAACTCCCAGAATTCCTGAGCCAGCGTGGGGGAACTTTGGCCCCCTCATTTATTTATTTATTTTACGATTTTTATACCGCCCCCCTCCCGAAGGATTCGGGGCGGTGTACAGCCCAATTAAAAACATTTAGATACAAAAGGTAAAATTATTAAAAATAAATTAAATAATTTGGCCCAATCATTTAAAAACCCAATTACCTAAAAGTAATTTGGTCCAATCATTTAAAACCAATGCTATCTTAAAACTCAATCCCCTAAAAAACAATTATGGCCTTGTTGGAACTTCAACTCCCAGAATTCCTGAGCCAGCGGGGGGAACTATGGCCCCCTCATGACTTGTGGACTTCAACTCCCAGAATTCCTGAGCTAGCATGAGGGAAACTTTGGCCCCCTCATGACTCGTGGACTTCAACTCCCAGCATGGCTCAGCTTGGAAACCTCTCCCTTTCCCTTCAGCATGGCTGGCTCAGGAATTCTGGGAGTTGAAGTCCACGAGTCATAAAAGAGCCAAGGTGGCCTACCCCTGGCCTAGCACAAAGCCTCTGACCACAGGACTGCCGGTGTGCACCAGCAGTCCACAGTGAACTTTCAGGGACCTTCATTCTGTTGGGGAACCTTGGAGTGAGGAGATGCAAAGGAGAACGGAATGAGACCACTCGCCACGGCCAACTCACTGCTGCCCATTCGCCACGGGACAATTCGCTGCGGGACAACTTGCCGCGGCGAAATTCAACAATTTCATTTAATTATTTAAAAATAATTTTAAAAAAATATTGTAATTTTTGTCACTCACATTTCATTTCGCACCCCCCCCTTTTTGGGGAGATCCTTTCTTTAATGAATCTATTTCCCCCAGGTAAATTTTGTCCCGTGGCAAGTTGGCTGGGGTGAATTGTGCTGGGTGTGGAGTTGGCTGTGGCGCGCTGGCCCCGTAAGCTGGCCCAGGAGGAAGCTGTGGGCTGAGGAAATCGTAGGAGAAAAGGGGATGTCTTACTGGTGGCGTTATTGGGGTTTGGGCTGGAGCAGCTGCTGGGCGTCTGTGTGTGGTTCTGCTCTAGGTCCCAGCTGGGTCCCACGATGAGATCTTTCAAGACTTCCACTGGGGATGTATGTGTTGGTGAAGAGAGACAGAAAAGACACACACAAATACACAAACATGTGTTTAACAAACAGACATTCTTGCTCTGTGATAATATGTGGTTATCGACAACATTCCCAACGGGAATATCAATTGAAAGGATCAGTACGTCTCTGTAGCCCTCCTGATCTGTAGCCCTCCCTTAGTTTCTTCAAGAACTAATTTCATTTTGATTGGTGTACTTTCAAAGTGACAATAAAGTTGTTATTATTATCATCATTATTATTAGCTGTACCCGGCCACGCGTTGCTGTGGCTCAGTCCGGTTAAATGGAAAAGAAAGAAAAGAGAAAGCGCACGTTTGTAATGTTTAATTTCACAATGCAGCGTGTGTTGCTTTTACGTCCAACAGATGGCACTGTTTTTCAAAAAAATGCATCTTTTTACCTGTCACAGGTGTGACATCTATATAATAGCAGGTATATAAAAATACCCGCGTATTCGAATGCAACGTCGTGTCAAAATTTCAAAGCAATCGGTGAAGAACTTTCGGAGATTTAAGATTTTGAACAAACGCACATCTACATTTTTATTTATATAAGATTAATTCAGGTCTCTTCCTTGCAGGGGTTTGCCGTGGGGAGAACGATACCTTCTCTGATGGCCTCCTGGACCAGCTTCTCTCCATGCGGGGGGTCCGATGACTCGGTGCGGAAGAGAGTGCGGGGGTTCCCCCAGGGCAGAGGGCCGTCTTCCCTGCCGCTCTGGAGAGCCACGAGGTCTGCAAAGAGTTCTGCTTTCTCCCTGAGAAGCACCCCAATCTCCTGGTCACACTGCTGAATCTTGTCTACGGGAAGGAAGGAAGGAAGTGACGGTGGCTGCCAGGGGAAGGCGCAGGAGGGAAGCTGGGAATGAGTTGGACCTTACCCTTCAGCTTTCTGAGAGAGGCTTCACTCTCGGTCTCAATCAGGGGAAATTCAGCCCGGTGAGGGCAGCTGCAGTGGAGAAGCAAGCAGAAAGGTCAGGTTAACCCTTTGGGCCAAGAATTCTTGGGCAGCCCGTGTTTCTGGCAGTTTGGGGCAAGGGGGGCTGTGTAGAAACACCTTTGCCATAAATGAACTCAATTCCCATTTAGAGTTCTTTCCACCAACTTCTGGGGCAACTGAATCAGCCACCTGGCCATTTCAGCCAAGCTCTGCCTTCTCTGGATATTAAAGGAGAAGGCAATCCTGTGGCCCTTTTCACTGCTAACCCCAGCTCATTCCTTATTTTGGGAAAGTCCTGTTTGAGTCTCCCCTCCCCTCTTGCTGTCTTTAAATAAATAAAATATAAAAAAAACGCCCCCAAAGGCTGTGATTATTTAAAGTCATGATCACTGAAAGGGACCACAAATCTTAAAGAGGATTTGGGATTCCCTCTCTGGGGCCATTCCAATCAAATAAATGGATTCCACCTATTTGTATAAATGTGCACTGAAGTAAAGACAAGGATAGAGAAAGCTCGAACAGCATTCTTCAAAATGAAAAAAGTCTTCTGCAGTCACGACAGAAGCCTAAGACTGAAAATCAGGCTTGTCAGATGCTATATTTTTTTTTCTATCCTGCTCTATGGAGTAGAGAGTTGGTCTCTGACAGAAGGCCACCGGAAGACACTGGAAGCATTTGAAATGTGGATTGACAGGCGGCTGTTACGTAGAAGCTGGGCTGACAAGATCAGGAACGAGGAGGCAATAAGCCGCCTGGGAAAGCCAAGGGAAATCATCAAAACAATTAAAAAACGAAAATTAGAATATTTCGGACGGGTGATGCGACACCCAGAAAAACACGGCATGCTCCATTTGATCCTCCATTTGAAAGATGGAAGGCAAACGAGGTCCAGGCAGAAGAAGAACATCGTGGCTTCAAAATCTCAGGGACCGGTTTGGACAAAACTCAGCAGCCCTTTTTCGTGCGGCTGCTGATAAAAACAGGATCGCCAACGTCCGACAACGGATATGGCACAAGAAGAAGTATAAATGGGCTGACTTAATGATTTTGAAGAATGATATGCTGCTCCTTATAGCCAAGTTATGGCAGTTATAGTATGGTCAAAATACAAGTGAAAGTAAAACAAAAAAAAAAGGAAAGGTAAGGGAGAAGTAAAAGAGAAAGTGCAAAATGAAAAAAAAATAGAGGAAAACTAGGAAAACAAGATATAACGATATTAAGAAATGGCTTCTGGTCTTCTTCAGTACAATTATATTTTAACCTCTAGTTCTGAAGCTGCATCACGGCTCTCTTCTTTTTATAATCTCTCCTGTCTAATCATCCAACCCATAAACCAGGTTCCTTTCTCTTTTTTTTTTAATACAAAGAGTCCATCAGGGATGTCCAATCAATGTAGATCAGGGGTTCTCAACCTTGGCAACTTTAAGGCTTGTGGACTTCAACTCCCAGAATTCCTCAGCCAGCTTTGCTGGCGGAGGAATTCTGGGAGTTGAAGTCCACAAGCCTTAAAGTTGCCAAGGTTGAGAACCTCTGATGTAGATGTTGTCTTTTCTCTAATCAAACAAGTCAATGTAGCCATTTCACCTAGTGCCGTCTCATCGTAGACCGGACGTCTCCGTGACCGAATTCACCTAGAGAGATGTGCTGTGCACCATGCTTTGTAAACCACAACTGGCTTGGTTCACGTCATGTCGCAAGCCAATATCGACTAGAGCCTGTTATGGCTCAGACTAGTTCTTTAGCAAGCCCCCATCAGGCACTGGAGGTGGCTTCAACTCCTTGCTTTACAGGAGGGGCAGGTCTGGATGCCTGTCCCCTTGCCAGGCCTATGGAAGGATGGGAGGGAAGCTGCCCACCCCCCACCCCACTCACAGCTTGACACTCTGTTGGATGACCTTCATCCAGGTGTTGCGGTCATCACGCGATGCAGCGTGAACCTCATACATCTCAGGCGGGGTGCTACTGATCAGGAACATGCCCTTCTCCTGGTTGGCGATGTCACGGACAATCAGGTTCTGGATGGAGATGACTGTTGGCTTGTCCTGGAAGGAAAGAAGCATGTTCAGACTTTCCCCTCATAGGTAGGTACGTAGGAACCCTCTGCCCTGGGCAGGAGACCTTATACCATCCTGGACAAATAGTTGTCCAATCTTTTCTTCCAAATCTGCAGCGATGGAGCCCCCACAACTCCGGGAGGCATCCATTCATCACCCTCTTTCAAAAGTAGCTTTTATCGTGGATCAGGAAGTCTTGACATGCAACATCCCCAAACCATTGCTTAATTTGCTTGGAGCCATCTTGGCTTCATCCATGCAGTTTTCATAGCAACCGTATGAATGTCCTTCTTTTCCAGGGTTTGTCTATAGCCCTGTGATTTCCTGGTGGCTTTCCACCAAAAACTAACTGAATCTGATCCTTCTTAGCTTCTTCACATCAGGAAAGATGAGACTAAGAATGTTTGAAACCCTTGGTAGCAAAGACAATCCCAGTTCCGACAAGATCTATTCCTGGGCCCATCTGCTGTAAGGGGTCCAGAATGGCCCTGGGAGATCTGTGCCAACAGGCACTCAGTTTGAGACTTGGGTATCTCATCACAGGAAAAAGGTGACGGGAAAATAAAAGGGCACTTACCAGGGTGGGGAAAATATACTTTTGGTCCTTCTCCTGCAGGAAGATGAGAACGTCTGTCATCAGAACCACCAAGACATCTGCGAGGGAGAGAGGGACAAGGGACCATGGGGAGAGGAAGCATTTACTGCAGGGGTCCCCAATCCTGGGCCACAGCCCACTACCCCACCTTGAGCGGTTGGGAACTGCACTGCGGAAGTGGCAGGAGGGTGTGCACGCGCATTCCCACTTGTGTGAGCAGCGGACAAGCGCGTGCATGTGCACTCCATTTGTATGAGCGGCGGGCGCATGTGCCTGCTGCTTGCGCACATGGAGCTGCGCGCGCTTGCCCACCACTCACACAGAAACATCCCCTCTCTGGACAGTGATTAATATTTACATGTGACTTATATGCAAGGGTGTAGGTCTATACGTATGTTGCATATAGTATGTTTAAAGATGTTTTATGTATGTGTACACTTTGAGAGCAAGCAACTCAATTTCATTTTTAATGTGTACCATTTGTACCCACGGTAAACAAAAAAATGACAATAAAGGTTATCTATCTATTTCTCTCTCTTCCCCCCTCTCTTTTACTGTGTATTCTACACATCACCTTGAGTTGTATAAATAAAAGGTAGAGTAGAAATAGAACTACACACAAAGAACTACATAACAGTGGCAATGACTATTCCATGTTTCACCATAAATAAGGGGGGAAAAAAGTCTCGTAGCATGCGACAGTACTGCAGACTCCAATCCAAAATATTTTCTGGTGCGGAAGGGAGCCCTTAGACTTGCAAGAATAACCACAGGTTGTCCTCAACTTATAACAGTTTGCTTAGTGACCCTTCAGAGTTACAACGGCACTGAAAAATGTGACTTAGGGCTGTTTTTCAGAGTTGTGACCTTTGCACCATTCCCCATGATCATGTGATCGAAATTCAGATGCTTGGCAACTGACTTATAGTTATGAGGGCTGCAGTGTCCTGGGGTCACGTGGTCCTCGTCCACGGGGAAGTCAGATTCATTTAACAACCGGATTACTAACTTATCAACTGCTGCGATTCGCTTAACAATCGTGGCAAGAAAGATCATAAAATAGGGCAAAACTCACTTAACAAATGTCTCACTTAACAACAGACATTTTGGGCTCAGTTGTGGCCGTACGTTGAGGACTACCTATATCAGCGGTTCTCAACCTTTTCCGGGGCTCGATCCTGGCTCGCATCGCGCAAAAAAAAATGGCAGGCCCGCACCACGCATGCGCGGCGCGACGGGGCGCATCGTGCACGCGCGGTGCGACGGCCCGCATCGCGATAGGGGAAAAAAATGGCCGACCAAAAAAAAAAATGGCGGACTGCGGTGCTTGGCGACCCCCGTGAAATGGTCGTTCGACCCCAAATGGGGTCGCGACCCACAGGTCGAGAACCGCTGACCTATACTGATCATTTTGCAGAGCCTGGCTCTCCTTCATTCGGAAGCTAAACCATGGCAAGGATGGGGCCTTTCCTGCCATTGGTCCCACCTTTGAAGCGCCCCGTGGGGGTCTTCCAGAGCATGCAGCCGTCGTGGACCAGCTTGCGCCGCAACATCTCCTCCTTGCTGAAGGGGCCCCGCTCCCAGGGCAGGTGGGCCTTGGTCCGCCCGTCCACCCGGCCGTAGATTTCCTGCAGCCGCGCGTTCTTCTCCTGATTGTGCACTTCCTGGTCAATGGTCGAGAGCAACTCTTTGACCAGACTCAGGGCTGTTTTCAGATCTTTCTGATCCACTTCATTCCCTGGGGAGGTGGGTGGTGGAGGGGGGGGGAATAAAACATTAGCAGATTCACTGAGAGTTTGGGAAAGGAACGGAAGGGAGAGGAAAGAAAACCACCCAGAAAGACAAAGCAAATTTGTAGGCAACTCAGAGGCTCAGCCGAGGAGGGCAGAAACATGGGTTTCAAAGCCCTCTGAGAGGATCCCCTTTAGTGAACTCGCTAGAAATTGGGAAATTCCTAAATTCCAAGTTCACTTTATTGTATGTGGTGGTCTTGCAAATATGTGAAAACATACTGGACAAACATAACAACGACAAGGCAGAAAATATTTAAGATGCAAATATTAAGGCAGCTTGAAGCTTTTTTTTTTTGCTTCATCATCGGTGTGGGTTTGGGTTTGCTTTTTGCCTGGATGTATAGTGGTGACATCCTGTGTGGTTTTCGTGAGTGTGGGTCTGGTGTCATCCACGCAAAAAGCAAACCCAAACCCAAATTTTATATATATATAATTTCTTTTTTTCGGCAACCAGCCGGGGTGGATTCTATATCAATCAGAATAGAGCTGGAAGGGACCTTATTAAATGTTAAAATTTATTTGGTAATTGGATCACCTTCTTCTCTTTTTTAGACACATTTTTCTTTTTTGTTGTTAGTGCTGGACGTATGTTTTTGTTTTGTTCTGTTCTGGCATTTAAAGTTTTGGTCTTCACCCTAGAGCAGGGGTAGGCAACCTTGGCTCTTTTATGACTCGTGGTGTCAATGCTGCAAATATCGTATATTCTTGCTTTGACAATATGCAGAACTGTCTGGTATTTTTGGGGTTAATACAGAGCAGAAGGGGGTGGGGGTAAAGCCAGGGGAAAGAAAGAGGAAGGAAACCTTTGACCTTCACACTAATTGGATAATGTGATATATGACTACGGAGGGAACATGCTGATAAATTAACTGCTCAGAGGAAGAGAACTTAGATCTTAGCATAAAGACTCCGTTATGCCGACATTTTGAAGCAATAAAAGACTTTTAGGGAAATCAATGCCTGGAAGTTCTTTGAAGTGTTTCATTAGCCGGAACCATAACACGTGGACTTCAACTCCCAGAATTCCTGAGCCAGGATAAATTGAGCGCTACTTAAAATATTTTCAAATGAATGACATATTCCATACTGGAAGTACTAGAAATACATTTCTTAGGTGATAGAAACAGCCTATAGTACAAATTTGAAAAATTGGCTGTTGTAGCTATTAACTACGGTATTGATGAAAGTATTTTTTTAAAAAGTAACAACACGCTAAAAGGCCACCCGGGCCTCTCTCGGGTACCTTTGGAGTTTTGCAGGATTCGATCAATGAGCCCAGGATATTTGGTGATGCGCTGGGTGACGAGCAGGATGCATTCTTGCACCCCGTGCCGCCGAAGCACCGATGAGCGCGACAATCTCTGAAAACATTGAGGAAATGGGCGGAAGGGTTATTACTCAGAATACATCCACAAGATATGCAGCACACATCTGTACACACCTCACCCACACACCTCATGCCAAATCTAAACCCCAAAGTTTCGGTCATAGCTATAAAACGAGGAAATGCACAAACCCTGAAAAGGTTGTGGGTATGACTACAGGTAGTCCTTGAGTGGGGACTGGAATTTTGGTCACTAAGTGATGCTGTCGCGGCTGCATCTCTCCTAGCCAAGCTTCAATGAGCTGACAGCCTGACATTAGCAACGGGGTTGTGGGGAGGGGAGGGATTGGCCTATAAAGAGGAAGGAGGAGGGGATGGAAGCCCAAGCTGAGCCTTGAGAAAAGCTTCAGCCAGCCAAGGTCAGCTATGGATATGCAGAGCTGGGAACGAGAACCTGTTTCCTAAACAATTTACAAGCACCTGATTGGACGATTGGCAGGGGAGGGGGAGGAGAAGTAAATTTACACTGTATTATTTGCATGGGAAAATCTCAGATTCAGCTTTCCCTACTTCTGTAACCATTTAAGCTTCCATAAACAGTCTTTCTTTGCTAGATGACTGAGTGGGATGGTTCCACTTAGTAATCTCTGCAGTCCCAATTGCTGTCATTAACTGACAAGGCAAGGCAACTTCTTGCTGATTCCCACAACCAAATGACTGGGAAGTCCCAGGTGATTTGCTAGCAGGCCAGCAGGCAGGTAAATAGCTACTGCTGAGTAGGAGAGGGTAGGAGGGGATGCCCAAGTGTGTGAAGGAGGCTCAGCAGGACTCAGGGAGGTGCAGAGAGGGTGGGGAGGGTATCCAGAGGAGTGGTAGGGGAGGTGTGGCAAAGCCCAGGCAGGGTGCATGGTGTGCAAGTGACTGGTGTGAGCACAGAAGGGATGGGGAAGGATGCACAGGTGGGAAAGACCCAATGATTTATGAGTGACTCTGCTGGCTTTCCCACTGACTCCTTGGGGAAGCCAGCAGGAAAAGTCATGAATGACAATCACAAAAGCATGGGGGCTGTAACCAATTGTAAAGTTGTTGAGTGCCCAGACTACAATCACATGACTGCGGGAACGCTAAGATGGGGGAGCTCCAAGGACTAGTCGTAACCACTATTCTTTCACTACTGCTATAACTTCAAACATCTGCTGAGTGAATGGTCATAAGCCGAGAATCACTTGTATATTCCATAAGCCTGGCTGGGTTTGGACAAAATGCAGGCTAAATCTAAAACAGGTAGGGGTGTCACACAGCGAGCGAGAAGCAAAGAATGGACTGCAGAACAGTAGCAAATTCCAGTGGAACAGTTGGGTTGATTGGCCACTCAAGATGACCAAGATTATTTTGCGGTGGGAACCAAAAAAATGAGCGTTCATTGGAAATACTATTCTCTAAAAACACAAATTTTATTTCCCACTTGAAAGATTCAAAATGTTTTGTGCTCCCTCGTTTGTCATAATGTCTGGACTTGTACATGTGCACAGGTGTGTGTGTGTGTGTGTGTGCAAACATCAGCTGGTAACATCACTGTGTTTTTTTTATTTTGAGGGCCGATCAAAATTTTCTCTCAAAAGAAAATTTGAGGGCCTCTCAAAAGAGCGTCAAGGTCTTCCTTCTGTAGGGACAATGTTCCACTCAGAGGGAGCTGCCATGGAGAAGGCCTTCTTCTCGGTCTCACTGAGAAGTGGGTCATGTAAATGAAGATTCAATCATCCAGGCCAAAAGTATCTCAAAAGGTGAAATCATGGCAACTGGAGCAAAGTTTATTCAAGTTTATTAGAAGTGGGTCCTAGGGCTTTCCTCAGGAGAGGGCTCCAGGTCTTCCCACACTTGTAGGGAGCCCCACACACACTGCTTGCTAATGGATTCAAGGGAGGGCTGGCCCCTCTGCTTTGGCCCTTCCTCTCCTTTGTGGTCCCTGAAGGCCACTGCAGAAACAGGAGAAGGAAAGGACCCGGGAGAGGCAGGAAAAGATCTTACCCGGATGAACTGCTGAAACCGCTTGTCCCGAGTGAAGAGCTCTTTGTAGAGCTTGACAGCTTTGGTGTGATGGCTGCAGAACTCTGAGTAGGCCTTCTTCATTTGCTCGGCAGGAGGGCCTGAAAACTGGAAGGCAGGATGGCTTGGACTAGTAAGAAAGGCACTAAACTAGAAAGCAGGAGGCGGTGAGTTCTAGTTCTGCCTGAGGCATGAAATCCGGCTGGGTGGTTTTGGGCCAATTACCAGGAGGCGGTGAGTTCTAGTTCTGCCTGAGGCATGAAACCTGGCTGGGTGGTTTTGGGCCAATTACCAGGTGGTGATTTTGGGTCAATTACCAGGAGGCGGTGAGTTCTAGTTCTGCCTGAGGCATGAAATCCGGCCTGGTGATTTTGGGCCAATTACCAGGAGGCGGTGAGTTCTAGTTCTGCCTGAGGCATGAAATCCAGCTGGGTGATTTTAGCCAATTACCAGGTGGTGAATTCTAGTTCTGTCTGAGGCATGAAACCTGGCTGAGTGGTTTTGGGCCAATTACCAGGTGGTGAGTTCTAGTTCTGCCTGAGGCATGAAATCCGGCTGGGTGGTTTTGGGCCAATTACCAGGTGGTGAGTTCTAGTTCTGTCTGAGGCATGAAGCCTAGCTGGGTGATTTTGGCCAATTACCAGGTGGTGAGTTCTAGTTCTGCCTGAGGCATGAAATCCGGCTGGGTGACCTGGGGCCAGTCACCATCTCTCTGCCCAACCCACCCTCACAGGGTTGTTGTTGAGGGGAAAATAAAAGGAGGAAGGAGCACAGGCAGCTCTCGGCTTACTGCCACAACTGAGCCCAAACTTTCTGTGGCTACATGAGACATTTATTGCGTCTTGCCCCATTTTACGACCTTCCTTGCCACAGCGGTTAAGTGAACGACCAGCTTCCCTGTTGACTTTGCTTGTCAAACGGGGATCACGTGACCACTCCCCAGGACGCTGCGACAGTCATAAATACGAAATAGTTGCCAGGCGCCTGAATTTCAATCACGTGACCGCGGGGATGCTGCAGGGTTTGTAAGTGTGAAAATCGGTCGTAGGTCAACTTTTGGGGGGTACCGTCGTAACGTCGAACGGTCACTAAATGAACTGTTGTAAGTCGAGGACTACCTGTATTAGATATGTTTGCTGCCTTGCTTATAAAATAACAATACGGGCGGGATATAAAGAAACAGCGAGAGGGGGGAAAGGACGCAAGAGCTGAGCCGGAGGGGGCGCCTTCCCGTACCTGCTGGATGAGGATGTCTGCCAGGCGGTTGATTACAAAATTCTTGGGGCTGCCGTCAGCCAGAGATTCCTTCCGGCGTTCCAAAAGGCGGGCCAGGAAGCTGCCGTGGATCTCACTGAGCTCGTCCACGCAGGGGAACATGCTCTGCACCACCGAGGCGTCCATCTGCAGGTCTTCCAGCATCCCCTTGCGGAAGAGGTCGGTCATGATCTTCAGGGTCTGGACGTGACGCAGCTCTGTCTGGATCAGCTCTGCAGAGACAGGCGGGAGAAAGAAACTAGGCTGGGGGACAAACGGGCTGGGCTGGAGGTCCTAAAAACAGGGAAGGGTAGAATCTCACAACTGAATCTCACAACAGCCTGTCCTGAAAAGAGAGCAACAGAGCTGAAAAGGCTCTTGGAGGTCTTCTCTTCCGGGGCAGGACGAGGAACAGCGGTTCGAAACTGACCCAAGAGAGAAGCAACCTGGAATGAAGGAGAAACTTCCTGACAGTGAGAACAATTAACCAGTGGAACAGAAGTTGCCTCCAGAAATCGTGGGTGCTCCATCGCTGGAAGTTTTTAAGAAAAGACTGGACAGTTACTTGTCTTGAGATGGCATAGGGTCTCCTGCTTGAGCAAGGGGCTGGACTAGTAGACCTCCAAGGTTCCATTCCATTCTATTCTATTCATTATTCTATTCTATATTCTGTTCTGTTCTATTCCATTTTCTATTCTATTCTATTCTATTCTATTCATTATTCTATTCTATATTCTGTTATGTTCTATTCCATTCCATTTTCTATTCTGTTCTGTTCCATTCCATTTTCTATTCTATTTTATTCATTATTCTATTCTCTATTCTGTTCTGTTCTATTCTATTCCATTCCATATTCTATTCTATTCTATTCTCTGCTCTGTTCTGTTCTATTCTATTCCATTCCATTTTCTATTCTGTTCTGTTCTGTTCTATTCTATTCTATTCCAAGCCAATGGCTGTCCAATCTCTTCTTTAAAACTCCCAGTATTGGAGCACCCACAACATCTGGAAGGAAACCGTTGCACTGATTAATTGTTCTCACTGTCAGGTAATTTCTCCTTATTTCTAGGTGGCTTCTCTCCTTGATTAGTTTCGGTCATCCATCCCACTTAGTTTAATTCGCAAAGAAAGACTCCTGGTTTATTTCCCCCCCCCAAGAAAACTTTACTGCAGGGGTGCCCAACCTATTAGACTGTGGCCTATTTGTAACCGGGCTGTGGGCTGGCGCACAAGTGCACATGCGTGCAGCTTGACTCACACGAGTGGTGGGCCAGTGTGCATGGCATGTGCGCACAGCTCGACTTGCAGTCAAGCTGCATGTGTATGCTTGAGTGTGCCGGCTCTCTGCTTGCACGAGTTGAGCTACATGCGTGTGTGCCGGCCCACTGTTCATATAGCCCAGTTCCCCTCTCCCCTGCCCCAGTCGGGCCACCAAGCCACAAAGGTTGGGGACCACTGCTTTACTGAGAACAAAGCGGCTATGACAGTTTCCATCCATTGCTTCTTGTCCAGGTGCTTTGGAGAAAAGTTGAATTGTTCTGGTGTTATCTTGTTCTGTTTTGTCCTTATTTTCTTTCATTCTTTTCAACCTCTGAAGACATTTTATTCTTCTGAAACTGAGAACAGCAGCAACTTATTGACATGCTGAAGCTTCTGGATGTACTTGAAGGACAGTCCCATGTAGAGCTGCTCATTGCAGTAGGCAAGCCTTCGAGTGACCAGGGCATGGGGACTGTCTGAAGGCCCCCCGTGTAGGAAAGGGCACAACTGGGTGATTAACAATTTATAAAACATTGAAAAACCAAGAACAATGCAGAAAACGTAAGAACAGACAAGACCAAGGGACAATGATGTCAGGGAGGTATAGAAAGGGACAATGGGCATTGGTCCTCCTCTCCAGAGTGCCGGGGTTTTTTAGGGCCCTTTGAAATCTCAGTAGGGTGGGAACTACCGTATTTGAATTGGGGGAGGGGGAAACTTCATTCCAGAGGCAGGCTGTAAGGACCCACCCCACTCTACATCTTAAGAAGAAAGAACTCTTGGAATATTTCTTCCAACAGGCATCTTTATTAAGAGAAGATGGTTGCAGGCGTTCTAGACAGGACCTGGGGCCCAAGCCCTACGGTTAAAGGTTTTAAGTGTTCCCAAGCAGCCCCCACCCCCACTGTCCTTCCAGAGACAATCCCAGCGGAAGGGAGACTTCCCAGAGGAGTACACGAAAGGTGATGGGCCTTATTGTTATGGTCAGTCCTCTGGGTGAGAATCCACATTCAGTCCCTTTGAAGTTTTAACGAAGGAAGTGAGAGCCATAAAACCCCTTTGTTCACCCCACCCCGTTCCCCAGAATCCAGAGAGGGCAGAAAGGGGGTTTTCCATAGTCGATAACTAGAGATGAAATAGAATTGGATTCTGACACAGAAGTTGCACTTCTCAATCGCTGTAGGTGGCTCTGTTTAATCAATTATCTTGCCAGATTGAAACAGGCAGGCAGATATTATCACATTACCAGGCCCTATATGCCATGCAACCGGTGCAGCTCACAAAGCAGGGGTGTATGTGGGCGTATTTAGGCATGCCCACTACTGCCTGAGCTGCTGCATTCTGGACTAGCTGAAGCTTTCAGGCGGCCTTCAAGGGCAGTAGTCAAGCCATAAGGTGACATGGGTAGAGGTGACTGTCTGAAGGGCCTCTGATATATATATATAAAAAAGGGCACAACTGACACAGCAGATGAAGTTGGACAAAAACCTTCCGGGCTGCAATGCCATCTGCTCATGGAGAGGAGCTGTGAACTCAGGAAGATCCCCCAGTTGGGCACCACCCTTGAAAAGTGGAGTGCTGACCCACTCCGGATCAAAGATCAAATCTCTTCTGGTTTGGCTGGTGCAAATTCAAAGCCATTGGTGGTCTTACCAGGATGGAGTCCTAGTAAGTCCCCCATCTGAACACATACAGCCCCAGAGAACCTCCATAGCTTCACGTGGCTGGCCCGGAATCAAAAGGTAACAGAACAGAACAACAGAGTTGGAAGGGACCCCAGAGGTCATCTAGTCCAGGGCTTTTCAACCAGTGGTACGGGTACCACCTGTGGTACATTGGCACCGAGCAGGTGGTACGCGACCATCCTAGAAAAGTGGTAGTGGGGGAGGGGAAGGAGCTGAACCGGGGGCAGCACCACAGAAGCCTGAGCGAGAGACGGCTGGAGCTGCAGGGCTGTCGGGGCTCAGCGGAAGCGCCAGGATCAGCGCCAGGCTCCATCTGGAGCTCAGCGCTGATCCTGGTGCTTCCGCCGAGCCCAGAAGCGCCGATCAGCTGGAATGTTGCAGCATCTCCAGGATCTTGTGATTTACATTCAGATGCGTATCAACTGATTCATATTTATGATGGTCACAGTGTCACAGGGTCATGTCAAGGGACCAAAACCTGCGGCAACCACCCAGCAGACGGGGGGGGGGGGAATAAAAACTAAACACCCCCCACCCCACCCTTGCTGCCAATCCTCAACAGAAATGCTCACAACAATGAAAACCTCGGACAGGAGGAAGAGTGCCGCTGGGTGGGCACTTGCTCGGCTGTGGCTTGGGGGGCACTTTTTTCAGTGCCATTATAACTTAGAACAGTCACTAAGCGAACTGTTGTAAGTCGAGGACTACCTGTACTTTATCACTTTTTTCCTTTTGGGGGGGGGGTCCTCAGGTTTTTGACACCTTGCTAGGCGACGGGTGGGTACTCGGATACTGCCATATCCTAAAAGTGGTACAACGGGTGAAAAGGTTGAAAAGCCCCGCCTTAGGGCTTCCTCTTGGACCTTCCTAGGAAAGGGGGGGGTTGGCCTCCATTGCTGGGGAGGGGGGGCTGAGGGGGGAGGCCCTCAGGCTCACCATAGATGACGTCTTGGCGCTTCATGACTTCCTTCTTGTGCTGCTGCAGGAAACTGTTGTCCACAGCCAGACTCCAGGAATCCGCCTCAAAATCCTTCTCGTCCATCTCAAAGTCACTCATCAACTGGCTATAAAGGACCTCAGCTCCTGGGGGAAGAAAGGGCAAGGTTGTGTGTGTGTGTGTGTGTGTGTGTACATGTGCACTGGAGGGAGAATGAGGCTGATTTAGGCAAGGGGGAGGCATCGGAGATACAGGAGCATCCTCAGAAGAGAATCCTGCCTCTCTTCAATAGCCAGGAGATGCTTGGAACTTAAGCTTCATCTTTATTTCTTATCCGTTGATAATATAAAACACAAAAATGCAAAAGAAAACAGTAAGAAAGATAGAGGAGGGGAAAGGGATGGGGAAAGTGTAGGAAAAAGGGGGGGGGAGAGAAAGAAAAGTCACTGAGCCCTGACTCCCGTTGGTGCAGGGAAATCAGATAATAACATCAAACCTCAACTTTTTACTTTTACATAATAGTATAAACTAGCCATTTCGGTAAACCCAAAATCAAAGTTTGGGGGATGCTTGAAACTTATCCAGCTTGCGATACACAGCAAAGCCAATGCAAAGAATAAATAGATAAAAATTTAAAAAAAAAGAAAAATTTAAAATGAGGTTACAATTGGACAAGTGCAACCACCACTTGGTCAGATATACCTACCTGTGCAGAGTTCGTGCTAACTACGTTATTATTTTCTGCCTATAATATAGGAACCTCCCTAGTGGCAGCCTGGTCTAGGGAACCAAGAGATAAGGCTTCCTGGAACTTAGGGGCAATTGGCCCGGCCCTTTGTGCGGTCGCGCAGTGACTCCAGACTAGCTCCACGCTTGATCCCTCCTCCCTGCCAGGCTGGGAGTTTCCCAACAATGTTGACTTTTCTAACCTCTCCCCTCCTCCACCAGATCTGGGTACTTGGCTTTGGTTCAGGAAAAAGCCACAAGGATACTTTCCCACCACTTTGGCAGAACCGGTAGCTAATTTTTTGTCGCCCAGGCCCAGAATGGACTTCTGGAAGCGGCATCCACACTGAGAACCCAGTTGTTCACATATTTGAATCCCACCACTGTATCTCTCTATATCTCTATCTTTATATCATCTATCTATCTATCTATCTATCTATCTATCTATCTATCTATCTATCTATCTATCTATCTATCTACCTACCTACCTACCTACCTACCTACCTACCTACCTATCTATCTATCCAGTGTGGGATTCAGCCGGTTCGTAACACTTCGGCAGGACCGGTAGCTAATTTTTTGTTGCCCAGGCCCAGAATGAACTTCCGGAAGCGGCATCCACACCGAGAACCCGGTTGTTCACATATTTGAATCCCACCACTGGTTGTACGGTGGTCTGCAAATTGGCGATCACGCTGATCAATTACAGACCACCCTACAACCAACTTAAAGAGAAACTAAATCACAATGATCCTCTCCAAATTTCCAGCATGATCACCAGTTCTAAGAAACTGCTGAGACTGGAAGGCAGGCTGAGCAGAATAAAGATGACCGGTGGTCTGGAGACTTAAGTCCTGCAAAGTGGGAGCTAGGAATGTGTGGACTTGAGAAAAGACAATGTGGTGAATCAACGGCAGTATTTTCTAGGTACAGGTAGTCCTTGACTTACAATTATACTTGGGGCCAGCATTTCCACTGTTTGCTAGCCAAGGTGGTTGGTAAGTGAGTCATGCCTGATTTTATGATCTTTTTTGCCACGGTGGTTAAGCGAATCGCTGCATTTGTTAAGTGAGTCACACTTAAGCAAATCTTGCTTTCCCCATTGACTCGGGTAGCCAAAGGCGACGGGGAAAGCTACGAATGGTCATCACGTGACCCCTGCCTGCTGTAACCGTCGCAAATGGGCCAGTGGCCGAGGGCCTGAATTTTGATCACGGGACCGTGGGAAACCCGGGATGTTGGTAAGGGCAAGAGCTGGTCACACATCCCTTTTTCCAGTGCCACTGCAATTGTGAACGGTTGTTAAACAAACGGTTGTTAAGTTGAGGACTAAAGAGGTGCCGGATGGAGGAAGGACAGAGCTTGATCTTCTCTGGTTCCAGAGGGCAGGACACATTGCAAGGGGGCTGACCAAGTACAGGTAGTCCTTGACTTACAACGGTTCATTTAGCGACCGTTCAAAGTTACAACAGCACTGAAAAACGTTGACTCACGACCGTTTTTCACAGTTATGACCTTTGCAGCACCCCCCCCCATGATCCCGTGATTAAAATCCAGATGTTTGGCAACTGATTCATATTTATGACGACTGCTGTGTCCCCTTTTGGGACCTTCTGCCAAGCCAAGTCAATGGGGGAAACCCGATTCACTTAACAACCGTGTGACTAATTTAGCAGCTGCAGTGGTTCACCTAACAACTGGGGCAAGAAAGGTCGCCAAACGGGCCAAAAACCCACTTAACAAATGTCTCACTTAACAACAGAAATTTGGGGGTTCAATTGTGGTCATTAAGTTGAGGACTACCCTGTACCCTGGATCGGGAATGTAAGAGCAGTGGGAAAGCGGGGAGCAAAGACCAAAGGAGAAGATGGGAAGACAGAGAGAGGATCCCCACATTCGCTTGGGAATGTTCCAAGCAAGGATCTGTTGTAGCTCTAGGATTCTAAGCGACCGGAATTAAAAATGAAACAAGCAAAGAAGATTTCAACGTGTCGGGTTTCTATAGAGACCATCTCTGCCACCTTCTATTTTTTCCCCACAACAGCCCTCCCCTATGAATTGTGCCAAATCTTCTGCTGCAATATTGCTCTGCGCTATCTATTTAGTACTCTTCTTGAACAGACTTTCTAATTCTCTAGAAGACAGAAACCACGCTCAACACAATTGTATTAGATTAATGGGCTGAAAGTAACATGATGGAATTAAGTAGAGGCAAAAGGTAGAGTTCTCCCCCAAAGAAATGCATTTATAGGAATAATCCTGGGTTGGAAACTGAGTAAGAAGCAAAAGTGTGATGGGGATGCATGGAAGGTGAGTGGAATCTTTTTCGACAAGCCGGCCTGGGATAGGAGCTCCAGTACCAACAAGGTCATAATTGTTTTAGGGGATCGAGCTTTTAAGATAATGTATTGGGTTTTAAATGTTTTTGGGCCAAATTGTTTAATCCATTTTTAATCATTTTACTTTTTGTATGTTGATGTTTTTAATTGGGCTGTACACCGCCCCGAGTCCTTCAGGAGGGGGGCGGTGTAGAAATCACAAAAATAAATAATAAATATTATAGGCTGCAACAGCAGCATGTCAGCCTCAAAGGAAGTAAGACTTTTCATTGGTTCTGCTTTGGTCTGATCCCCTTCCAAGCCCACGGGCCAGTTTGGGGTTCCATTTTTCAAGGAAGGTTGACCAATTAGTTTTTTCTCTCATCCCATCACTCCGCTGAACAGTGGATTCCCATCGCTCTGTCTCACTTCTCATCTTTTCTCATCCTCTCATCTTTCCTACTATCTTCTCCTGTTGGTTCCTTATGATTTATCAGTTGTTGTTTATTATGCTCTACGACCTATTATTTGCTGTTTATATGTACCCGGAGAGCTTATGCACTGGATACAAATTCCTTGTGTGTCCACTCATACTTGGCCAATAAAGAATTCTATGATTCTATGAACTGAGCAAGTTCGGAGAAGAGTAACGGATGAACAGTCTTATCAAGAGATGGAAAAATCGGAGAAAAACAGACTGAAGGAGGTGAAGAATTACATCACTCTTCAAAAATGAAAATATTCCATGCAGAAGACGATCACAAGCTGTTCTCTATCATTCCACAGCATACGATAATGGCTTGAAGTTACAGGAAGGGAGACAGTTTGGTGTAGTGGTGAAGATGCTGGCATGGAAAACTGGGAGACGGTGAATTCTAGTTCCACCCTAGACATGAAAGCCAGCTTGGTGACTTTGGGCCAATCATCAGGAGACAAGGAGTTCTAGTGCCGCCTTAGGCATGAAAGACGGCTGGGTGACTTCGGGCCAATCACTAGGAGACAAGGAGTTCTAGTCCTGCCTTAGGCATGAAAGCCAACTGGGTGACTTTGGGCCAATCATCAGGAGACGGTGAGTTCTAGTCCCGCCTTAGGCATGAAAGCCGACTGGGTGACTTCGGGACAATCACCAGGAGACAAGGAGTTCTAGTCCCGCCTTAGGCATGAAAGCTGGCTGGGTGACTTTGGGCCTGTTAGTTTCTCTCAGCTCAACTCACCTGATGTGGGGAAAATGGGAGGAGGGAAGAATATTAGGTATGACTACCATTGGGATAAAAATAAAATGAATGAATGAATGAATGAATGAACGAACGAACGAACGAATGAATGAATGTTACAGGAGCAAGTGAGAATGTGCTGAACCAACCCTTGGGTCTGGAACAGTTTGCCTCCTAAGAGAAGTTCCCATTTTCCTGGGGTCTTCTGGAAGCTTGTAAAACTTTGGAGATCTGGAAAGCAGTTGGGTCTTAAATGCTGTAATGCTAGGAATGTTGCCTTAATTGTAATTGCTATTCTGTTTATATATATATATATATTGCATTTCAGTTACTGCCTGTTACTCTGATTGCAACAGTTGCAGCTTTTGGACACTGCTTAAAGCAGCCTTGAAGAGACTTATAAAGGCAGAAAGAAAGAAAGAAAAGGCAGATTCCCATTACATCTTTGGAAGTTTTTTTTCCCCTCTCTATCCGTCAGGACAGTTTGATGCAGGAAACAGTGACCTCTTCGGCCACAGACTGGGCAGCCGTCTGTTTGGGAGGCTTCCATGGGGCTTCCTGTGTGGATCCGATGGTGGACCAGATGGCCTCAACTGACCTTTTCCAAATTTTAGGATTTCACCTGTTTTCCTCCAGTGTGTGTGTGTGGGGGCGTGGGGGGCGGGGGGGGGGAAGGAATCCAGATTGACGCCTCCAGCTTTTTCTGAACCATTTCTCTGCATGTCCTGAACCATTTCTCTGCAAGCGTGTGCAAATAGACACAGAGGCCGCTGTGTGAACCCTGCTCTCCTCACCTTCGTCAATCAGGGACTCTACGGACAAGGTGCGGTTGCGCATGTTCAAGGAGTCGGTGGACTGAGAGAGGATCCTCCGGATGCCCAGCGGGGATTCGTCGTTGAAGCTCCTGAAAAGGAAAGCAACATTCATGGCCACAAGCGATGGTCATCGCAGGGAGTCCCCGACTTACAGCGGTTCGTTTAGTGACCGTTCCAAGGGTACAACGGCACTGAAAAAAAGTGACTGAGGACTGTTTTTCAGAGTTACGGCCTTTGCACCGTTCCCCCCCTCCCAGATCAAGATTCAGACTCCTGGCAACCGGTTCATATTTACGACAGTTGCAGTGTCCCAGGGGGTCACTTGGTTCCCTTTTGTGACCTTCGGACAAGGAAAGTCAGTGGGGAAGCCAGATTCACTTAACAACCGTGCAACTCACTTAACAACTGCAGCGATTCCCTGAACCGCTGTGGCAAGTCAGGTTGGGCTCAACTGTGGTCGTACGTCGAGGACAACCTGTACTAACTATCTTTGAGGCGTAGTGGACAAAACTTTTATCCTCTCCTGCCAACTGGCAGATGCTCTGGTGGGCACCAGTTGGAGGTGAGCTATACACCTGCATTCCAACAGAAGAACAGAGTTGGAAGGGACCCTGGAGGTCTTCTAGTCCAACCCCCAACTCAAGCAGGAGACCCTATACCAGGGGTGGGGAACCTTGGCTCTTTTTATGACTCATGGACTTCAACTCCCAGAATTCCTCAGCCAGCCATGTTGAGGGGAAAGGGAGAGGTTTCCAAGCTGAGCCATGCTGGCTCAGGAATTCTGGGAGTTGAAGTCCACGAGTCATAAAAGAGCCAAGGTTGCCTACCCCTGCCCTATACCCATTCTGGACAAATGGCTGTCTGCTCTCTTCTTGAGAACCTCCAGTGATGGAGCAGCCACAACTTCTGGAGGGAAGCCGTTCCACTTATTAATTGTTAAATTTCCACTTGTTCCTTCTTGTCCGGCCCGCAGGTGCTTTGGAGAATAAGTTGACTCTCTCTGTGACAGCCCCATAAATCTGCTATGATGCCAGCCCTAGTCCTTCTTTTCACTATCCGTGTTTCCCCCAAAGTAAAATCGGGTCTTTCCTCCCCCCCCTCCAAAAGAGAAACCAGGTCATATTTTTTTGGGGGGATGTCTTTTATACTTACCTGTGGCACCGACAGCGCCATGCAGCTGGCCCACTTCTTCTGCGACCGAAGGAGCAGCTGCATTCCGGCCTGCATTTTGCAGCCAGGCCTTTCTGGAAGGTCACCGCAGCCGAGTACCGAGCTACGGATTCAATCCATAGCTTGGTTCTCAGCTGCGGTGGCCTTCCGGAAAGGCCTGTGACTAAGAAATGCAGGCCTGGCTGCAGAAGAAGTGGGCCGGTGAGGAGAGGCCTGGCTGTGAGGTTAGTGCAGGGGTAGGCAACCTTGGCTCTTTTATGACTCGTGGACTTCAACTCCCAGAATTCCTGAGCCAGCTGGCTCAGGAATTCTGGGATTTGAAGTCCACGAGTCATAAAAGAGCCAAGGTTGCCTATCCCTGGGTTAGTGGGTGCGGGGTGCATGGGGCAGATCCACCCCCCCACCCCTGCCCTAGCTTGATTTTTAGATGTGTGCCTCGCCCCAAAACTAGGGCTTATTTGGGGGGGGGGAAGTAGGGCTTATATTAACCCCCCCAAATCAAGCTAGGGCTTATTTTCAAGGTAAGCCTTACTTTTGGGGAACTAGGGTAGAGTAGACATACCTAGTTCTTACAACTTTCAGAGCAGCCTGCAGATGTGTTTTTCCTGAATTTCACAGACAAATCCTCTGTTGGATTAACTCACCCTGCAATGTTTGTCGTGGAGACACTTTTGGAGAGCGACAAGGTAGGACGGCCTCGGCGGGATCCCAGCAAGGTCTGCCGGAAACTCTCTGACGGGTAAATGGCAGAATTGGGACGCTCCCGTGTGATGGCTAAAAAATTAGGAACAGGCACCCAGCGAGGGTTAGAAGGCAGACTTCTGTGCTTTTGAAACCCAGCCCTTTTGCATTTTTCAGGATGGGGGGGAAAAATAAATACTTTGGATGGAAGTATTAAGGAAAATCCTTTGGCTCAAGGCCACCTAATATCCTTCTCCCTCTGTGGACAGCGCAATCCTGAAGATGTGATTTTAAAAAAAAGGAAAGATGGTCTGGCACTCAAGAGTTGTCGAGATATCTCGAGAGCAGAAATGAGAAGGGAATCCACTGTTCGATTTAAAAAGGGATGCAAGTTTAAGAGTGTCAATCAACTCCCATTCTTGGTTTATTTTCTATTTTTTTTAGCTTTTAAAATGATGATTTGCATCCCACCCCTTCTTATGTTAGACTACGACCAGAACCAAGATTTGATATACAGGTAGTCCTCTACTTATAACCGTTCGTTTAGCGACAGTTCAAAGTTACATTAGCCCTGACAAATGGTGACTTGTGACCGTTTTTCACCCTTATGACCATTGTAGCACCCCTCAGGTGATTTACATTTTGCAACCTTCTGACAAAGCAGAGTCAATGGGGAAACCAGATTCACTTCACAACCGGGTGACTAATTCGACAACTGCGGTGATTCAATTAAGAAATGTGGCAAGAAAAGTCGTAAAAAGGGGCAAAAATTCACTGAGCAAATTTCTCACTTAGCAACACAACCTTTGGGCTGAACTGAGGTCGTAAGTCGAGGACCACCTGTATAGCAGCCTGCACCAAAGACAGGAAGCTGCTCCCTGCTCCCTGGACATCGGCTGGACTTGCAAGCGGGGGATTCCCAGCCCCCAAACTCACTTTTATTCCGGAGGGACACCGTCTGCAACGCGGAACTGTTCTTCAGCAACGCAGCTTTTTGCTGCTGCAGTGGGAGGCAAGCGAAGGAAGGAAGGAAGGAAGAAGACGTCAAAAAAATAGCAGTTTGATCCAACTCAGATCAAGAAGCCTGGAAGGTCCTTGTCTATTTTTCAGGGATTTCATGGATAGTTATGAAAGCCAGTCGCTCTCTTAGCCCAACCCTCCTCACAGGGTTACTGTTGAGGAGCAAATAGGAGGAGGAAGACAGGTTGGGTATGGTTACCACCCTGAGTTATTTGTAAAAATGGGGGGGTACAAATAAATAAATAGTCCTTCAATCGATCTTAGGAAGAGAAACATCCCTTCCTGAAATTTCTGTCCCCATTTTCTGTCTGGCAGAGAGAGGGCCTTTCTAAAAGATTGCAGATGTAGACTCTCTGAGGCCCAGCCTGTCTCTCATCCCTCGTTCCTCCTAGATCAGTGGTGGCAAACCTATGGCGCACGTGCCAGAGGCAGCACTCGGAGCCCTCTCTATGGGCACACATGCTGTTGCCCCAGCCTCGCCTCCCCCCGCGACCCCTTCCTCACCAGCAGCCCCTCTGGAGGAGAGCCGCCCCCGAGCGTGGCCCACGCGGAGCAGCGCAGCCAAGGTCATGGCAGCCAGGAAGCGGGGACAAGACTCTGTCCTCATGCTCCATCGCACACTGTTGATGATGCGGGCAGAGGGCATGGCCGCCATGGCGCTGCTGGGCTGCCTGGGCGATCTCTGGCGGGCCCTGGAGGCGGTGAGTGGCCCTGCGGGCAGGCAGGGCAGGGGGAACGCTGGAGGCAAGGCCAGTTTTTGGGCACTCAGTCTCTAAAAGGTTCGCCATCACTGTCCTAGATCAGTGATGGCGAACCTTTTAGAGACCGAGTGCCCAAAAACTGACCCCGCCCCTGCTCCCAACCCCTGCCCCGCCCCCGCTCTGCCTCCCCATCCCCCGCCCCATCTACCCAATGGACCACCCACCGCCTCCAGGGCCCGCCCCAGATCGCCCAGGCAGCCCAGCAATGCTATGGCGGCCACACCCTCTGCCCGCGCCCTGCAGCATCAACTGCGCACGATGGGGTGTGAGGGCAGAGTCTTGTCTACGCTGCCTGGCTGCCATGTCCTTGGCTGCGTAGCTCTGGGTGGGCCACCCTCGGGGGCAACTCTCCTTCAGGGGGGCGGCTGGAGAGGAGGGGGTCGCGGGGGGAGGCGAGGCTGGGGCAACGGCATGTGTGCCCACAGAGAGGGCTCCGAGTGCCGCCTCTGGCACCCGTGCCATAGGTTCGCCACCACTGTCCTAGATCCTCTGGAAACCCACGGACAGAGAATATCTTTTTTTTAAAAAAAAAACAAACCTGTGAATTGCCAAGTGAATTACGGAGCCTTTCTCATCCCTGGCACTTTCCAAGAGTCAGCGGAGGGAAGAATGGCCCTATGCTACTGATGATCCAAAGGGCAATGAAGCCCCTTTGTGAAATTCCCTTCCAGTCTTTGTCTTTACTTTTAGGGTCATATGTCAAAGCTTGAGGATGTTTTCAAAAACAGAAGTTGTGTTCCCCATGTCCGAAATCAGGGCGAGGCAACGGGAAGGGCAGAGGGCAGTTCCACCACCTGCTCACCTTTTGCTTGACTTTGGTGCAGTTTGGTAGGCTGTCTTTGCAACGGTTGTGGATGGTCACATTACAGGCTGGAAAGGAAAAACAGAGGCGGTTTGAGAAAGGGACGTCAAAATACATCGGTTGCACGAAGACACAAGCCCACAACGGATTGGCGCACTTGACTTATCTCCAAAAGCTGCACTTCATCAGCAGCTGGGTGGGACACCACTAGGAAATCCCAGGGCCATAGGTCAGGAGTCTCCAATCCCCAGAGCGCGGACCGGCACCGGTCTGTGGCATACCAGAAATCCATAAAAGATCAACTTTTAAATGGTCGAGGGCAGCGATCTCCAACCTCAAAAGGTTGGACCAGGGACCGGTTCCGTGGAGAGAGTTTTTTTCTGTGAACTGGAGGGAACGTGGTTTCACGTGCTGCCTGCATCCCGTGGATGGAGCTTTGCTTGTTTGCACGTGGTACAAAAGGTTGAAAAGCCCTGATCTAGAAAACCTTAGACACTATCCAAGCCTGATTCCAGTTTGCTGGCACCACCCACGAAGCCCCAAAGAACTCTTGACTAGATACTTCACCAGTCGTGTTATACTTCCCCACAGGTATGAAACCACCCAAACTTTTGCAGAGGCTGGGGGTCGGACTAAGGGCTCAAGAGGGTCTTGCCAAACTGGGGGTCCCCTGAGGTATGGACTTCAATGCCCAGAAAGATCAGGTTACTGGAGGAATTCTCCAAATTGAAGGCCGCACATGGAGAAGGCCCCCAGGGTTGAACAAAATGCCCCACCTTCTGTGAAAGCAGAGTTTTCATCAAGGGCGCCCAGCCTGTTATTGCCAGCAAGAAGGAGCCTCTATTTAATTGAAGCCAACTAAAGGCAAGTCTGCATGCCCGAATCAGCTTCAAACTGTTTTTCAACCATCTTGGTTTCCAAGCCATGAATCCTGGGCACAAGACTTCTGCACTTCTGGCTGTGGGACGAACATTTTGTAAGTGCAAAGTAGCTGACTTGAAGAATGCAACTGTCCCAAGCAGAGCAACTACGTTCTAACTTGATTTCTTTAAAAGCGTCTAAGGAAAAATGAAACTTACAACAGGATTTTTTTTTATTTTTTGGTCTCAGCCTGCTAATTCTCAGTTCGGAATGGGACCACTCATCACAGCCACCTTGTCACAGTCAACTCACTATGGCCAGTTCGCCACAGGACAACTCAGCGAGGGACAATTCAACTATTCCATTTAATTGTTTAAAATAATTAAAAAAATGTTTTAATTTTTGTCATTCACATTTTGTTTTGTCCCTCCTTCGGCATCCTTTCTTTAATGATTCTATTCCACTTTTTCCCCCTGATTTTAATGTAACTCTTGTTCCTCCGTGATTGTCCCATGGCGAGTGGGCCATGACAAGTTGTCACAGGTGAGTTGCCCGTGGTGGGTTTGACCACACCGAGTTGGCAGTGGCAAGTTGTTGTAAACCCTTCTCAGTTAGAGATCCTTAACTCCTACCAGCTCCTTAGAGCAGTGAGGGCGAACCTTTTAGAGACCGAGGGCCAAACTGCAGCCCAAAACCCACTGATGCATCGTCTGGTGCTGGGTGGGTGTGGCCCATTGGGTGGGCGTGGCCCATTGGGTGGGCGTGGCTGTGGTGGTAACAGCAGACTGGGTGGGACTAAAAAGTTCAATCAATCAATTCCAACTTTGAAGATCTTTTTTTTCCCGCGAGAAGTTGAAATTGACTGATTGATTGACCTTTTTTTTTTTTGCCCGCGGTGGCGGAGGCCTAAAGCGAAAAGGTTTTATAAAACCCAGCGGAAGGCCTAGGACTGGGGCAACGGTGCGCGTGCCCACAGAGAGGGCTCTGAGTGCCGCCTCTGGCACCCGTGCCATAGGTCCGTCACCACAGCCTTAGAGAAAACGGTAGCGGGCAATCTAATTTTACTTCCCTTCCAAAGTACACTACCTTCATTGGTAGTTTAGAAGGCAGACTGTGTAGATCAAGCAAGTCAATTTGGAATCCAGATCCCTAGGCACAGTTCCAAAAGATCAAGACTGTCCTTGATTTACCCCTAGACCAGGGGTTCTCAACCGTGGCAACTTTAAGACTTGTGGACTTTAACTCCCAGAATTCCTCAGCCAGCTTTGCTGGCTGAGGAATTCTGGGAGTTGAAGTCCACAAGTCTTAAAGTTGCCAAGGTTGAGAACCCCTGCCCTAGACTCCAGCGGGCTTAAAAATCCACTCGGGTTTTGGGGAATCTATCACTTTTTCTTCAGTACTCAGAATATCCTGCATTTCCCACTGTAGCCTAAAGAATGCGGCCCCTCCACCAATTCAGTGACTCAGAGAACGGTTGAGAAACCCAAGGCGGGCAGGAAGTGATCTGAACAGGAAGAGAACTTGACTTGTTCAAAGAGTCATTTCCTGATTGTGTCTGTACTGGGAAAGGAAGGGAAGGGCAGGGCAGGAGGGGAGAGCCGCAGACCTATTGTGGAGTTTTAAAAGAAGCAGCTGCTACAGATGCCAATCTGCACTGGGAAGGTGGGGGACGGAGTTGGACCGGAGGGAGTCTGGAGGCTCCATTTCTTCCCAAGCCATTTTCTCTCTCTCAAAAGCTCCACACTTGGTTTATGGCAGCTTGCTAATAAACTGGAGAGGATCTGCACAATCACACAGGCCTGCTGGTTCTATCTAGGAGAACTCATCCGCTCCATGCAAGGTAAAGAAAAAGGCCAGGCCGAATCGGAAGAAGCAGGCCCCAGGCACGGTCTCAGGGCTTCCCAAGAGCTGCTGGTGGTAACAGCAAGGAAGTCAGAGTCAGCATAAAGCTGGAGGGGACCTTGGAGGTCTTCTAGTCCAGCCCCCTGTTCAAGCAGGAGATCTTGTACCATTTTCAGACCAGTCTCTAGTCTGCACAGCGGCACAAAATGCTCTGCTCTCCTTTTATTCGGAGCAGGAAACAAAGAGACGGAACTTGCAGAAATCCTGGAAGAATTATAACACAGGTAGTCCTCGACTGAACCGCAGTTCACTTAGTGACCGTTCAGAGTTACAACCGGCACTGGAAAAAATAATGACGACCATTTTTCACACTTTATGACCATTGCAGCCTTCCCGTGGCCACGTGATCAAAATGCAAACGCTTGGCAACTGGCATGTACCTATGACAGTTGCCGTGTCCCGGGGTCATGTGATCCCCTTTTGCGACCTTCTGACCAGCAAAGTCAATGGGGAAGTCAGATTCGCTTAACAAGCGTGTTTCTAATTCAGTGTTTCTCAACCTGGACCATTTTAAGGCATGTGGACTTCAACTCCCAGAATTCCACAGCCAGCGTTGCTGGCTGTGGAATTCTGGGAGTTGAAGTCCACAGGCCTTAAAATGGTCCAGGTTGAGAAACACTGTTCTAATTGAACAACTGCAGCAATTCACTTAACAAACGGGGCAACGCTCACCGAATACGTTTTTCACTTAGCGACATAAATTCTGGGCTCAGTGGTGGTCATAAGTCGAGGACTACCTGCATTGGGACCCCTCTTGCAAAGACAGACACCCGCCCGAGATACATTTGATTTCATGAGCGTAATTAATATTCTCATACTACACCACGCAGATAGTCCTCGGTGTACGACCACAATTGGGACCAGGATTTCCATTGTTAAGCAAGGCAGTCAAATGAGGGGTGCCCAATTTTTGGCCCTGGGGAAGCGAATCACTTCCGTTGTTAAGTGAATCATCTGATCCTTAAGCGAATCCAGCGTTCCCCCTTGACACGGCTTGTCGGAAGCCACTGGGAAGGTCGCAAGTGGCAATCACACAACCCTGGGACGCTGCGACAGTTGTAAATACATGCCGGTTATTAAGTGCCCAAATTTTGATCATGTAATGGTAGAGATGCTGTGACATTCATTTCAGGGTAAAGATCAGTTGTACGTCACTTGTTTCAATGCCATTATAACTTTGGTCACTAAATGAAGTGACCAAAGTCAAGGGCATCCTCCCCTCTCTCTCCCTCTCCTCTCTCTCTCCCTCTCCTCTTTCTCTCTTCTCTTCCTCTCCTCTTCTCCCCTCCCACTTTGGATTCCTCTGAGATATTTGTATGACTATCCAGTCTATTCTCCAGCTCTGCATTTCCTAGTGGTCTCCTGTCCAGGTTTCAAACAGTTTGCTTAACTTTTAAATTCAGCCAAAGCTGACTATGTGCTACCACCTAGCTCAGTGATGGCGAACCTTTTAGAGACCGAGGGCCCAAACTGCAACCCAAAACCCACTTATTTATCGCCGAGTGCCAGCTGGGCGTGGCTCACCGGCTGGGCGTGGTTGTGGTCATGGCAGATTGGTTGGGTGAGGCCAAAGTGGGCATGGTCACCTCAATGTTGCTCATGGAGAGGGACGCCTGTGGGGGGGTGGGCAGGGTTGGGGGAGATCCAGGGGGTCTCTGGCAGGTGGGGTGGTAGCCAGGAGGCTCATCCTGTGGGGTGAGGCGAGGCAGGGTGGGGGTGCCAATTGCCCCACACGGCAAGGCAGGGGCCGGGGTGGCTGCTGCCTGACACCATTGACCCCTGCACACAGAGGCCAACAAGCGCATGGGGACCGACAGTGTCCGTCAGCATCCACAGCTTGCTGGCCCCTTGACCGGCGCACTCCGCAGCCTGCCACCAGAAGTTCAGAGAAGCCGCCTTGGAGCTGGACGGCCGCTGACAGCTGAGGAGGCGATGCAGTGGGTCGTGCCCGGAAAAGGAGAGCATGTGAGGCCAGGAGGGATGGGACGGGGGGGGGAGGAAACCAGCTGTGCTGGGATGCATCTGGCCATGTGGGACCTCGGCGAGTTAGCGGGCGGCTGGTTGAAGAGGGACAGTTGCCATCTCCGGGGCATGGTGCATGTGCCCACAGCGAGGGCGGCTCTGAGCACCGCCTCTGGCACGCGTGCCATAGGTTCGCCCCCACTGACCTAGCTGGACTTAGTATAAATATTGGTTATTTTTCAACGGAACGAAGTCCAATCAACATACTTTAAAAGCTGACTAAACCGATTCCTTAGGGAGGCATTTTCAGCGGGTAAGTTGTTTTCCACTCTTAAAAGAGCAGTCTGACGTTCTTCTTAGCTCTCGTCTTCCTTGATCAAAATGAAAGTTCTCAGAATCAGCTGCATCAAAAGCACCTGGCAGCAGAAGAGGAGGTGACGCCATGTTCGTGATGTGGAGGAAGACGAGAGGAGATTGAGGAAGCCAATTCCCCATTATGGGGCACAACTCCAAAAGCAGTGAAAGGAAGTCAGCATGTCTTTGCAAAGCCTTTTCCAGGGTCAAAGGCACTTTGCTGCAGTGGCTTTAAGGCAGCCAGACAGTGGACCAAAGTGTACTCTGGGGATGTGAAGTTCCCTAGTTACGCCTTCCTTCCTCTTGGCCAACGGAGTTAAAACAAGGTGTCCCTGGGCTTTTCCGCACCACTAAGCTCTCCTCTCGTCCTTGAGTTGACATAAAATCGCTGCTTTGTTTGTAAGCTGCCCAGAGTCATCTTATTGGGGAGATAGATGGCATATAAATTTAATAAAGTAAAATAAATGACACTGGCCTGAGATTTGCCAGGTGGGTTTAAGATAAGATGGAATCCTGCACTGGGTAGAGGGGTGGACTAGAGGACCTTTAAGATCCTTTCTGCGTTTATGAAGGCAACCCCAGGCAGCATTGTCAGGCAAGGGCAACGTTCTTCCTCCCTTCCTCTCACTGAAGACCTGGGGAGGGAGAGGAAAAACCTGATGCAGATCTAGGACTGTCAAAGCTAGATGTCGCCAAATAAGAGAGGCTGCAAGCCCCTCCCTCTGACACGAGCTCACCTGTCCATTGGGGATAGAGTCATGGTTTGGGGCTTAATGTCGTGATCATATTCACACGTGCCAAGGGCAAAAGCCAAAAGAACATAGTTGTTTTTTTACCTGCATTCCACAATGGAATGGAACAGAACAGAATAGAACAGAACAGAATATAGAAAACTGAAAACAGAAAATAGAAAACATAGAATAGAATAGAACAGAACAGAATAGAATAGTAGAATAGATTAGAACAGAACAGAACAGAACAGAATATAGAAAATAGAATAGAATAGAATAATAGAATAGAATAGAACAGAATATAGAAAACAGAAAATAGAATAGAATAGAATAATAGAATAGAACAGAACAGAATATAGAAAACAGAAAATAGAATAAAATAGAACAAAATAGAACAGAATATAGAAAACAGAAAATAGAATACCGTAGAATAATAGAATAGAACAGAATATAGAAAACAGAAAATAGAATAGAATAGAAAATAGAATAGAGTGGAAAATAGAATAAAATAGAATAGTAGAAAGAATTAAATAGAATAATAGAATAGAACAGAATATAGAAAACAGAAAATAGAATAGAATAGAAAACAGAGTAGAGTAGAAAACAGAATAGAATAGAAAATCGAATAGAGTAGGAAACAGAATAGCAATAGAATAGCAATAGCAAATAGCATTCTTTATTGGCCAAGCATGATTGGACACACAAGGAATTTGTCTCCGGTCCATAAGCTCTCAGTGTACATCCAACGAGAAAGTGATAGGTCATAGATCATAGATACAATCATTAATCATAAGATGCAACAATTGATAAATCATAGATATCAATGTGAGAAGGTAGTAGGAAAGATGAGAAGGATAATAGCAATACAGCCCCACTACTTGGCTTTAAGCCTAAGGCAGGGCTGTGGGAATTAAGTGTTCAGCGGAGTGATGGAGCTGGGGGAAAACTATCCTTGTGTCTAATTGTTTTGGCATGCAATGCCCTGTGGCAGCATCCAGATGGGAGAAGTTGAAACAGTTTATGTCCAGGATGCGAGGGGTCGGTAGATATTTTCTCAGATGTTGACCCAGTTCTCACCACATACATAACATGTCCTGCCTTTTTGTCCTGCCCCATCCTGGCTTTGCTGTATTAGTGCCGGAGAGGAGGGGGAGGAGAGTGGCCTATTTGCCAAAAGGCTGGAGCATTGGAGCCCTCCAAAGGCAACAATAGCCAAGATGAAAATAGCAATAGCAACCGCAATAGCCCTTAGACCGGCTGTTCTTAACCTGTGGGTTGCGACCCCATTTGGGGTCGAACGACCATTTCACGGGGGTCACCAAACAACGCAGTCCGCCATTTTCCCCCCCTTTTCCTTAGCTGTGCTATGCCATTTTTTTCCCCTTTTCCCTAGCTGTGCTACTCCCTCTTATTCTGTTGGTTTTTGAAAGCCAATAGGATGGACTCTCTTGAATAGAGTCTAATTCTATTGGCTTTCAAAAGCCAATAGGAATTGTCCAGGCTGTCTCCGCCCTGCTGAGCCCACCAAAAGTCCCAGTCTGCAAACGGTGCTGCAAGTTGTCTGCAGCAAAGGCAAGCTCTCCGGAAGTTTCCACCCCTCCCTGCTGAGAACTACTAAAACTGTAAGTAAAAGAGGGCCAGGGGTGGGAGGCCGGCGGGCGCAGGGAGGGTTTTTGGCGCGCCTGGGGCCCGGCGGGTGTCTTACCTCCCTTGGGCTGGGCCAACTGGTGGCCCAGCCCGTGGTCGCCCTGCACCGTCACGGCCATCAAGGAGCACCTGAGCACCTGGGCCTGCCTGCTGCTGCCCTGAATGGGCGGCGGCCTACGCCTCGGCCAGCGCAGGGGGCAGCACCGTGCATGCGTGGGGCAGGGGGTAGCGCCACGCATGCGCGGCGCAGGTCATCGTACCGCGCATGTGCGGCGCAGGTCGGGGTCGCAAAAGGTTGAGAACCGCTGCCTTAGACTTATATCCCGCTTCACAGTGCTTTACTCTCTAAATGGTTTACAGAGTCAGCCTCTTTCCCCACAACAATCTGGGTCCTCATTTTGCCAACCTCAGAAGGATGGAAAGCTGAGTCAACCTGGAGCCAGTCAGGATTGAACTCCTGGCTGTGGGCAACACAAGAACTCGCCAGGGACAACTCGCCCCAGGACAAGAATTACACTAATATTGAAGAAATAGTGGAATAGAATCAGCAAAGAAAGGATGCTGAAGGGGGGGGACAAAATAGAATGTGAATGACAACAATTAAAATAATGTTTTAATTATTTGAAATAATTACATTGAATTGTTCAATTGTCCCGCGGCAAGTTGGCCATGTCGAAGTGTCTCGTGGTGGAGTTGGCAAGTTGGTTGCAGCGAATTGGCCGTGACGAGTTGACCGTGACGAGTTGTCCCATTCCGGCCACCGAGGCCTGAATGGAATGGTGCCACCCAGCAGCACAGGAATCTCCAATCATTAAGCAAAGGTTTTCCCGATGGAGATGGTGAGCGGCTTATTTGGAAGAAAACTGGCTTAATCAAAGGGATGCAGTCACTCAGCACGTAGGTCCTACCTAGGGTAACACACCTGGGCCAAAAGCGACTCAGAGATCACAGAGAGAATGCCCAGAGAGCTTCTCCAAGGAGATAGTGAGAAGCCAAGCCAGATCTGTGGCAGAATGCTTGCCTTGGGTACCCTGCACACATGTCCAAGCAGTACTCAACAAAAAACCTGTGGCTAACTGTAGCTGACAACTCAATACTGGGCCGTCATCAGAACAAGGATGGGCAGTTCTGCACTCATCACTGGGACCAGACTGGAAGGCAAAAGGAGTAGGGACCAGTCACACAGACTTCCACACAAACCCACTTAAACCCAACACACAAACCCGACGAATATGCAATGATTATTCAGGCAGCCTCTGGATTTCAACAAATAAAAAGGATAAAACAATCCCACTGTCTACAACAGCGGTTCTCAACCTGTGGGTCAAACGACCGTTTCACGGGGGTCGCCAAACACCGCAGTCCGCCATTTTTTCCCCCATTTCCCCTCGGCCTTCGCACATGCGTCGCGCATGCGCGGTTCGGCCCGTCGCGCCACGCATGCGCGCTTTGGGCCGTTGCGTGCGCCGCACATGTGCGATTCGGGTCGTCGTGCGCCGCGCATGCGCAGTTCTGGCCGTTGTGCGCACGCCACACATGCGCGGTTTGGGCCGTCACGCCCCGCATGGGCAGCGCAGGTCGGGGTCGCGCCGCGCATGGGCGGCACAGGTGGGGTCTCGGCCTGAAAAAGGTTGAGAACCGCTGGTCTCAGCTCTGCAGTGGTTCAAGAAATAACACTTATCAGTTTTCAAGGTGCAGTGGTTAGAATGCAATACAGGTAGTCCTCATGACCACAACTGAGCCAACATTTCTGTTGTTAACTGAGACATTTGTTAAGTGAGTTTTCGCCCCATTTTAAGGCCTTTCTCGCCACCGTTGTTAAGTGAATCATTGCAGCTGATAAGTTAGGAACCCAGTTGTTAAGTGAATCTGGCTTCCCCATTGACTTTGCTTGCCAGAAGGTCGCAAAAGGTGGGTCACATGACCCCGGGACACGGCGACCGTCATAAATATGAGTCAGTTGGCAAGCAGCTCATTTTTGACCACGTGACCCATGGGGACGCTGCAAAGGTTGTAACTATGGAGAAAAGGTCCTAAGTCAGCTTGTTCAGTGCTGTTGTCACTTTGAATGGTCACGGAAAGAACTTTATAAGTCAAGGACTACCTGTATTGCAGGCTAACTCCCTGCCCACTGCCAGGAGTTCAATTCTGACCAGCTCAAGGTGGACTCAGCTTTCCGTCCTTCCGAGGTGGGTAAAAGGAGGACCCAGATTGTTGGGGGCAACAGGCTCTGTAAAGCGTAGAGAGGGCTATAAAGCACTGGGAAGCTGTATGTCAGTCTAAGCCACTGTTTCTCAACCTTGACCATTTTAAGGCACGTGGACTTCAACTCCCAGAATTCCACAGCCAGCAATGCTGGCTGTGGAATTCTGGGAGTTGAAGTCCACGTGCCTTAAAATGGTCAAGGTTGAGAAACATTGGTCTAAGCACTATTGCCATGACTAATAACAGCATAAAAAAACATCTATCCTTCCCTTAAAGGGAAGCTTGAAAGTAACTGCATTTAACCTAGTAAACCCTAAATGTCTTATTGCTGGTGGTAAGCAATAATGGTAAATGTGAGCTTTTGTTTACACACTTTGCATTATTATCTCAAGAGGAAGAAACCTAAGTCATTCCCAAGGTACAGCATTTGATTCCTCTGCTTATTTTAAAAAAAACACCTTGGTTAGATATTCATTAATATGAGGCAATTTTCCATGTACTGATGTTGCTTAGAGCAGCTTTGTTTTTTCACAGCTTTTCCAACTGACTCAAAATCCTAGAAGCAGCTGCCATACCCAAGAAAGACTCATTTATGCCGACAGGTTTGGGGCGTATGAACTGTACTCTGCCCCTGTGCCTAGGAATGTTTTCCCATCATTGATTGTATTTGGATCCTGATTGTTATGTTGTATGAATGTGTTTTAGATTAAATGAAATGTGTTTTAGATTAAATGGTTAATTGTTATTGTTAAATTTCTTATCTGTTATTGTATTATTGTTGTAAGCCGCCCTGGGTCTTAGGAGAAGGGCGACATAGAAATTTAATAAAATAAATAAATAAATAAATAAAATACATTTGCAAAGATCGCTTATTTTCATATTTCTTTCAACTGGGAAACCTGAGAGTTTTGGTGGCTACAGGATCTTATTGTTCAGCAACACAGGCCTCCCCCACCTTTGGAAAAAGAAAGTTACAAGGCCAGAGAACTGAACCGTCCCAGATAAGCGCCCAGAAAACAACGGACACCATTCAGCCAGACGATGCCCCCGGCTGCCAATGGCCCTGGGACGGCTTGATTGCACAAACGCAACCTTGCCCCCCCCAAGCCGAACTCCACGGTTAAACAAGGGGAAATCAGCAAAACCTGGCTGCAACCCAGTTGTGAAATAACGAGCGAGGAGAGGGCAGGGACCCCGCCTGGGAGCCTTTGCAGGGCTCCCGTCCAGACCCAGTCCTGCACGTCAGGCATTTCTCTCACAAAAAGGTGCGATATTGCGCCTTGACTGGTGCCTCATGCATAGATACAGGTAGCGCTCAACGTACGACCCCAATGGAGCCCAAAATTTGTGTTGCTAAGTGAGACATTTGTTACGCGAGTTTTGCCCCGTTTTACGACTCGTCTTGCCACAAGTTAAGCGAATCCCTGCAGTTGGTAAATTAGGAGCGTGGTTGTTAAGTGAAACTGCTTTCCCCATGGACTTTGCTTGTCAGAAGGTTGCCTGGGGCCCTCCAAAGGTCATAAATATGGGCCAGCTGCCAAGCGGCTCGATTTTGACCATGTGGATACTGCGATGGTCGTCCGTGTGAAAAACGGTCCTAAGCCACTTTTTTTCAGTGACACTGTAACTTTGAATGGTCACTAAATGAACTGCTATAAGTTGAGGACTACCTGTACACCCTTTTGGCCAAATGGCAGAAGAAAGACGGCCCTCTCCCACTTTGGAAACTTTAAGACTTGTGGGACTTCAGCTCCCAGAATTCCCCAGCCACCAAGCTGTCCCTCGACAGCGACATAATTCAAACGTAGTTCAAATATGAAAAGCACACACTGAAGAATGCCTCCACTACCCACAACGATGGTAAAGCAGGTTAAATTGGTGTGTCTGCAGCTCTGTATCTTTGACTTCGTTGGGCGGGCAAGTATTTAAATTAAAACGCATTGCAAAAGGAATATTAATTTTGAATCAATTTCTTTAAAATCTGTCTCAAATGTACTACGTCTGCATTAACATTTCCTGGACTGATGAATTAACCAAAAGGGCTGGTTTCACACAACACATCAATAAGTCCAAGCTACTCCCTGGAGATCCATCTCCCCAAGTCCAGTCCACCCTAATTTACAGCAGGGAAGAGAAATCCCAACAGCACTGTCTGCTTAGCAAGAGGCTGTTGCAACTCGCACAGAATGGGCAGGCTTCGCACACCAAGTTTGGGATTAGGGTGCATCCACACAGCTTCTCACACTCCTCCTCCTCCTCCTCCTCCTCCTGCAGAGCTGAGCCCAGGCATTGGCAGAGGCTTGGGGGCTCACAGTTGGCATGGTACATGCTAAAGACTCTAATTTCAACACAGAAAAGGCCCAAAAAAGAAAAATAAGAGAGGACAAGAAACAGAGAGCCTATGAATCATTGGTTCTTACTGATATTGATTGCATTTATACCCTTCATTCTGTCTACTCAGTATAAAGGAAAAGCTCAGCAAGGAGCCCTAAAGATAGGCTGGAGGGGGGGGAGAATGGCAGAGAGAGAGAGAGAGAGAGAGAGAGAGAGAGAGAGAGAGAGAGGGAGGGAGGGAGGGAGGGAGGGAGGGAGGGAGGGTGAGAGTGAGGAGAAAGGATGAGAGAGAATGGAAAGAGAGAGAAAAGGAGAGAGAGAGAGAAAGGATGAGAGAATGAGGAGAGAGAGAAAAGGAGAGAGAGGGAGAGAGTGAGGAGAAAGGATGAGAGAGAATGGAAAGAGAGAGAAAAGGAGAGAGAGAGAGAAAGGATGAGAGAGAATGAGGAGAGAGAGAAAAGGAGAGAGAGGGAGAGGAAGGATGAGAGAATGGGGGAGAGAGAGAAAACGAGAGAGAGAGAGGGAGATAGAGAGAGAGAGGAGAAAGGATGAGAGAGAATGGGGAGAGAAAAGGAGAGAGAGAGAGAGAGAGAGAGAGAGGAGAAAGGATGAGAGAGAATGGGGAGAGAGAGAAAAGGGGAGAGAGAGAGAGAGAGAGAAAGAGAGGAGAAAGGATGAGAGAGAATGGGGAGAGAGAGAAAAGGAGAGAGAGGGAGAGAGTGAGGAGAAAGGATGAGAGAGAATGGAAAGAGAGAGAAAAGGAGAGAGAGAGAGAAAGGATGAGAGAGAATGAGGAGAGAGAGAAAAGGAGAGAGAGGGAGAGAGTGAGGAGAAAGGATGAGAGAGAATGGAAAGAGAGAGAAAAGGAGAGAGAGAGAGAAAGGATGAGAGAGAATGAGGAGAGAGAGAAAAGGAGAGAGAGGGAGAGGAGAAAGGATGAGAGAATGGGGGAGAGAGAGAAAACGAGAGAGAGAGAGGGAGATAGAGAGAGAGAGAGGAGAAAGGATGAGAGAGAATGGGGAGAGAAAAGGAGAGAGAGAGAGAGGGAGAGAGAGGAGAAAGGATGAGAGAGAATGGGGAGAGAAAAGGGGAGAGAGAGAGAGAGAGAGAGGAGAAAGGATGAGAGAGAATGGGGAGAGAGAAAAGGAGAGAGAGGGAGAGAGTGAGGAGAAAGGATGAGAGAGAATGGAAAGAGAGAAAAGGAGAGAGAGAGAGAAAGGATGAGAGAGAATGAGGAGAGAGAGAAAAGGAGAGAGAGGGAGAGAGTGAGGAGAAAGGATGAGAGAGAATGGAAAGAGAGAGAAAAGGAGAGAGGAGAGAAAGGATGAGAGAGAATGAGGAGAGAGAGAAAAGGAGAGAGAGGGAGAGGAGAAAGGATGAGAGAATGGGGGAGAGAGAGAAAACGAGAGAGAGAGAGGGAGATAGAGAGAGAGAGAGGAGAAAGGATGAGAGAGAATGGGGAGAGAAAAGGAGAGAGAGAGAGGGAGGAGAAAGGATGAGAGAAAATGGGGAGAGAGAGAAAAGGGGAGAGAGAGGGGGGAGAAAGGATGAGAGAGAATGGGGAGAGAGAGAAAAGGAGAGAGAGGGAGAGAGTGAGGAGAAAGGATGAGAGAGAATGGAAAGAGAGAGAAAAGGAGAGAGAGAGAGAAAGGATGAGAGAGAATGAGGAGAGAGAGAAAAGGAGAGAGAGGGAGAGAGTGAGGAGAAAGGATGAGAGAGAATGGAAAGAGAGAGAAAAGGAGAGAGAGAGAGAAAGGATGAGAGAGAATGAGGAGAGAGAGAAAAGGAGAGAGAGGGAGAGGAGAAAGGATGAGAGAATGGGGGAGAGAGAGAAAACGAGAGAGAGAGGGAGATAGAGAGAGAGAGAGGAGAAAGGATGAGAGAGAATGGGGAGAAAAGGAGAGAGAGAGAGAGGGGGAGAGAGAGGAGAAAGGATGAGAGAGAATGGGGAGAGAGAGAAAAGGGGAGAGAGAGAGAGAGAGAGAGAGGGAGGGAGGGAGGGAGGGAGGGAGAGAGAGGGAGGGAGGGAGGGAGAGAATGCTCTCAAAGCATTCAAGGCATTTCAGGACCAGGCAGGCATTTGAACCCGCGACTCCCTAATCACAGCCCAACGGATTTACTGTGACACTAGATGGGAACCAGCCTCTCAGTGGCATGCAAGAAGAGTGGGGAAAGGGATGCTCTGCCTTGTATCTGGAGCTCCCTGTCTCCCTCCACCTCTTGATCTCCTGGGGGGAGGCCCTGCCCATGGCTGGCTGGCAGAGAGAGGAGGTCAGGGCCCAGCTGTGCCTGGGGCTCTCTGAAGCTCTTCTCCTTACCAAGAAGACCTGCCCTTTGCTTCCTGGAAAGTCCATCAGTTGGGATGGTCATGACTCTGAGAAGGCAAAGGCTTTTCTTGTTTGGAGAAGCCTGAAAAAGAATTAAGGGATGGCAAAAAAACCTACCTGCAGATCAGAAAATTAAGCTCCACACGATGTAAGGTCCACCAGACTGAGAGAGATAGTCCTCGACTTATGGCCACAACTGAGCCCAACATTTCTGTTGTTAAGTCAGACGTTTGTTCAGTGAGTTTTGCCCCAGCTGTTAAAGGGAATCCCTGCCGCTGTTAAGAGGTCGCAAAAGGGTTGATCACCCGACCCCGGGACCGTGCAGCCATTATAAATACGAGTCAGTGGCCAAGCATCTGAATTTTGACCGTGTGACCACGGTCGTAAGAATGAAAAACGGTCAAAGGTCTCTTTTTTTTTAAGTGCCTTTGTAATTTTGAACGATCACTAAACATACTATTGTAAGTCCAGGACTACCTGTACCTGGGAGACTGTCTTCTGCTATAACATGCTCTCTGATATTTTGTTTTTCTGAAATAATCTTCAACAAAAGAGAAAGAAAGTAGGGCTCATGGGGATGAAACTGCCAGCAGCCACTTGAAGAGCAAAAGACCCTTCTCCAACCAGCACCTCAAAATCATGCATGGGATAGAAAAGGTGGAGAGAGAAAAATTCTTTTCTCTATCACACAATACCAGGACAAGGGGGCACTCCCTAAAGCTCATAGCTAAGAAAGTGAGGACAAATAAAGGGAAACATTTCTTCACCCAGAGGGTCGTTGGTTTATGGAATTCACTTCCAGAAGGGGTCGTGACAGCTGTCAGCCTTGACAGCTTCAAGGCAGGGCTAGATAGATTCATGGAGGCCAAGTGTATCGGTGGTTATTAAAACGGATGTCCATGTGCCGCCTCTATGTTGGTTGAGGCAGGCAGGACTCCCTTGAGTACCATTTGTTGGGGGTCAAGGGAAAGGGAGGGTTTTGCCTTCTCTTTCTGCTCAAGATCCCCATGTACAATTGGTGGGCCACTGTGTGACACAGAATGCTGGACTCGATGGGCTTTGGCCTGATTCAGCAGGGCTCTTCTTAGGTTCTTATGTTCTTAAATTGGTGGCCAGAGAGGGGCAAGCCTCTTTGTGCCACCTGAGGGGTTGTCATCGCAATAAAAACTCTGCCCTTTTGACAGTGGGGGCTCCAAAGTTCGTGAACCGTTTGAATTTTCAATATTTTTGCGCTCTGTCTTCCACGCACGTCCTAAAACTAGATCAGGGATGGTGAACCTTTTAGAGACCGAGTGCCCAAACTGTAACCCAAAACCCACTTATTGATCACACAGTGCCAGGGCTGCATCAGTATTGTGGTGCCCTCGGGGGAGGGGGGGCGGGAGGCAGAGTGTGTGTGGCCCACTGGATGGGCATGGCTGCAGTGGTCACGGCAGGCTGGGTGAGCGTGGCTGGGACCAGGGCAGCGGGGGCCAGTCCTTTGCCATCTCTGGGGCATCCCCAGGGGGCCAATGCCGCTTGTTCGCTCACTTCCTGCCCTGTCGCTTCCAAACGCCATGTGCTCGCTACTCTGGTGGGGCAACAGCATGCGTGCCCACAGAGAGAGCTCTGAGTGCCACCTCTGGCACGCGTGCCGTAGGTTCGCCACCACTGAACTAGATAAAGCAGTGTTTCTCAACCTTGACAATTTTAAGGCGTGTGGACTTCAACTCCCAGAATTCCACAGCCAGCGTTGCTGGCTGTGGAATTCTGGGAGTTGAAGTCCACACGCCTTAAAATTGTCAAGGTTGAGAAACAGTGAGATAAAGGTAACCTAATTCATGAATCAAGGACATTAACTTGTTCATTTATTCATCGGGGGGAAAAGCTCCAAAGCTACGTATTTATATGTGTGGCAATAAAATAAAAACCTAATAAAGACAAATGTCATAACTGTGGGAACAGTGGTAGGATTCGGCCAATCCCCACCAGTTCGGCGGAATTTTTTGCTGCCCAGGCCCAGAGTGGACGCCTGGAAGTGGCATCCAGACAGAAAACCGGTTGTTCACATATTTGAATCCCACCGCTGTTTGTCGTGCTCCGGAATGCAATGGGATCCCATCGAAGTTTGTTAACACCAGGTGACAATCCTCACAAGAGCTCTTCCTTTCTGCAGTGGGGTGGGCAAGCTGATGTGGATTGGGGGCGGGGAGGGGAGGGGGGGTAGGCTAGATCTCCCCCAGCAAAACTGGGCAGTCGGCAGCTTCTTGTCCTGTCTTTCTATTACAGCTCGTCCTCAACTTACAACAGCCTGTTTAGGGATCATTCGAAGTTACAACAGCACTGAAAAAAAGTGACGATTTTTACCCTTACGACTGATCCCCAGGGTCGCGTGATCAAAATTCAGACTCTTGGCAACTGCCGCCTATTTATGACGTGTCTCGGGATCACGTGATCCCCTTTCACGACCTTCTGAAAGGAAAGTCAATGGAACAGCCAGATTCACTTAACAACCGGGGGACTAACTTAACAAATGCATCGCTTCCATTAACAATTGTGGCAAGGTCCTAAAATTATTATTATTATTATTATTATTATTAATTTGACTTATATGCCGCCCTTTTCCCAAGACTGAGGGCGGCTCACAGCAAAAATACAAGTACAAAAATATAGTATAAATCAATTAAAATACTAATTAACAATGTAAAAACTATAAAACTATAAAATGGGGCAAAACTCACCTAACAAGGGTCCTGCTTAGCAACAGGAATTTTGTGGCTCAGTTGGGGTCATAAGGTAAGGATTACCTGCCGTTTGCAAGGCCTTCAAGGAAGTAAGCAGTTAACAGAAGGCAAACATACAATACGTGGCCAGGCTTGTTATCTTGGATTATTTCTTAACAGCCGATGTTCATCAAAGTTTCCGGCTGCTGAGATGCTAAAATGTCTTTGGGTGGGTGGGTGGGGGCTAAATGCACTCTTTCATCCCACGTGAGAGACATGAGAGTGGATTTTAGGAGGAGCCCTTCTATCCTACCACCTCTTCATGGCATTGGACCAGGATACCTACGGGACCGCCTTCTGCCACATACTTCCCTACGACCGGTGAGAGCGCACAGGGTCGGCCTCCTCCGGGTCCCGTCAGCGAAACAATGCCGTCTGGCGGGTCCTAGGGGGAGGGCCTTCTCTGTTGTGGCGCCCGCCCTCTGGAACCAACTGCCCCCTGAAGTCCGCGTTTCCCCCACTCTCCCGGCCTTCCGGAGGAATCTTAAGACCTATCTTTGCCGGCAGGCCTGGGGTTGACTGTGGAATGTTGAGCGAATGATGAATGCGTCTGGGGTTGTATTTTTTAATGATTTTTTAGATTTGGACTTAGTTTTGAAGTATTGTTTTGTTTATGTTGTAAGCCGCTCCGAGTGTTCGGAGAGGAGCGGCATATAAGTTCGAAAAATTAAATTAAATTAAATTAAATTAGTATATTCAACGGTAGAGACCTTCAAGTTTCCGGGTTCTATAATCTCCCAGGATTTGAAATGGACCCCTAACAGGAGAACCATCATTAAAAAGGCCCAACGAAGAATGTTCTTCCTTTGCCAGCTCGGAAGGCTCAGACCACCTCAGGGGCTGCTGATCCAGCTCCACAGAAGAATGACTGAGTCTGTCATCTGTACCTCAATCACGGTCTGGTTTGGCACAGCAACCAAACAGGACAGGTGCAGACTCCAACGGATAGTTAGGACTGCAGGAAGGACAATCGCAACCAGCCTGCTTTCCACTGAGGACCGACCGGTAACTGCGCGGGTCAGAAATCCTGGACATAAACTGTTTCAACTTCTCCCCTCGGGATGGCGCTAGAGGGCACTGCATGACCAAACTACAAGAAACAAAGATAGTTCCCCCACCCCACCCCGTGCCATCACTCTGCTGAACATCTAGTTCAGGGGTAGGCTCTTTTATGACTCGTGGACTTCAACTCCCAGAATCCCTGAGCCAGCATGGCTCAGCTTGGAAACCTCTCCCTTTCCCCTCAGTATGGCTGGTTGAGGAATTCTGGGAGTTGAAGTCCACGAGTCATAAAAGAGCCAAGGTTGCCTACCCCTGTCCTAAGTCCTCCTGTTCTAAGCGGTGAGCCTCCTAGACCAGGGGTAGGCAACCTTGGGCCCTTCATGACTTGTGGACTTCAACTCCCAGAATTCCTCAGCCAGCCTGGCTCAGCTTGGAAACTTCTCTCTTTCCCCTCAGCATGGCTGGCTCAGGAATTCTGGGAGTTGAAGTCCACAAGTCCTAAAAGAGCCAAGGTTGCCTACCCCTGGCCTAGTTCCACTGCCTTATGACTAAGGAGATCTACCCATGTAGTAGGGCTATACAGGTAGTCCTCTACTTACCCCAGTTCATTTAGTGAACGTTCAAAGTTACAACGGCACTGAAAATAGTGATTTACGACCATTTCTCAGCATCTCTATGCTCTATGCTCTATGCCAGCGGTTCTCAACCTGTGGGTTGCAACGCCATTTGGGGTCGAACGACCATTTCAAGGGGGTCACCAAACAACACAGTCCGCCATTTTTCCCTTTTCCTCAGCTGGCGCAGGGGGCAACACTGCGCATGTGCGGGGTAGCACCGCACATGTGCGATGCGGGCCGTCGCGCCGTGCATGCGTGATGCGGGCTGCCGCACCGCTGCGCATGCGCGATGCGGGGCGGCACGTCGCGCATGCGCAATGCGAGGCGGCACGACGCACATGCGCGGTGCGGGGCGGCACGACGCACATGCGCGGTGCGGGTCAGGGTCGCGGCCTGAAAAAGGTTGAGAACCGCTGCTCTATGCTCATGTGATCTTATGACTGTGGCAGCATCTCTATGCTCATGTGACCAAGGGTGGGCATGGGTGGGCAATTCGTTCTTATTTATGTGATGGTGGCAGGGTCCCAGGGTCATGTGATCACTTTTTGTGGCCTGCTGACCAGCAAAGTCAATGGGCTCAATTGTGGTCATAAGCCAACGACCACCTGTTTACTATTATCGTTCTCATCTCTCCTATTCACCTCTCCTATTAGTATCTTATGATTATATTACTTTGATGTTTGTGTATACACTGAGAGTTTCTGCACCGGAGACAAATTCCTCGTGTGACCGTCTCACTTGGCCAGTAAAGTTATTCTCTTCTATTATTTACTGTTTTTCCATCACGTGCTCGTCTCCAGCCAGAAAAATAATCAGCATTGGTCCCATTGCCTCCCATTTATTGGGACTGAAAGTTTTGAAAGCCTCATTTGTTTAACCTACGGTGATTTTTAAAGACAAACATTAGTAGAAGGAAATTGGGTGCCCTGGGCTAAATACAGGTAGTCTTTGATTTACAACTTGAGTAGTGCAAATGGGAGTGGAACACACAGTCCTTTCAGCAATTCCAAGGAGGCTCCACCCCCATTTGCACCACTCAGGTGACCCTGAGGACACAGGTAAACCTCCAAGTGGCCTCAACGACACTCGAAAAGGATGCAAATGACCAGTTTTTTCTGCAAGGCGTATACATCCTTCCATTCCCCACCATCCCAGTCGGAGCTGAAGAAGCTTCTTGGAGGAGAAGCGAGACGTCTTCAAAGAAAAACAAGAAAGCCCAGTTGCTTCATGAAAAAGCATCTTTGGGAAAAGAATGGGACAAGAAACCACACTCTCAAGATGGCGGACGAGAGGCTACATCTCAGCTTCTGAAAGCTTAAACTGGGGGCCAGAGTGAGTGCAGTCATGACAGCTGCCCCTAGGAAATGCACAGCCTTCAACCACAGTCTTTGGGGCTGGGAAGAGAAGACAGAACCAGAGATTTAAAATATGTCACCCCCGCAGGGCACAGATCAAGCTAAGTTGCCCTGCCAGCCACAAAGAGAAAGAGCCTTTCAGATCCAAAGCATCAGCATTAAAAAAAAAAACCTTTGCCTCAAGGTTTCCCATCCGCTCTCTCTTGGCACAGAAGAACGTAATTCCTGGGAAACAGAGCCAAGGAACAGTCACAGCAAATTGCTCCAACCAACCCGAGTGGTCAGGCTCACATGACCTCGAAAGCAAGGGTCCCCAAGCCCCGGGCCACGGCCCACTACCAGGCCTTGAGCACTTTGGAACTGGGCCACGGAAGTGGCGGGCAAGGGTGTTGCGCGCATCCCCACGTGTATGAGCAACAAGTGAATGTGTGCAGGTGTGCGCCATTTGGGCACGCCGTGGGGATGTGTACCCACTGCTTGCGCAAACGGGGCTGCGTGCGAGCACTCGCCCACTGCTTGTGTGGAATAATCACTTCCCCTCTGCTCTAATCAATCCTTACACGCTAGGAGTAGTTGCTCTCTCTGGTAGAAGGAGCCCAGCAGAAGCATCCGGTGTTTGCTTACCAGCAGCTGTTAAGACTCAAATTGCTGTGATGTTTGAGCTTCTCTCTCCAGCAAGACCCTCACCTGTAAAGGGATTCCTCCCCTACCTCAGCTGTGGCAATGGTGCACATCTGAACTGAAATACAAGGATTTTTGCTACTCTACGGGGAATTTAAGTGTGTGTGGGGGGGAAGGATTGGGGAAACAGCCCCCCCCCCAGTGTTTAACACACACTTTCACTCTGCTGAATCCATTCAAACTATGACACTTAGACTCTCCCAGCTCAGAAGGAAGACGCTTACTCACTTGGACAAATCAATGCCTCTTTTGCGGTGATGCTCTTGTTACACGCGTAACACATGGTCATGCCAGAGACTGTGATGGAAGTGAAGAGGTGCCCGTTGGTATAGCGGGCATCTTTATCTTTGCCTTCCTTCATCCTTTCTTTCTCTTTGTTCTGAAAAAAAAAATAAGAGAGAAAAGAGGGTGTTTGTTAACGGGCGGGAACTGCCGAACAAGGTCCTATTGACCTGAGGAGCTGGAGTCTGATTTTTCCCGCCACCCCAAAAGCCTTCCTCACATGTTCTACTCCAGCACTTATGTAGGGCAGGGTCACACAAATGAGTGCATCTCACATTGAACACCATAGAAACTGCATCCTTTTTTAAAAAAAAAATCACATTTAATTTTGCAGATATAACGCAGACAGACTTGGGAGGGGGCACATAACACCTTTAGTTCCGTGGTTGTGTCAAGGACCCCAGGCCGAAATGAAAACAAGTGATGCTCTTTTGTCCCGAAAATCTCAACGTCTGAAAGTATTTGGGGGGGGGTCAGAAATACAGCAATCGGTGGCCTCCTTCCTGATTCATCTCAAATCCAAAATGTTCTGTAGCACACTTCTTCTTATATATAGTCTCACTTGAGAGAAATGTTACTAAAATAATTTTCAATCCAAGATAATGCTTACTGTTCCCGCTTTGCGTGAAAAGAATGAGTTGCTGAATCTGAAGCAGTACAGCAAAAGACCCAAATGACAAGATTCCTAAGATCACCAGCATCAACCCCACTGCCCAAAGCCAGGACTCTTTCCCAGTTCCACATCTACTTATGGAATTGATGGAATTCAGAACAAAGCCAAAAGCCGGGCAACTTCTTCAAATGACTCAAAATGAGCCAGCCAAAACGCAATTAAAAAACAACAACAAAACACACACAAAAAAACCCAACAGCAGCTGAAATTCCACCTCTCTATCATAAGCAGAAATCAATTAGGCTTGTAAACTCTGCTGCGGCACATTTGATGAGTCAAACCACCAACTTAAGCTATAAATACCATTTTAATTAAAAAAAAATCAGCTGAACTTTCAGTGAAACAAGTAGCTGAAGAAAAAACTAATCAGCCCCTAATTCCCTCCTGAGTGACTTCAGGCAGGGGGGGGGCCTCTTCTTCACACCCAAACACCCAGCACTTGCCCCCAACACACCTTTCCCACGCTGCTCCCTCTCTGGGTCTGGCTCAGCCGCAGTCCATTCCTGCTCATCCCCGTGCCTGGCGTGGGCCCAGGGGGTCTTGAGATACCAAGGGCCAGTTGCCCCTCGTAAACTCTCGGATAGCTCATCCTAGCCTGAAGGAGGATCTGACTGAATCATCTGAAATCTCCTGTCTGACTCAACCCCGTTCCCTGAGAGCAAGCACAGAAAAAACAACACCACCGTTGAGTCGGCTTGGAAAGCCCAGATTGAGGAGATGCAATGAGGAGGCGGAGAGAAAAACGAAGGAGGAGGTGAAAAAGAGAAAAGAAAAAAAGACACCCAGGCAGTTCATCTTTTCCTGTACCTCTCTGCTTCCAATAACCATGACAACCATGTGTCTGACGGAGAAAGCCCACCACCATCCCTGCCGTACATGCCTCAGCACTCAAACGGAAGCAAACCCCTGCCAACCTGGTGCCCTCCAGGTGCGCTAGCGGAGTCCGGAGCTTTCCACAAGGGGTCACAAGGGGTCAGATTGGGAAAGGTTCACAGAATCCTACAGCTGGAAGGGACCTTATGAGGTCTTCTAGTCCAGCCCGCTGTCCAGGGCAGGAGTCCTTCTTCCATTCCAGGGCAATGGGTTGTCCAATCTTTTCCTGAAAGCGTCCAGCGATGGAGCCCCCCCCCCGTCCCCCCAGGCTCATTCAAGAAAAAAGATCCTTTGGGATTCAGCCAGTTCGCACCACTTCGGCAGAATGTTTGATTGCCCAGGCCCAGAATGGACGTCCGGAAGCGGCATCCACATCGAGAACCCGGTTGTTCACCGATTTGAATCCCACCACTGCTTTGGTATCGCATCGAGCTGGGAAGGAGGATTCTCCTGTCAACTCTTTTTTTTTTTTTTAGAAAATTTACATTTAGCTACCGTCCCATTTTGAAGCACAAGGTAGGATTTAGATACTTGCGTCCCGTATACCTGCTAAGTCAGCGGTTCTCAACCTTTTTCAGACCGAGACCCCACCTGCGCTGCCCATGCGCGGCGTGACGGCCCGCATCGCACATGCGCGGCGTGTGTGCGATGGCCCGAACTGCGCATGCGCGTCGTACGACGGCCCAAACCGCGCATGCGCGGTGCGACGGGCTGAATCGCGCATGCACGGCGTGCGCGCAACGGCCAAGGGGAAATGGGGAAAAAATGGCGGACTGCGGTGTTTGGCAACCCCTGTGAAACGGTCGTTCGACCCCAAATGGGGTCGCGACCCACAGGTTGAGAACCGCTGTGCTAAGTGGATCTGCACAGGCCCCCCCCCCTTTCCGTTTCACAAAATGTGCAGATAAACTGAGCTATCTTGCAAGAGTCTAAATTTAACCCAAAAAGCCGTTTCCTGCGCATTCTAATTCCATGTTTAGGAAGCTCTTGATTGTCACACCGAGGCTTAAATTGGAAGGACTGAGTCACTTGCCTGAGGGCTTCACCTCTCTGAACAGAGGGGTAATCCTTCCGGAAAAACCTGGCCCAGATGATCTGTGGTCAGACTCTTGTTGAAAGTCACGTTCTGTGGACGCTGCCAGACCATCGGAGACTCTCTGAGGCCCAGATTTTCCAAATCCTCTGTAAAAGCCAGCTAGCATAGTTTCAGGCTGTTCTACTTGCTGAATTCTCTCAGGGCATAGGAGCAAAACTTGAGAAACAATCCTCACTCAGGGTCACTTATGCCATAGTTATCTCCCGTCTTGACTACTAAAATGTGCTCTACATGGGGCTGGCCCTTGAAAGCATCAAAAAACTCCAGCTGGTTCATAATGCAGCGGCCCCACGTGGTTTTGTGCAGGCCTCGGTGTGCACATGTGCTGCGCTGGTTGCTGATTTGCTTCTGGGTGTCAATTCAAGATGTTGGTTGTCACCTTTAAAGCCCTTCATGGCTGGAGACCAGGTTATCTGAGGGACTGTCACATCTACCCGACCCACTAAAGGGGGAGGCAAGGAATATTGCAGGGCCCATCTCCTAAGGAGGTACAAATGAGTGAAGGACTATGGGGTGACATGATAGCAGTGTTCCAGTATTTGAGGGGCTGCCCCAAAGAGGAGGGAGGGTCAACCTGTTTTCCGAAGCACCAGAAGGCAGGACAAGAAGCAACCGATGGAAATTAATCAAGGAGAGAAGCAACTTAGAACCAAGGAGGAATTTCCTGACCGAACAATTTATCAGTGGACTGGCTTGTGTCCAGAAGCTGTGGGTGCTCCTTTACTGGAGGTTTTTAAGAAGAGACTGGACAGCCATGTGTCGGACATTGTATAGGGTTAGGGTTAGACAAGAAACAATGGATGGAAACTAATCCAGGAGAGAAGCAACCTGGAATTAAGGAGAAACTTCCTAACCGTGAGGATAATTAACCAGAGTGGAAAAAGCTTGTCTTCAGAAGAAATGGTACTGGGAGTTCTGCTTGAGCAGGGGGTTGGACTAGAAGACCTTCAAGATCCCTTCCAGCTCTGGTATTCTTTATTCTATTCTGAACTAATCACATGAGTCACTTGGAATGCTCAGACTCAACAATACCCTTCAAAGGCATTCATAGAATAAGTACATCATTACTCCTTGTGCATGGCTCATAGTATGATCAGGCTGCGGCAGAGACAAACAAAAAAACGCTGGTGCAAGCATCGGAAACTTTGTTTGAGGAACTTAGCCCAGTTCTGTATTTAGACCAGATCCTTGGCTTGACAGATGCGGGCAAACAAACCAATTGGAACAGAGAGAAAGTCAAGAAGATAACTTTCTAAGTCCAAAAAGTCTCAAAACACCCACAATCAAACTGCAAGTGACCGCAAATAGTGCGCCGTGTTAATTAGAAATCAAAATATCTCCAAGTCCTGTGATCAGATTAGGACTCCGTTAACGTGAAAGGTTGTCATAGCAGCCTCTTCTAAGAAAGAAGAAGCAAGGCAAGGACTTCCTGTTGCCAAATATTTGAGCAATAATGCAGTCAAGAGGCTCGATTATTTTTGAGAAGAGCTGACTTAGAGTCATGTGTCTCAGCAAATACCAGGGAGAGAGAGAGAAAAAGAAGTCGCCCTTTCTACAAGGGCCATTGCAGCACAAGCCCCACGAGATTCAGCAAGCACAGCTGTCCTCTGCAAGGCTCCCTGCCTAGCAACTGCAGCCAGCAGTTTTAAAAATCTCACTATTTGGGGGGGATATTTCCCACGAGAAGAGTGGCAGGAGATTTTGCAAAAGGTGTTTTGCAAAAGATGCCCACCCAAAATAGTTTCTCACACATACAACAGTCAAAGGGAAGCTAATTCACATTAGGCCAGCTCCAACTATTTTAGTTGAGCAGCTGGAATGAGGTTCCAAAAGGTTGCCACGGCTTCTTGGCCACACTCGGTACAACCTGGGCAACTGTCACACAGCACTAAGTTTAACGGTTGTAATAAACGTTTTACAATGGTGAGAAGCATCAAAGCAGCCTATGAGCCAGAGTAAACAAGTGGGTGGCTGTGAGGGAGACCCCCGGAGTCCTTAATCACTTAAACATGAGCCAGCCTTGTGTGGCCACCGCCAGAACAGCTAATACAATCCTTGGTTGTATGAACAGAGGCATAGAATCAAAATCACGTGACGTATTAGTACCGCTTCATAAAGCCTTAGTGCGATCACACCTGGAATACTACATCCAGTTTTGGTCTCCACATTATAAAAAAGATGTTTGGAAAAAGTACAGAGAAAAGCAACTAGGACAATTAAAGGCCTGGAGACTAAAACATAGGAAGAATGGTTGCAGGAATTGGATATGGCCAGTGTACAGAAAAGAAGGACTAGGGGGGACATAATAGCAGTATTCCAGTATTTGAGGGGCTGCCACAAAGAAGGGGGGGTCAGCTTATTTTCCAAAGCATCAGAAGGCAAGACAAGAAGCAATGGATGGGAACTAATCAAGGAGAGAAGCAACCTGGAATTAAGGAGAAACTTCCTGACAGTCAGAACAATTAACCAGTGGAACAACCTGCCTCCAGAAGTTGTAGGTGTTTCATCACTGGGGTTTTTTAAGAAAAGACCTGACAGCCACCTATCTGAAAATCTATAGCGTCTCCTGTTTGAGCAGGGGGTTGGGCTAGAACAGGGGTTCTCAACCTTGGCAACTTTAAGACTTGTGGACTTCAACTCCCAGAATTCCTCAGCCAGCAAAGCTGGCTGAGGAATTCTGGGAGTTGAAGTCCACAAGTCTTAAAGTTGCCAAGGTTGAGAACCCCTGGGCTAGAAGACCTCCAAAGTCCCTTCCAACTCTATTCTGATTGAGTTTCTTTAGCTGCAGGAAACACCAACCTGGGAGGATCGGTGAGCAGAGTTGGCAGTACTTGAACTGAGGCAGATTTGGGCTATGGCTGCTGCTTCAGGGGTACCATAAAACCTGGAGCATATACAGTTGTGCAGAAACAGAGGGGATCAGAACTACTGCAGCTAAACCACACCAGATCTATGTGATAGGTCTTATGCTGAGAGAAAGTCATTGCCTCAAAGGAAGGTGGCCATAAGCACGCCGCAACTCACTGAGGTGGAGAGCCGGGGGGGGGAGCCATTCCCAGCTTAGCTGTGCAGCATCGAAAAGGTTGGGCAGCCCTGCAGCATCTCTTTGGGATGTGTCACGTTACTGCAGAACACCTGCCCGTTAGTGAACACCTGGATAATTCAGTCAAGGAAGACAGACAGACAGACAGGAAGATCTTCCAGCAGCTGCAGGAGACACCACTTAGCTCAGCTGAAGGACCTCCCTTCACACTGCAAGGCCTACGTTAGAGTCATGGGGACCTGTGGGACAACAGCAGCCTGTGGATCTCATGGTCCCCTTAGCACAGGGGTCTTCCAACTTGGCCCTTTGATGACTTGTGGACTTCAACTCCCAGAATTCCTCAGCCAGGCATACGTGGCACCTTAAGCTGACTCAGAGGTAACAACACGGTGGCTCTTAGACTCCTCCATTCTGTTTGCTGGCTTTTCTGCCCTCATCTGTGGTTTTTTTTCCCCCCCAGGTTTGTTTCCATGGGAACCAGGTATAGGTAGTCCTTGACTTACCACCGTATATTTAGTGATTGCTCAAAGTTACGGTGGCACTGAAATCAGTGACTTAGCAACTTCTCTGCTAAGAGAGACAGGCCTGCCTGCAGCTGCCCCATCGAGTCCGAGTTCCTGGGGCTTCCAACTAGGGCAGGGGTAGGCATCCTTGGCTCTTTTATGACTCATGGACTTCAACTCCCAGAATTCCTGAGCCAGCCACGCTGAGGGGAAAGGGAGAGGTTTCCAAGGTGAGCCAGGCTGGCTCAGGAATTCTGGGAGTTGAAATCCACAAGTCATAAAAGAGCCAAGGTTGCCTACCCCTGAACTAGGGATAGGGACACAGCATCCTTTGTCAACTCCCACTGCCCTGGGCCGAGAGAGCGGATAGCTAGCTTGGCATCTCTTCTGTATCTTTTTTGGAAAGAGAACAGGTGTCGCGTTGGGAGCCGCCCCACCTTGCCACTTTTAGCCATTGTCTTTCTGTCAAAACGAAGCAATGTCCCGGCATGAGAGGAGGGTTGAACAGGAAGCTGGTCCCCAGCTTAGATTCAGGCTGTTTTGATGAGGAACAGGATAAGGCCCAATGTTGAGTCCATGGAGGTGGCTAAGCTTGTCCTGACAGAACAGTGGCTGTTTTGGCTGTGACAATACAAAACGACCATTGGGCCTATCTAGAACCCCCCCCCAAATATCCCTTCCCCAAATCTTACCTCCCTCTTTCTTTCCCTGTCTCCATCTGGAGACCCAGGGACTTGGGGAACTGGGGAATGGTCTCTCTTAGCAGAGACGTTCTGGGGCTCCAGAAGAGGACAGAAGGTCCTTCAGCAAGACAAACATGTTATTCTGAACTGCTGGAGCCCAGTCAGAAGGCAGCTAAGATTGCAAGGTCAGCCAAGAGAAAAGCACCAAAAAGCACCAGAGGGAAGGACAAGAAACAATGGATGGAAACTGATCAAGGAGAGAAGCAAGCTGGAATTAAGGAGAAATTAACCGGCAATTAACCTGTGGAACAGTTTGCCACCAGAAGTTATGGGTGCTCCATCACTGGAGGCTTGAGACTGAACAACCACCTATCTGAAATGGTAGGGTCTTCTGCTTGAGCAGGGGGTTGGACTAGAAGACCTCCAGGGTCCCTTTCCAGCTCTATTCTGATTGAAAACCCCACGCAACTAACTGGCTGAGTTCACACAACACACTAAGTGACTTAGGACCCTTTTCCCCACTTAGGATCTTTGCAGCATCCCCAGGGTCACGTGATCAAAAGTCAAGAGGCTTGGCAACTGGTTCGCGTTTATGACGGTTGCTGTGTCCTGGAGTCACGTGATCCCCCTTTTGCGACCTTCTGACAAGCAAAGCAGATTCACTTAAAAACCGTGTTACTAAGTGAGCAACTGCAGTGGCTCACTTTAAAAACGGAGGCAAGAAAAGTAAAGGTAAAATGGGGCCAAAACTCACCTAACAAATGTCTCCCTTAATGACAGAAATTGGGGGCTCCCTTGGGGTTGCAAGTCAAGGACTGCCGGTGTGGCTGCTTGTCCCTGAATGAATTACGGTTAAGCCCTTCTGCAAAGTACTGCATGTAGTGCAAACCCAGCTAGAGACAAGTTCACCCATTAAAGACGTAAGCAATAAAGACACATTTAAGACCGTCTCTACTCTGAGTTGTCCCTAACCTCTTTAGCCAGCCCCCCAGGATACTACCTCCCCCACAAAAAGAGTGCAACCCTCCGGGCATGTGCTCACAAACGGTGCAAGAAGCAGCCCAATCTTCCTTGCCTAAATGGCCTCTGCTGAGGGAGGGGCAGAAATGCTTGGGACACACTCAGGCACAATTGTGGTTTTTCAATTCAGCTCCAGCTACCAATTGGGAAGGCAGCCAGGCAGTGAAGACATTGGAGTGAACAGGACAGGAAGATCTCTGGCTTGGCTGGGAGAAGTGTCTGTGTGTGTTTGTGTAAGGGGAGGGGAGGGCTTTTGGCATCACAATAAGCCTGGCTGCCTGCATTTGCTGCTGGTCTTTGTGAATCCAGCAACTGGGGATTGTAAATTATGGTTGGTGGGTCAGGGTATCATGGGAACCCAGCCAACTGTAGCCCTTTGAGCCAACACTGCTGTAGTTGAGCAAATATTGGCTTAGGCCCAGTCACGGCTGCTCTCATCCAGAACACAGGGCAATCTGGTTTACAGGGCACAATCCGCCACGCCACAAGCGGAAGATGGGAAGAAGGACTCAAAAGCCATGTTTATCTGGAGCATCTTTCGCACAGGATCACCTGAGCCCAGAGAGAAAGGAGGGAAGTTTTGTAAAAACATAAGTAAAACGTAAGACCAGGCCAAATAATTGTATTAGTTTTACAACTCAACTGAAACTGGAAAGAAGAGAAGAAAACGAGCAACTAAGATGACTAAAAGGCCTGGAGACGAAAACATGAGAAGAACATGACCCTGGGAAACTGCAGCCGTCGTAAATTGGAGTCAGTTGCTGAGCTTCTGACCATGGGGATGCTACAGCAGTCCTAAGTGCGAAAAACGGTCATAAGTCACTTCCTTCGATGCCCTTGTAACATTGAACTTTCCCTAAAGGAGCTGTTGTTAACCTGTACTTGGTTCTGTTCCCAGTTATGTTAAAATAATTGTTTTAACGGATGGAGAGGATCCAGATGCAACTCAACGTTTAAAAAAGGGCTGAAAGAAAAGGTGAGCTGATGGGTTTGAGATACCAATAAGCAGCAATTATTTAGAGGGAAAACCTGGATACTGAGATTGTAGAAAGAGTGCAGAGAAGAGCACCAAAGATTGTTACGGGACTGGAGGCTAAACTACACAATGAAGGATTGAGGGAACTGGGTGTGTCTAGTGCAGGGGTAGGCCACCTTGGCTCTTTGATGACTCGTGGACTTCAACTCCCAGAATTCCTGAGCCAGCCACGCTGAGGGGAAAGGGAGAAGTTTCCAAGCTGAGCCATGCTGGCTCAGGAATTCTGGGAGTTGAAGTCCACGAGTCATGAGGAGGCCATAGTTCCCCCATGCTGGCTCAGGAATTCTGGGAGTTGAAGTCCCCAAGTTATGAGGGAGCCATAGTTCCCCCACGCTGGCTCAGGAATTCTGGGAGTTGAAGTCCCCAAGTCATGAAGGGGCCATAGTTCCCCCACGCTAGCTCAGGAATTCTGGGAGTTGAAGTCCCCAAGTTATGAGGGAGCCATAGTTCCCCCACGCTGGCTCAGGAATTCTGGGAGTTGAAGTCCCCAAGTTATGAAGGAGCCATAGTTCCCCCATGCTGGCTCAGGAATTCTGGGAGTTGAAGTCCCCAAGTTATGAAGGAGCCATAGTTCCCCCATGCTGGCTCAGGAATTCTGGGAGTTGAAGTCCCCAAGTTATGAGGGAGCCATAGTTCCCCCACGCTGGCTCAGGAATTCTGGGAGATGAAGTCCCCAAGTCATGAAGGGGCCATAGTTCCCCCATGCTGGCTCAGGAATTCTGGGAGTTGAAGTCCCCAAGTCATGAGGGAGCCATAGTTCCCCCACGCTAGCTCAGGAATTCTGGGAGATGAAGTCCCCAAGTCATGAAGGGGCCATAGTTCCCCCATGCTGGCTGAGGAATTCTGGGAGTTGAAGTCCACGAGTCATAAAAGAGCCAAGGTTGTGTACCCCTGGTCTAGTGTATAGAGAAAAGAATTGGGGGGGGGGGAACATGATAGCAGACTTCCAGTACTTGAGGGGCTGTTGCAGCAAAGAGGGGATTGACCTATTTTCCAAAGCACTTGAGGGCAGAACAAAAAAATAACAGATAGAAATCTACCAAGAAGCGATATAAGCTTAGAACTAAGGAGAAATGTTCTGACTATGAGAACAATTAATCAATGGAACCGCTTCCCTCCAGAGGTGGTGGGTGCTCCATTGTTGGAGGAGAGATTGGACATTTCTCTAGGGTTTCCAGCTTGAGCAGGGGGTTGGACTACAGGACCTCCAAGGTCCCTGTTATTCTATGGTCTATCTTTTGGTTACCAATTTGGCCTACGACATGGAATGAATCAAACCTGTTGAACCAAGTCCCAACAGGGCAGGTCCAGCAGAAGGTGGCCTTAGGAAAGAGACAATTCTTTTTAGATTTTTTTGGGTGTGTGTGTGCGTATCCCTGTTGTCACAAGAAGATGATTTTTGATTCTTCACCCTTTTTTATGAACTTTAGGCCTTCAAATGTCTTCAAGGACTCATCTTTCTACATCAAGAGCCTAACAGCTTCTCTTATTACCAGAAATGCCATTCCTTGATTCCAGATGAGACTAGGGATCAACATCAAGGCTTGTTACCTTCGGAATGGAGCCTTCTACTCCTGCCTGGACCCCCTGACTATTCAGGGATAAAGAACTAGATTTGACAAAGAAGAACAACTTCGCCGTATGTCTGAAAAGTTTTCGACCAGCGTGTGCCACCTGCTCTAACATATGCCAGCGACACTAAACTCAAAATCGATACAAAAGTTATGAGTGGCGCAAAGAAAGAGACATGCTCGGCATTGTAGGACAAGATAGGAAGACCCACACATGGATCATTAGGGAACAAAGGAAAATATACGAGGCCATCAAGAGAGCAAAAGAATGGAAATGGAAATGGGGCTGGTCACATAGCAAGAAGAACCGATGGCCGGTGGACCAAGGCGGTCATAGAGTGGATCCCTGTTGATCAAAAATGCCCACAAAAGAGATCTAAAACAAGATGGAGCAACGACATCAGGAAGGGTTGTGGCCCCAATTGGCCAAAGGAAAGCTCAGGACCGTATTGGTGGGAAACATGCGGAAGAGGCCTTCATCCTGCACTGGATAGACAATGGCTAGGAGGAGGATGAATGATGGTCTGTCTGCCTGCCTGCCTGCCTACCTACCTAGCTAGCCAGCTAGCTACCTTGTCTGTCTGTCTGTCTGTCTGTCTGTCTGTCTGTCTATCTATCTATCTATCTATCTATCTATCTATCTATCTATCTATCTACCTATCTATCTACCTATCTACCTACCTACCTACCTATCTATCTACCTATCTACCTACCTACCTACCTACCTACCTACCTACCTATCTATCTACCTGTCTGTCTCAGGACCGTATTGGTGGGAAACAAGCTCAGGACCGTATTGGTGGGAAACATCTGGAAGAGGCCTTCACCCTGCAGTGGATAGACAATGGCTAGGACAGCGGTTCTCAACCTATGGGTCGCGACCCCATTTGGGGTCGAACGACCGTTTCGCGGGGGTCGCCGGACACCACAGTCCGCCATTTTTGTTTTCTGTTTCCCCTCGGCCGTCGTGGTGTGCCGCGCATGTGCGGTTCGGCCCGTCGCGCACGCGCCGCGCATGCACAGTTCGGCCCGTCGTGCCGCGCATGCGTGGTTCGGCCTGTCGCGCGCACGGCGCGCATGCGTAGTTCAGCCCGTTGCAGCGCGCATGTCCGGTTCGGCCTGTTGCGGCAGCATGCCCGGTTCGACCCGTTGCAGCGCGCATGCCCGGTTCAGCCCGTCGCGGCGCTCATGCGTGGTTCGGTCTGTTGCGGCACGCATGCGCGGTTCGGCCCGTCACGGCGTGCATGCGCAGTTTGGCCCGTCGCGGTGTGCATGCGCAGTTCGGCCTGTCGCGGCACGCATGCGCGGTTCGGCCCATCGCAGTGCGCATGCGCGGCGTGAGTTCGCGCTGCGCATGGGCGGCGCAGATGGGGTCTCGGCCTGAAAAAGGTTGAGAACCGCTGGGCTAGGAGGATGATAATGATTTGACAAAGAGAAATAACTCCCCCAAACACAATGCCAAAAAAACAATACCTAACTCTTCCTCTCTTTATTCACAACCAGCACATTAAAAAGTAGATTTACTTTCCTGACACACTGATATTTATTTTGAAGGGAAAAGTTTGAGGAGAGAAAGAAAAGCCGACAAAGAAACAGACACAGAGGTGAGCATTAGCTTAGGCAGCCCCCTCCAAGCAACATTGGGCATGGGGTTAGATTTGAATGCCAGGGCAGACTGGGGGGCTATCCCAACCTGTTTCCTCACCCTCAATTCCCCGCTAATATGGTAAGCATGGATCTCCCTCAACCGTCCGGCAAAACCACAATGACTGAGGATTATGACCGGTGAAAAGACGTGGCAGCTGGCTGGGAAGATGGCACCATTCCCAAGTTCTTGGAAAGGGAGGGGAATGAAAATAAAAGCAGGACTACTGGGGGATGATGTTCAGCAGAGGTTGAAAAAGAAAAGGAAACCCCACTTCTGAAGCCAAATCAATGCCAGATTGTCCATTAAACTTAGTTAGGGAATCCCCACTGTTTGTTTTCTTGTACAAAGGTTTACAGCTGGGTGGTGCAACAAAGACAGCAACATCTCCAACCACCACTAAATCCACAGGGTCTCTTTATTGAGAGCCAATGGTATACAGGTAGTCCTCGACTTACAGCAGTTCATGTAGTGACCGTCCGAAGTTACAAGGGCACCGGAAAAAAGGTACTTATGACCGTTTTTCCACACTTACGACCGTTGCAGCATCCCCCGTGGTCATCTGATCAACATTCGGATGCTTGGCCACTGACTCATACTTACGACTCATTTATGGAACTGACTGCAATATTTACTACAGTGTCTTGGGGTCACGCGATCCCCTTTTGCTGACAAGCAAAGTCAATAGGGGAAGCCAGATTCACTTAGCAACCATGTTACTGATTTAACAACTGCAGTGACTCGCGTAACAAACGTGGCGAGAAAAGTCGTAAAAATGGGGCAAAACTCACTTAACAAATGTCTCACTGAGCAACATACATTTTGGGCTCAATTGTGGTCGTAGGTTGAGGGCCACCTGCACCACAAACAGGCGCACGGTTTGGGACCTTTACAAAGCCAGGTGAGGCATAAGGTCAGGAGGGAGGGAGAAGAGACAACGAAAGGGCTGGCCTTCAGGAGTTGTGGGTGCTCCAACCCGGGAGGTTTTTAAGAAGAGACTGGACAGGCCCTTGTCTGGAAAGGGATGGGGTCGCCTTCTTGGGCAGGGGGTTGGATTAGAAGAATTCCCAGGTCTCTTCCAGCCTTATGACTCCATGAAAGCTATGCTCAGTGGTAGCAATCAGGTCTGAAGTTTAAACTCAAAAAAGCAGTTCGCACAGCATACCTGACTAGCCTGGAATGAGATTTATTTAGTTACAGGTAGTCTTCAACTTACATTCTTTTAATGACCAGTTCAAAATTACAACGGCATTGAAAAAAGTGAATAGAATAGAATAGAATAGAATAGAATAGAATAGAATAGAATAGAATAGAATAGAATAGAATAGAATAGAATAGAATAGAATAGAATAGAATAGAATAGAGAATGGGAGAGAATAGAATAGAATAGAATAGAATAGAATAGAATAGAATAGAATAGAATAGAATAGAATAGAATAGAATAGAATAGAGAATGGGAGAGAATAGAATAGAATAGAATAGAATAGAATAGAATAGAATAGAATAGAATAGAATAGAATAGAATAGAATAGAATAGAATAGAATAGAATAGAATAGAATAGAGAATGGGAGAGAATAGAATAGCTTGGTGGCAAGCTGTTCCATTGGTTGATTGTCCTCACTGTCCAGAAGCTTCTCCTTAGTTCCAGGTTGCTTCTCTCTTTGGTCAGTTTCCAACCATTGTTTCTTGTCCTGCCCTCTGGTGAACAACCTGACCCCCTCTGCCTTGTGGCAGCCCCTCAGATACTGGAACACTGCTATCATGTCTCCCCTGTTTCTTCTTTTCTTTAGACTAGCCATGACTATTTTTCATACTTATGACCGTCATGGCATCTCCATGGCCATGTGATCAAAATTACGGCGCTTGGCAACCGACAGTTGCAGTGTCCTGGGGTCACATGACCACCACCTGTAACCTTCCCAGCTGGCTTCTGACCAGCAAAGTCAATGGGGGAAGCCAGATTCGGGTAATAACCGCAGAATTCACTTAACAACTGCAGTGATTCACTTAACAACCATGGGAAAAAGGTTGTTAAATGAGGCACAACTCACTTGCCTAGCAACAGAAAGTTTGGTCTCAACTGTGGTCATAAGTCAAAACAAAGGTCACCAAGAGACAACAGCAACATATCTCTCTCCCTCTCTTCCTCTCTCCCTCTCTTTCTCCCTCCCTCTCCTCTCTCCCTCCCTCTCTCTCTCCCTCCCTCTCTCTCCCCCTCCCTCTCTTTCTCTCTCCTTCCCTCTCTCCCTCCCTCCCTCTCCCTCTCTCTCCCTCTCCTCCTCTCTCTTTTGTTGTGAGCCGCCCTGAGTCTTGGGAGAAGGGCGGCATATAAGTCTAATCAAATCAAATCAAATCTCCCTCTCTCCCTCCCACTCTCTCTCCCTCCCTCTCTCTCCCTCTCTCTCCCCCTCCCTCTCTTTCTCTCTCCTTCCCTCTCTCCCTCCCTCCCTCTCCCTCTCTCCCTCTCCCTCTCCTCCTCTCTCTTTTGTTGTGAGCTGCCCTGAGTCTTGGGAGAAGGGCGGCATATAAGTCTAATCAAATCAAATCAAATCTCCCTCTCTCTCTCCCTCCCTCCCTCTCTCCCTCCCTCTCCCTCTCTCCCTCCCTCTCCCTCCCTCCCTCCCTCCCTCTCCCTCTCTCCCTCCCTCCCTCCCCTCCCCTTCTCTCTCCCTCTCTCTCTCTCCCCTTCGCCCCACCCAATAAATGCCAAAAAGCATAGCAAAGCAATTACAGGCAGGAGGTGTTCTGGTGAATGAATTGCTAGCGTGGCTGCAGGTATCAACTTTCTGGGACAAAGGGACAAAGGCCAGGCCTCAGTTCCCACCCCCTCCCCCTCCCCCGCTTTTTCAAAGGGACCAAAGTGCAAATTGCGCCTGGGTGGAAAGGGTTCCAGGGTTCGAAATGCTTGCTTCCCAGCCCTCTGCTTCCTTCTCAGGGCCCTCTTTCCGTCTCAGTGTAAAACCTCCAAGCTTCTGTGAAACATCTGCCTGATCAATGGCCACCAGGCCTGGCAGCAGAGAGGGCTGGGGGTGCCAGCTGCGGCTGCCAAAGAGGGGAGGATAGAACAAGCCTTGCATCAGCTTGGAGGGACCTTCCAACTGGCCCCTTCCCTTCACCCCAGCACCACCAAAAACAAGACTGGGCTATTTCAACATCCCCTGTTTTGCAAGAGGCCGGGCGGGAAGAGAAACCCACAAAGGGCAGCACCCCAGCGCTTCCGAAATGAGAAGTGCGACAGTAGGAAGCATGCGCTGCCACGCTGCCCACCGCAGAAGTTGGATCATTAAGCCCAGAAGCACCAAAGGGCTAGCCAAAGCGCTCGCCCAGCATCGCTCAAAGGGGCGCTCCCGACTGCCGCTTCCCTCCCTCCCTCCCTCCTGCCTCGCCTGTTGTGGAACACAAAGGGGAAAAACAGTCGGTCCCTGGAGCCTCAGACAAAGGAAGCAAACGCTGTGTTTGTAAAGCGGAGGTCTCCCTCAAGTCCCTCAATTCCCGGCAACCACACCTGAGTAAACAAGGCAACGTGGCTGGGTTCCCACAACGCACAACATCTCCACCAAATAAACTGTATCATGACTTAACGAGTCGGCCGGGTTCCCCCATCCTCCTCCTCCTCGCCATGGTCCACCCACTGCAGGATGAAGGCCTCTTCCGCATGCTTCCCACCAATACGGTCCTGAGTTTTCCTTTGGCCAGTTGGACCCACGACCCTTCCTGGTGTCCATCTTGTTTGAGGTCTCTTTCGTAGGCGCTTTTGACCAAGTGGGATCCATTCTATGACCGCCTTAGTCTATCTACCATCGGTTCTAGATAAGATAGATAGATAGATAGATAGATAGATAGATAGATAGATAGATAGATAGATAGATAGATAGATAGATAGATAGGACAGACAGTCAAACAGACAGACAGACATTACGGATAGATAGACAGACAGACAGACAGTTAAGGATAGATAGATAGATAGATAGATAGATAGATAGATAGATAGATAGATAGATAGATAGATAGATAGACAGATAGACAGACAGATAGATAGATGATTGATAGATAGATAGGTAGGTAGATAGGTAGGTAGGTAGGTAGGTAGATAGATAGATAGACAGATAGATAGATAGACAGACAGATAGATAGATAGATGATTGATAGATAGATAGGTAGGTAGATAGGTAGGTAGGTAGATAGATAGATAGGTAGGTAGATAGATAGATAGATAGACAGACAGACAGATAGATGATTGATAGATAGATAGGTAGGTAGGTAGATAGATAGATAGATAGATAGATAGGTAGGTAGATAGATAGGTAGGTAGGTAGACAGACAGACAGACAAGGTAGCTAGCTGGCTAGCTAGGTAGGCAGGCAGACAGACCATCATTCATTCTCCTCCTAGCCATTGTCTATCCAGTGCAGGATGAAGGCCTCTTCCGCATGTTTCCCACCAATACGGTCCTGAGCTTTCCTTTGGCCAATTGGGGCCACAACCCTTCCTGATGTCGTCGCTCCATCTTGTTTTAGATCTCTTTTGTGGGCATTTTTGATCAACGGGGATCCACTCTATGACCGCCTTGGTCCACCGGCCATCGGTTCTTCTTGCTATGTGACCAGCCCCATTTCCATTTCCATTCTTTTGCTCTCTTGATGGCCTCGTATATTTTCCTTTGTTCCCTAATGATCCATGTGTGGGTCTTCCTATCTTGTCCTACAATGCCGAGCATGTCTCTTTCTTTGCGCCACTCATAACTTTTGTATCGATTGTGAGTTTAGTGTCGCCGGCATATGTTAGAGCAGGTGGCACACGCTGGCCGAAAACTTTTCTCTTCAGACCTCGGAGGGAGGTTATTCTTGGAAATTACACTCAGCTTGCCAAATGCCTGCCAACCACATTTAAAATGCCATTCAATTTCCTTTATTGTATCACTTTCCGCTGAGATCGGTTGGCCAAGGTATCATGGTCTACTTAGGTCTCGTTCTTCTGCAGATACAAACTTTCTTTCTTTGGTAAATTTATTAAACATAACCTGGCTCTTTTGTGTGTGTGTGTGGGGGGGTATTTTTAAGCCAGATGGTTCTCCTGCTTTGTATGTGCAGCTCTTGTATGTATGTGTCTTTGTAGCTCTTCTAGGTCTTGTGAGAAGAGAGCAACGTCATGTGAGTAGGCCTAGTTGAACCGAAATAACTTAGCCCGGTTGGAGCCTGGTTGAACTCGCCTACAACTTCCACCCTTCTCAGTCCCCTCTCTGTAAAACGGGAAGGAACAATCAACTACATCTCACTCCCCGTCAGTAAAGATAAACACGAGGTCTACAAGCTAAACGTTTTCCCAAAGCTGGTGTAAAGTGGGGTTTATTATTATTATTATTTTACAGCTTGTTTGTTAATCGGTTAGACATGTTCCACTCCAGTTCCAAATCCGAGTTTCAACGATAAAGGCATGAGTCTGAGATCGCCTTGTTCTCCCATCACCCACGAGGTTGAAAAGAAAAGTTTTAGGGTTAAAAAGAAAAAAAGTTTTAAAGATGGGAAAGTTATTTTAGGCTCGGCAGTTGAGCTGTTTAAAAATAACTACAATTCAACCTCCCGACTTATTACAGGCATGGTTCCCTTAATGCCGGAACAAATCACAGCGCAATGGCGGATGGAGATCTGTTCCCCCCCCCACCCATCATTTCTGTAGAACTGAAGGGAGGGGGCAATCCTTTCCCCTGGCTCTTATTTCACAAGGTTACCCCCAGGCACTGCTTTTTTCTTTTTCCTTTTAATTTAAAGAATGGACACACTACGTGCTTCTGTTCTTAGGAAATAGATTCTCCCTCCCTCAAATGTCCCAGTCTGCTATTTAAAAAAAACCCAAAAAACTACTCAAAATTCCACTTTGAAACAGAGGAGTTTGTCCAACTTCACAAAAGTATCAGGAAAAATGGCTTTCCCAAACGATCCGCTCCACCACAGATAGTTCTCAACTTACGACCACAACTGAGCCCAAAAATGTCTGAGACGGTTCATTGAATTTGGCCCCACTTTACGACCTTTCTTGCCACAGTTGTTAAGTGAACCATTGCAGTTGATGAGTTCATAACCTGGTTGTTAAGTGAATCTGGCTCCCCGGTTGACTTTGCTCGCCCACAAGGTCGCGAAAGGGGATCACATTGATCCCGGGACATGCCAAGTGGTTGAATGTTGATCATGTGATCATGGAGATGCTGCAATGGTCACTGGCAGTGAAAAACGTTTACTTTTTTTCCGTGCCATTGTAACTCTGAACTGACACTAAATGAATTGTTGTAAGTGGAGGACTGCCTGCATTCCAAAACTGATCTTATTTAGTTACTGCATGTCTAGCTGACCTTCTAGTGCAGACAGTCCTCAACTTACAACCGTTCATTTAGCAACCGTTTAATGCTACAACGGCACTAAAAAGTTATTTTTGACGAGTCCTCGCACCTATGACCATGGCAGCGTTCCCAATCACCTGATCGAAATTTGAATATTTGACAACTGGGTGAATTTACAACAACTGCAGCAATCCAGGGTCATGTGAACTGCCATCTGCAACCTTCCCAGCTGGCTTCCAACAAGGAAAGTCAATGCTTAACAACCGTGTGATTCACTTAACAACTGCAGTGGTTCTATTAACAACTGTAGCAAAAAAAAAAAAAGGTTGTAAAATTAGGCACAACTCTTTTAACAATCGTCTTGCTTACCAACAGACATTCTGGTCCCAATTGTGGTCATAAAAAGCAATCAAGGAGAAGTCCAAGCTAGAAGTAAGGAGAATCTTCTTAACCGTAAGAACAATTAACCAGTGGAACAGCTTGCCACCAGAAGTTGTGGGCACTCCATTACAGGAAGCTTTTAAGAAGAGACCGGACAGCCCCCTGTCTGAAATGGTATAGGATCTCCTGCTTGAGCAGGGGGTTGGACTAGAAGACCTCCAAAGTCTCTTCCAGCTCTATTCTGATTATTATTATTATTATTATTATTATTATTATTATTATTATTATTATTATTATTATTATTATTATTATTATAATTTGAGCACCACTTGCATGACTTTGAAGACTTGGCTTCTCCATTCCCTCTTCACGACAGCCCTACCAGGTAGAGCAGGGACTTCCAAAACTGTTCACTGTATTAGTTACATTTCAGAAAGCAGGGGCACTTTTGCAGCCAAAAATGATCTGCCTAGATCTACAGCTTGGGCAGAATGCGACGTAGCCAGCCTGGGCCACCGCCTCACAGCTTCTTCCTCTGGAGCATGTGAAGCTGGAGAAGGCTGGGTGACCCCCTCCAAACCCGAGAGTTTGCACAAGGCGCCATGCGCCACCTCCTCGTCAACAGGTGGGAGACCCTGAACTGGAATGCCTCGAGGTTAAGACAGCCATTGTCTTGCCCCACGTGAAGGGGTAGGCGAAGCAGCCAAGCCAGGCTCTGCGCAGTCGGGGACACGTTTCAATTTTTGCACTCCGGAACAGTTAAGATGGTCTGATTCATAAAGGAGACTCCAAGCAAACTCTCTTTAAAGACAGCAAAATGAGGAACAGGCTTAAAAGAGCTCAAACCGACAAGGCAGAGAAGCTCAAACCGACAAGGCAGAAGGACCGACAAGGCAGAAGCACAATTGTGGCTACATTTGTGAATCGTCCGTGTAAGGGATATCCTTTTATATTGTAACTACAGAAAGCTCTATTGTTTGGGGGAACTGGGGCAACCCTTTCAAAGGAAGGGACATCTGGCCAGGCAACATCTGAAACCAGAAGTGGGGGGTGGGTGGGAGGGAGGGAAGAGGCACGCTTTAAAGATGCAAATAAAATTATAGGGTGCTTTCAGCACCACATGGAGAAGGCAGTTTTCAAAATGCAGAACCGAGCGACAAAAGCAGACCCATCTATTTGTGTCTTGGCTGCAACCCAAGACCAATTTGGAAGGCCCTCGTTTTATTTTCATACCGTACTGGACGTGTTCAGCAATCGAGCTAGTAGAGAGGGAGTTCGGACACCAATCCCGTGCTGTTTGAACAGCCTGCAAAGTTTTACAAATTCCAGATTAAAATCACGGGCGCGTGTTCATCTCTGACATTCATTTTGACCTCTCATCCCAAATTAGGATGCCAGGCTGAGGGCGGGTGGGAAGAATACAAGCAATTTCTGTCTCTTCATTGGAACTAGTTCCTCTGAAATCCCACGCGAGGGTGAATTCATAAAACTTCCCCAAGAATCTGCACATTTGCAGGGTGGAAGATGGCCACAAAGGCTTTTTGCAGCCTAGCTAGCCATGCCCCCCCCTTCCGATAGTCTCCCCAAAGCGCGCTCTCTGGAAAGCCCAGAAACCGAGCCTCAAACCGACAGTTTCCTCCAAATCTCCCTCCCCCGAGAAAGCCAAAGCCACAATACACAACTCCTCAAGAGCTGGGCTTCTCCCTAGACCTCAGCCCAAACCCTACTTTAAACAAAGACCCCCCCCAGGAGCGGAACTAACCTTCAAGACGTTTTCTTTCTTCCGATCGGTTTTAGACCTGGCCAAAGACTCTATCCGAGACATAATCCAGCCTTGAAGAGGATTGGATTGGGTCTCCCGCTAGCTAGGATGGCAGGAGTTTTGAGCATCCAAAGCAAAAGAAGACAAAAATAGCAGTGAGGGATGGATGGATGAAGTTGTCTCTCCTTGAAAAACACAGAGAGAGAGAGAGAAAGAGAGAGAGAGAGAGAGAGGGAGGGAGGGAGGGAGAAGAAGACCCTTCCAGCTTGCCTTTCCTTTGTACAGCCAACTCACAAGCAGGAAGTTAACTAGCCATGCTCAAAACTTGGATTATTCAAACCGCTTTGCTCCTCCTCTCAGAGACAGGAGGAGGAGAAGGAGGAGGAGGAGGAGAAACCCCCCCCCTGCTCTTACACCACCTTGAAAAAAAGAGAGGCAAACAAGGGCTGTCCTGTTCCAGAAGTAGAGCAGAAACAGTGCTTGGAGGGACTCAGTTTCCGGGACCCAGTGGTTTTCCAGGACTCCTTTTCACGCTGGCTGGCTGCACGATGCTCCTGCTCAGAGCAGCCTCGCCACAGGGCAGGAGGAAAGCAGTCCGTTAGCAGCACAACGAGACACTCCCGAGGAAATGCAGAAAGGCAGCGCGTTCCCAGCTGTCCAGGGCTGCTGTACAGTTTAGACCCCAGCGGGAAGCTCAAAGCAGCCGTGTGATGCAGGGCACCCTGCTCCACAGCCCAGCAACCCTCTTCCCCAGCTGCCCGGGATGGAGGCACACAAACAGGCACCCATTTGCCAAGCATCTAACAGCCAGAGGGAAGCGATCACATGCCGCACTTTCATTGTTCACTACCTAGAAGCGAGACGCGGTGCACCCCAGCAGCTCCGAGGTCAGGGTCTCACTATGTGAAAGCAGATGTGTGGCAGTCCCCGTGGGGGTGGGGTGGGGGGTTTAAACAAACGAATCCTGGGTTCAAATGCTCAGCCTGTGAAGTGGCCAGCGACAGCTTTCTCCAGCTCAACTCCCCTGCAAGCAAGCATTATCATATTGAGATGATGGAACTGAAAGGGAAGTCCCTGAAAAAGTTGTGGTAGCTATTCACCGAACACCAGATTCTGAGATGCTGGAAACAACGTGTGGAGATGATGCAAAGGGATTAAAAAAAAAAAAAAGACATTTCTGACATACAACACCAACATTTCACACCTCACGGTATTCTAAAATTCCAGAGAACTGACTGGTGGTCATTGACTTACAACAGTTCATTTAGGGACCGTTCAAAAATGAACAACGGCACTGAAAAAAGTGACTTATGACCGTTTTTCACACATGGTCATGGTGATCAAAATTGAGATGAGTGACTCATATTTATGACCATTGCTGTGTCCCAAGGTCCTGTGATCCCCTTTTGCGACCTTTTGACAAGCAAAGTCAATGGGGAAGCATGCAAATGTGAGTAGATAAACAGGTAGCTCTTAGGTGCAAAGGTAAGAGTGCTCTGTGATGTTATGCTGGCCATATGACTGCAGAAATGTCTTTGGATAGTGCTGATTCAAAGGCCTTGAAATGGAGGTAAGCACTACCCTTTATAATCGGCAATGACTAGTGCAGTAAAATCCACAGGGACTCCTTTACCATTTTTTTTTTTACAGAGACAAGTAGTCATTCAACTACTGGGTTACTAACTTATCAACGGCAGTGATTCACTTAACCACTGTGGCAAGAATAGTCATAAAATGGGGCAAAACTCACTTAACAAATGTCTCACTTAACAACAGAACATGTGGACTCAATTGTGGACATAAGTGAAGGACGGCCTGTACATAATTCAACAGAGCCTGTTGGCATCTGTTCTTCCCCACAGTGCAAATAGTAAGCAAACCAAGATGGGATGTTGGGAAATTGTCCCAGGAAGCTCCTGGCTTGTTGCTTCCTCAACAAGCCAGAATCATGAAGTAAAGTTTGGTCTGGATTTATGATACCAGCCCAAACAGAACCAGCTAAGCCAGCTGTTGCACTGTATGGTATATTGCAACTCCTATAAGTCCCAACCACTGTGGCTAAAGACCAACACATCTGGCAAAGCTAGAAAGGCTGAGATGACGCAAAGTTCCTGGCTGAATTAGGGATTTGAGGAGCAAACAACAGATTTCGTCTTCTGGAAATGAGATTTTGGGCAATCCTGGACATCTTGCAAAGACACTACTAGGAAATCCATCTGCTCCTGGCAGGACTCTCTTTCACGCTAACGGGGAATGTTCAGAATATCCTTCTAAGTGGACCATACAAACAGAGCAGTGTTTCTTTTCTTTTTTTTTTTCACTATAAAAATTCTTTTATTAAAACAATCAACATTGAACATAAAAACATATTATGCAGCAATCATCATGGCACCTGATATACAACACTAAGTATTAGTCTTTGAAAACGTCTGAATTAGTAGGCCTTTTTCCCCTCCTCGCGTCTAGCCTCAACTATACTCCTGTTACACTTGATTTGTTTGGTGTTTCTCTTATCTGGTTCAATATTAATGTGATCAACATTAAGCATAAGATCCTATTGCTAAGCAATCATCCTAGAACATAGCATACAACATTAGGTATTAATCTTTGTAAACATCTGTTTTAGTAAACGTTCTTCCCTCCTCCCTTCCATCTTCAAGTATACTCCAAATACATTTTGTTTGATTGGTGTTTCTCTTATGTATGGTCTATCTACTGTATCTAGTCTATCGCATATTGTTCGTTTGCGCTTCTGAATTGACTTCATCCCATTACTAGTGCAATCTTTTATAGTCCCTAACCAGAGATCCTGAGGTAAAAGTTTCATATCCTGAGGTAGAGATTCAGTCTGCTTTAACAATATTAAAGCAAACAACATTAGTCATAAGGTTATGTTAAGAGGCATTAGTTATAGAACATATACATTCAACATTGGGTGTTAGTTTTTGTAAACATTTGATTTGTTAACCCTTCTTCCCTCCTCCCATCGAGCCTCAGCTAAACGCCAGCTGCATTCTGTTTGATTGGTGTCTCTCTTGGATATAGTCTATCCACTGTTTCCAGTCCGTCAAAAATTGTTCATTGGAGCGATTTTTCAAGTATGCTGATATTTTCGCCATTTCCGCCAAATTTGTTACTTTCACAGTCCATTCTTCAATAGGCGGTATTTCCGGATTCTTCCAGTATTGTCCCACCAACAATCTTGCTGCTGTAATTAAGTTCAAAAATAAATTTGTCTCTGAGGTAGTGAAATCCTTTGTGATCCCTAACAGAAAAGCCTGAGGTAGAAATTCTATACGCTTTTTGAAAATAGTTTGGAGTGTCCACCATATCTTCCTCCAGAATGCTTTGATTTTTCTGCATGTCCACCATATGTGAAAGTAAGTAGCCTCCCCGTCCCCGCACCTCCAGCATTTGGGCTGGGAGTCCGGGTAGATGAGTGATATTTTTTTCGGGTCTAGGTGCCATCTATAGAACATCTTGTAGAAGTTTTCCCTTAATTGTTGCGATTTCGTGAATTCTACATTCCTCACCCAGATTTTCTCCCACGTGTCTATGGTGATAGAGTGTCCGAAGTCTTGTGCCCACCTTATCATACAGTTCTTGACTAGCTCGGTTTCAGAGTCCATTTCTATCAGAATGCTGTACACTCGTTTGATGTGCCTGATCCCCTGTTCTCTAATCTGTTTAATTAGATTCTCGTCGGTCTGGGAGAAGCCCTTCTTCTTATCTTTACGCCACCTTGATTGCAGTTGTATATATGATAGCCAGGTACCTCCTATTCCTCTGTTTGCTAGCGTTGCTTGGGGTTTCAAGAGGAACCCATTTTCTTCTCCCAGTACAAGTTCACTGTAGGGCACCACTTCTTGCCCTTGGGATGTGTTCATATCCCCTGTTGCGTGTCCGGGGATCGTCCAGATGGGAATCTTGTCGTGTAGGAGGTGCTTATATTTCTTCCAGACCCATAACAATGGGATTCGTAGTGGGTTCTCCTTGAAGTTCCTATCTGCCTTTTTGTCGTATAATAAGTATGCGTGCCAGCCGAATAGTAGACCATGCCCCTCAACATTCAGAATTCTATCATTTGTCATGTTGATCCAGTCACTCACCGCCACCAACGTCGCTGCATAGTAGTATAGCTTTAGATTAGGCATTTTGAGTCCCCCTCTCTCCCTTGCGTCTTGGATGATTTTTAGTTTCACCCTCGGTCTCTTGCTGTCCCAAATAAATCTGTTGATGCCCTTCTGCCAGTTGTCCAAGTCCGCATCCTTCTTGAGTATGGGTAGCATTTGAAAGAGAAATAAAAATCTGGGTAAGACGTTCATCTTTACTGCCGCTATCCTGCCCAGCAGGGACAGACGTAGTGATTTCCACCTTTCCAGGTCTGCTTGTATCTTATTCCACAGGACCTCGTAGTTATTCTTGTATAATTTCGCATTTGTTGATTCTATCTCCACTCCTAAGTATTTGACTTTCTTGACTATTTCACAACCCGTTATTCTTTCCAGGTTCCCTTTTGCTTTGTTGTCCAGGTTTTTGACTAGTACCTTTGTTTTTGATATATTTACTTTGAAGCCTGACACCCTACCATAGTCTTCCATTATCTCCATCAATTTCCTTGCTGACTGTGCTGGTTGCGACATTGTCACCAGCAGGTCATCTGCAAAGGCACATAGTTTGTAGTCTTGCTGTTTAATCTGTATGCCCTGTACGTCCTCTGCCGCTCTTATCCTGTTCAGTAAAATTTCCAGTGTTAGGACAAATAGCAGGGGTGACAGCGGGCACCCCTGTCTCGTGCCTCTCTCTATGTTGAATGGGTCTGTTAGGTCTCCGTTCACAATGATCTGGCCTGTTTGTTTCTGGTAAATTGCCCTTATGGAGTTTAGAAACTGTGCTCCCATTTTCATCTTCTGGATCAGGTTCGTCAAGAATGGCCAATTCAGTCTGTCGAAGGCTTTTTCTGCGTCCACAAACATAAGGGCGGCTGGTACCTGTTTGTGCCTGTCCAAGTACTCTATTATGTTCAACAGCTGTCTCACATTGGTTTTCATCTGGCGTCCTTGTATAAATCCCCTTTGGTCCGGGTGTATTGTTTTTCGTAGTACAGTCATTAGTCTATCGGCCAGAATTTTTGTGAATATTTTGTAGTCCGTGTTAAGTAGTGAGATGGGTCTGTAGTTTGCGGGTTGTGTAGTATCTTTCCCCTCCTTGGGGATTAATGAAATATAGGCTGTTTTCCAGGATGGTGGAACTTGGCCTCCTTCTTGTATATTGACAAATAGCTGTCTAAGGGGTTCTAACATCTCTTCCTGGAGACACTTGTAATAAGTCGCTGTTATCCCATCCGTCCCTGGCGATTTTCCTGGTTTCAGCTGTTTGATCGCTGAGTGTATTTCCTCCTTTGTGATTGCGGCATTCAGGGCCTCTCTCTGTGTATCGGTGATTGCCTGTATCTTTTCGTTTTGTAGAAAAGTTTCTGTCTCTTTGTCCTGTGTCTTCTCCTCGGTGTATAGCTTCGAGTAGAATTCTGTGAAGGCTTTCTTAATGGTTACTTGTCGAAATTCCTCCTTGCCTTTATATTCTATCTTTTCAATTATGCGGGATTTCTGTTTCTTTCTTAGGATGTAGGCCAGCCATCGACCCGGTTTGTTGGCCTTGCAGAATGTCTTGTGTTTTGCATATTGTATGTTCCTCGCAACTTGGTCTGCCATCAACATGTCAAACTGCTTTCTTAAGATCTTAATTCCTTCTTTGGTGATTTTGTCTTCTGGTCTTTTTATTAATAGCCTCTCTTTCTTGTTTATCTCCTCTTCTAGCTCTTTTCTTTTTCGTTCTTGTTGGCGGCAGTGCCTTTTATTCATGTCCATAAGAATCCCACGCATGTACACCTTGCTGGCGTCCCAGATCATTTCTATCGGTGTTTCGTTGTTCATATTTATGCTGAAGAATTCCTTCATAGCATTTTTGCATTCTGCTACCTTTTCTCCATGTCTAAACAGGTTTTCATTAATTCTCCAGGATCTCTTCTGTCTCACGCCGTGTCTTAGTTCCATCTTCACCGGATTGTGATCTGTTAGCACTTTGGGCAGGATTTTCACCGCGTTTAGACAAACTAACAGGTCGCTTGATGTTAATATAAAGTCAATTCTGGAGAATGACTGATGTCTGTCGGAGAAAAAGGTGAATTCTTGCTCTTTGCCGTGCCGTTCCCTCCAGACGTCTGTCAGTACAAGGTCTTCCTTCATGTCGAAGAAAGATTTAGGCAGCTTGGAGTGCTTCTGTGGGTTAGGTTTTGTTTTCTTCTTGTCTAGGGCAATCTCTATGACCCCGTTCCAATCTCCCAGAATAATACATGATTTGTAGTTGAGTTGTGTTAACTTCTTGTGTATCTTCTTGTAGAATTTTCCTTGTTGTTGATTTGGTGCATATATGCCCATCACTAGAATTTTCTTGTCATCCTGTGTCACTTCGATTGCTAGGTATCTACCCTGGGAGTCTGACTCTATTAGCTTGGCTATTACATGTTTCCTCACATATATAACAATCCCATTCTTCTTTCGTGGTGCCGCTGCGACAAAATGTGTACCTAGTCTGTTGTTGATTAAGTATTTCTGGTCCGCTGCTCTGATGTGTGTTTCTTGTAGGCAAATTATGTCGTTTCTTCCTTGAAACAGATAATGAAATATCTTTCTCCTTTTCTGTGGGGAATTTAGTCCGTTAACGTTCCATTTCAAGTAATTAGTTGCCATTGTCGGTTTCAGAATACTCTTGCAAGACCGTTTCTGTTCCATCTCTTGTGATCTTCTTTGGTCTCGTTCCCATGGTATCCAGGTTGGTGCTCATGTTGTGTAGAGGGGTCGTGCTTTGCTGCTCCATGCGTTTGGTAGTGGATCTTAGTATTCTGCTATCTGTCGTCTGTCCTGTTTCCTTGTTGTTGTTGCTTTCTGTTCTCTGTGTCGTCGTGTCTCGAGTTGGTCCTTTCCTTTCTCTTGCTGCTGCGTCGGTCTGTATTTCTGGGTGGTTTGCTCATTGTTCTCGGTCCCTTCCGTGTCCCAGTGGCCCTTCTGCTGCTTCTCTTGCGTTGTGTTGAGGCCCACCTGCCGTCAATTCCTTTGCAAGAAATTCTCTGGCTTTCTGGACCGAGGTCAGGTAGCATCTTCTATTCTTACAGAAAAGTGACATCCCCGTTGGGGCTTCCCATCGAAATCTCATGGCGCGTGATCTCAGTTCGTCGACCAAAAATTGGTAGTCCTTTCTGTCTCGCAGCATCGTTGGGGGGATCTCTTTCAGTAGTTTCACTTCCTGCCCCTCTATGTATAATCTCTTGTTGTAAGATGTGGCTGAGATGAGGTTCCGGAATCCCTGCGTCATAAAATGGATAACTACGTCCCTTGGCCGACGCCTGTCTGTTGCCTTCCATGCGCCCACTCTGTATATTCTGTCGAATTGCCCAACGATCTCTGTGGTGCTCTTTCCCAGAAATGTTGCCAGGGCCTCTACAAAGGTTCCAAGCAGGTCTCCTTGGGCTTTGTTTGGCTCCTCTTTCCAGCCTCTAAACCTGATCGCAGATGCCATCTGCCAGTATTGCATCATGGTGGACTGGTCTTGAGCCACCCCTTTCAGTTCTGCTATCTGTCCCTCTATATGGTTCTCCCTTTCTTCCATCTGCTTGTCCACCTTCTCTCTGATCTCCTGGAAGTTTTTCTCCATTTCCTCCCTTATGTCCTTGTAGTGTGCTTGCATCGCCTCCTTCATTTGGACCAGGTCTGCGGTCATCGCCCTGCGCTGCTCCTCCCACTTTCTCTCCAGCTCCCTACCCTGGTCCCTCAGCATTTGTTTTAATTCTTTGCAATTTTCCTCCATCTTTTTTTCCATCCCATCCATCCTCACTACCAGCGTCCCTATTACGGTACTTCTTTTAAGTCTTGTAATATGTGTGCTGTTGGGCTGGCTTGTGTGTATTGGTGGGTCTGGGGATCTGCCGTTGGATGGGAGGGTGTGGGGGTGGGTAGGGTGCTTCCTGATGGTTTAGTAGGCTGGGCATGGGAGGATACAACTCCCATCGTTTCTGTCAGTTTGGTCTGTTTGGAGGCCATCTTGAGGTTATCTTCCTGTTGTCTTGGCACTGTTTTGGTTTCCAAATTGGACCAGACTGGACCTTAGGTTGTGATCTGGTGATGGTCCAGTAGTCTAGCCTTTCCAGGGGGGGGGCTTCAGGGTTTAGGCAGTGTAGGGGTAAGAGCCTATAGACAGGCAGTTTTGTGTTCAGGGAGCCTATTCAGTGCCTTTGCCTTGGCTTCCTCTTCACTCCCCTCTGCCAGCCTGTTCCTTCTCTTTGTTCTTTTCTGGCTCTTTCTTGTCCCTCTTTCTCTGCTTTCTTGCCCAGGTCACTTTCTCCTGTCTTCTGGCAGCCTGTGTTTTTAGATCCCTTCTGCCTCTCCTTTATAACGCTCCAGGGTGCCTTCAAGCTTTCTTCTTCCTCCCACCTTCTTCCCAGGTAATTCCTGCCCTCTTCTGAGTCCCTGGGGCTCCCTTTCTGGTGGGTCTAGGGTGCAGCGCGTGGGATAGCACTCACCAGTCCCTCTGCTTGAGCCTTCCCCCGCCGTCTGCTTCTTTGCCGCTTTCTGCCTTCCAGTCAGCTCCGTTCGCGTCTCCCTTTGTTCTCGGCGTCTGGCTCTCACTTTCGCTTTTCCGGCTTTCTTCTCCCCCGTCAGCTTGTCCGGGGGCCGTCTCCCGGTCTGCAGACCCTCCCGGTGGCCGCTGCTGTTGTCGCCAGCGTCTTCCTCCGTCTTCTCTCCGTTCTGGCCGGGTCCCTTTAGCAGCTCGGCAGCGCGGCCTCTTCTTCTGGTCTGTTGGCCGGCCGGCCACCGCCGGCTTCTTCGGCCCCGTCCGCGGCCTTCCCGGGTCCCTTGGCGGCGAATTCCGCCTCGCCGGGTCTGGCCGCGGGTCTCCTACTCTTGCGTCTTCCTTCCCGGTGCCTCACACTCCCGTCGGACCGGAGTTTTGCCGAAAAGAAGAAGCCCCATCTCGGAGCTTTCTCCAGTTGCCTCCGGTCTGCGCGCCCGGAAACCGGAAGTCAGAGCAGTGTTTCTTAACCTTAGCCTCTGCCACTTTAAGATGGATTATCCAGGAGTAAATATAGCAAGCTATACTTAGGATAGCCCTTAGTAAGGCCACACCTAGAATATGGCATTCAGTTTTGGTCACATTACAAAAAAAAAAAATGGTGAGAAAAAGTGCAGAGAAGAGGCAATTAAAAGCCTGGAGATTAAAACATATGAAGAACGGCTGCATGAATTGGGTATGGCCAATCTAGAGAAAAGAAGGACCAGGGGGGACATGATAGCTGCATTCCAGTATCTGAGGGGCCGCCCCAAAGAAGAGGGAGTCAACCTATTCTCCAAAGCGCCTGAAGGCAGGACAAGAAGCAACGGATGGAAACTGACCAAGGAGAGAAGCAACCTAGAACTAAGGAGAAACTTCCTAACAGAATAATTAACCCGTGGAACAGCTTGCCTGTAGAAGTTGTCGGTGCTCCATCACTCCACCTGTCTAAAAGGGTCTAGACCAGGGGTCTTCAAACTTGGCCCTTTTATGAATTGTGGACTCCCAGAATTCCTCAGCCAGCGTCCCTGGCTAAGGAATTCTGGGAGTTGAAGTCCACAAGTCTTAAAGTTGCCAAGTTTCAAGACCCCTGGTCTAGAGTCTAGAAGACTAGATTAGAAGACCTCCAAGGTCCCTTCCAGTTCTATTCTGATTGATTGATTGATTGATTGATTGATTGATTGATTGAAGATGTCAGGACATCAACACCCAGAATTCCCCAGCCAGCAAGTTGCTACAGTTGAGAAACACCGAAAAGTGTGATATTCAAGTTGGGCTGTTGGCCATGAGATTTTCTCAGTGTAAGGACCCACCCCACTTTGCATCTTAAGAAGACAGAACTCTTGGAATATTTCTTCCAACAGGCATCCTTTATTAAGAGAAAATGGTTGCAGGTGTTCTAGACAGGACCTGGGGCCCAAGCCCTACGGTTCAAGCTTTTAAGGGGTCCCCAGCAGCCCCACCCCACCCCACCATCCTTCCAGTGACAATCCCAGGCGTTACATTTCCACCCCCTTTTTCCTCACTGCTGGAAGGGAGACTTCAGAGGGGAGCAGATGAAAGCTGATGGCCCCATTGTTATGCTTTAGTCCTTTTGGTGGTATCCACATTCAGTCCCTTTTGAAGTTGTGCCATAAAACCCTTTTGTTCACCCCCCCTTCCCCTTCATCGTATGACAGAATCCAGAGAGGGCAGAAATGGGGTTTTCCATAGTCGATAACTAGAGATGAAATATAATTGGATTCTGACACTCAGCAACAGTATCAAAATAGATCACTGCTTTCTTCTCCTCAGATTCCATTGCTTCCACCCAAATACTAAATAAGTAAAAAATGAATTTTTCTTCATTTCTCGACTCAGTGTTGGTCAGATGCTGAGACAATTGGACTAGATCAGGGGTAGGCAACCTTGGCTCTTTTATGACTCGTGGACTTCAACTCCCAGAATTCCTGAGCCAGCCATGCCATGCTGGCTCAGGAATTCTGGGAGTTGAAGTCCACGAATCATAAAAGAGCCAAGGTTGCCTACCCCTGACCTAAACAATTATCACCTTTAACCGCAATGAACAATCTGTGCACCTCCTCAACCACTAGTCGACTCGCTGTTTGCACTGGGGACGAAGGATCCCAACTTAACCAGAGCTCCACATTTACTGGGAAGTTTCAGATGATAATGCCAAGGTTTTTGACTTCCAGCCTCACGATTGTTTTCCAAATTAGGACAAACTGGAGCTAGCTGGAAGAGACTGGATCTTCTCCACCAACGGAAGCAACTGGACTTCCCCTACTGCTAACACCTCCCTGAAGCCCAGAATTGAGATTGGTGTTTTTTCTTTTAGAAAGAACTCATGCTTTGCTTCTAGGTAAGAATATCGCCAGGCAGAGTGGGGCGATGGAGAAAAGGAATGAACCATTGTGGAAGAATACAGGCAGAGAAGAGAAGCTATTCTAGGGGATGGTGGGCTGTGCAAAATAAAAATAAAAATGAGATCCAGACAGCTGTGGGGAAAGAAGAAATATTTATTCCTAAAAGCAGAACAGTTTGCTTTTAGGGGCAGGCTGCAGAGAAATGGGGTATAGCAGTTTTTTTATAGAGGGAGCTTGTCGGGGGGGGTCATGTGTTGATTCTAGGGCAGGGGTAGGCAACCTTGGCTCTTTCGTGACTCGTGGACTTCAACTCCCAGAATTCCTGAGCCAGCCATGCTAAGGGGACAGGGAGAGGTTTCCAAGCTGAGCCATGCTGGCTCAGGGATTCTGGGAGTTGAAGTCCATGAGTCATGAGGGGGCCATATTTCCCCCACGCTGGCTCAGGAATTCTGGGAGTTGAAGTCCACAAGTTATAAAGCGACCTAGGCCTAGGTCAGGGGTGGGGAACCTTGGCTCTTTTTATGACTCGTGGACTTCAACTCCCAGAATTCCTGAGCCAGCCATGCTGAGGGGAAAGGGAGAGGTTTCCAAGCTGAGCCAGGCTGGCTCAGGAATTCTGGGAGTTGAAGTCCACCAGTCATAAAAGAGCCAAGGTTGCCTATCCCTGTTCTAGGGGTGTGTGGGTGTGATGTTTATTCTTGTGAACATGCAGTTCCTTTGGGAGACCTAATTTAATTAACTCTTTATGTTTGCAGACCTTAACCTTTGATCCGTGGATTAGGTCTGGCTGACTTATTTGGGGGGGGGGTTGAGGAAGTTTGCTAATTTTACTCAATTAACTTAGTTGCAATTTGATGTCAATTATCTAGCAGAGGCACCGATTCTCAGACCATTGTGGATTCTGTTATTATTTTAAGGGGAAGATGGAACATAAAGAGTAAAATATATTTGGATATAAACCTTCTCACAATCGAAGGATAGATAAATAGAAGTATTAATGTAAGAGAAAATCAATCTTATTGTATATAATACAGATAAGGAAAGTTGGAGAGAGGAGCTGCTTGGACATTACCCCTGAACTGTATCCGAAGAGAGATGAGAGGGACGAAAGGAGAGGAGAGAGAAAAGAGTAAAGGAGGGGAGAAGGAAGTCGGAAAGCTGGAGGAGAAGAGGAGAAGTAAAGGGGAGGAGAGTGGTGAAGGAAAGAGAAGAGGAGGAAGAGGGAAGTAGGGAAGAGAAGAAAGGGAGAAAGAAGGGAGAGAAGAAGGAGTGTGGATACAGTGAGAGGGGAAATGGGCGAGCAACACCAAAAGTCATGTGTGTGTATTTATTCCATTTTATTAAAAGTATCTTATATAAGAATGTAAAAAGAATGTATGTTAACATCTCATAAATATCACGGTGTATGTATCGAGGAGAGTTTGGGAAAATAAAAAATAAAAAAAATTATTGAAAAAAAAAACTTCTCACAATGGTTTTGGGACTTGCTAAAAAAAGGTCCAAGCTGTGTGTCATTTTTTCCAAATGAAATTGGCAAGAAGGGCACTGGGGGATCAAACACGCCCTTCTCCTCCCTTCCTTTCCCACTCTGGGGAATTTGGCGATCCCTCTTGCCAAATAAACAATAAAACCACTGCCTTCATCAACTCAAATTTAAGGAGAGAGAGAAGTTGCACCAGCCGTTAAGGAGAGGCTATATTTATAACTCAGGGAACATGAGAGAGGAGAACACCCACAAGCCTTCTGTTCAGTCGCAAGGGACCACAAAGGCAGCCCCCAGCTAGCAAGACCAATCCAGCTTCTCAAAGATAACTTAAGAACTGTCCATCTGGAGATCCGGCATCTGGCCAGAATTCTTCTAATCTAGACCCAGAGCATGAAGCCCAACAGAAGTTCTCCAGAGCATCTGTGAAGGGCTTATTTACTATCTGGTAAGGCCAATGAAGACAAGGAACACTCCTCCACTCATTTGGCTGCAAAATTAACTTCAGTACAGCCTCTAAATCAGTGGGGGCGAATCTATGGCACGCGTACCCGGAGCCCTCTCTGTGGGCACATGCACCGTTGCCCCAACCCTGTCTCCTCCCACAGCCCCCCTCCTCACCAGCAGCCCCCCCAGAGGAGAGTCACCCCCAGGCGCAGCCCAGGTGAAGCAGCGCAGCCAAGGACATGGTAGCTGGGCAGCGGGGACAAGACTCCGCCCTTGCGCCCCATCGCGTGCAGATGATGCTGCGGGGCATGGGCGGAGGGCGTGGCCGCCGTGGCACTGCTGGGCTGCCTGGATAATCTGTGGTGGGCCGTGGAGGTGGTGGTTGGCTCAGAGGGCAGGGTGGAGTGGGGATGGGGTGGTTTTGGGGCCCTTGGTCTCTAAAAGGTTCCCCATCACTGCTCTAAATCTTGTGAAGCAATAGCAATAGCACTTTGACTTACATACCGCTTCACAGTGCTTCACCGCCCTCTCTAAGCGGGTTACAGAGTCAGCCTTTTACCCCCCAATAATCTGGGTCCTCGTTTTACTGACCTCAGAAGGATGGAAGGCTGAGTCAACCTGGAGCTGGTGAGAATTGAACTGCTGACAGTCGCCAGAGTTAGTTAGCCTGCAAAGCCTGCATTCTAGCCACTGCACCACCATGGCTCTTGGTTCTCTGAGGATGTGCAAAGGGCCTTTTCCTGAGCTGCCAGCTCTAGGGGAGTAAGGAGCAAGAACTGGGCGGGGTTGTTTCTATAAGAAAATCAAGCTGCTTTGGGAAGCTTGGAAAGAGTGCAAGTTCAAAAGGAAATCAAAAGAAAACTTGCAGAATCCAATCCGAGTCGGTCCCTGGGACCAGAGTTTATTCTTCCAAGCATCCTCAGGAAACGTCTCTCTGTCACGGAGTGTGTTTTCTCTCTCCAGCGAGAGATTCTGAAAGCTTGGAAGAATATAAAGTTCCCGGTGACTGACTCAGACTGGATCCTTCAACATTATATTCACGTGTATATTTGCCTTCATTCGTAAAATAAAACTTTGCTAAGATGCCCTTTGAAGATTGCCTTTTCTCTCCTTTTAGATTTATTTTTTTATCCCAACTTTATTATTTTTTATAAATAACTCAAGGCAGTGGACATGCCTAATATTCCTTCCTCCTCCTGTTTTTCCAGAACAACCACCCCTGTGAGGTGAGTTGGGCTGAGAAAGCATGGCTGGCCCAAAGCCATCCAGCTGCCTTTCTAGTCCCTAAGACGGGACTAGAACTTACCGTCTCCTGCTGATTGCCCAAAACTACCCAGCAGGCTTTCATTTCCTAAGGCAGGACTGGAACTCAGTTTCCTGGTTTCTAGCTGGACATCTTCACCACTAGACCAAACTGTCTTTATCCACTGCTGGTGCCTCCATTGGTCCAGAACGCTGAGTTCTCTGTGACAGTCGCAATTCCTAGCCCAATATGCCCCACAGATTCCCACTGCTTAGTTATGCCTCAAACAAAGAAAAATTCATTTTACTCTCACCTTCCCCAACTCTTGATTCCTCACATTCGGTTAGGGAAGGCTGGCCTTTTCCCTCCCAGTTCACCCCCTTCTTCTTGCCAAAAGAATAGAAAGAGGGGGATTGAAACCTAATGAGTTGCATCTGGTTCACCCAGCCTGGACTACCTCTCCACCAAAAATGGCTTAAATGCTTAGTTTATTGCATTATTGGCATATGCAAACGAGGCCCTATGTAGCTCTGCTGCGATATCCGAATTATTATCTCCTCCTTTGTACCCATTTTCTAGCATGGGAGGAAAACTTGAGTGCTGGGTTTCACTGCAGCTAGGATGCCCAGTGTGTTTCCTTTAGAACAGTCAACAATTCTAATTTTAAAGGACTCTTCTCTGTTTTTTTCACTGCAAATGCCCCAAGTGATAGATTTTCTCATGGGCTGGGCATGTTGGGTATAACCTGTTGGGCACCATCTACCCGTAATTTTATGGCAAAGCTGAGCTGCTAGCTACGGTAGGAGATCTCTGCTTCCTTGAAACCCTGCCTATCCCGTAATATTTAATCCTCCCCTTTATTTTCCCACCCCTCTCTCACCAGCCAAGATGCAGAGGATGCTGCTTCTCTGATTTTCTTTGTACCATTTTAAAACTAGAATTTGCTTCCTGCTGAAGTGGAAACCAGCCAAGTAAGCTATCATCTTAAATTTAAGCAGCCCCTGCTCTGCAGTGTCACCAGGCCTTTCTCTGCCTTTCTCTCCTTTCGGGAGCCATTAAAGCACATCTGTTAAAGGGGCAACATATCTAAGATCTAAGAAGCAGAAGAGGACGGAAGTCGGTTCAATCTAAGTCTTACAACTTGCTTTTAAGATCTATTTTCAATACCAGCAAGGATTTGCTAAAATCCTGTGAAGTGATTCTAAAGGAGAAAGCGCCACTGGCACACCACGTGCAAGGATTCTGTTCCCACCCTAGAACAGCTGTGCCTGTACAGGCCAAGAAGCAGAAAGAGAAAATAGCAACTCACTCACTGAGCAAGGGGCATGAATTCTGAACTGCTACTAATCCAAAGATCCCAGCAAACGTATTTTATCGTTATTAATTTTATCAGCCCAGTATTCTTCCATAACTTCATAAGTGGCTTAGAGGAGGGTCTAGAAGGGGAACTCATCAAATTTGCAGATGACACTAAGCTGGCAGGAATAGACAAACACCCCAGAAGACAAGCTCAGAATCCAGAAAGATCTTGACAGACTTGAACAATGGGCCCTATCCAACAACGTGAAATTTGATGTGGAGAAAAGCAAGATTTGACACTTAGGGTAGGGGGGAAAAAACCAAAGGTACAAGTACAGATTAGGTGAAATCTGGCTCGAAAACAGTCACTGTGAGAGGGACCTTGGCGTCCTTAATCACTGAAACATGAGCCAGCCACGTGCGGCAGCAGCCGAAACAGCGAATACAATCCTTGGTTGTATAAACAGAGGCATAGAATCACAATCATTTATAAAGCCTTATCAGGCCACACCCTGGAATCCTGCATCCAGTTTTGGTCACCACATTACAAAAAAGATGTTGAGATTTTGGAAAAAAGTGCAGAGGGGAACAACCAAGATGATTAAAGGCCTGGAGACTAAAACATATGAAGGACGGTTGCAGAATTGGGGTTTGGCCAGTCTAGAGAATAGAAGGGACTGGGGGGGGGGATATGATCGCGGTCTTACAGTATTTGAGGGGCTGCCACAAAGAAGAGGGGGTCAACTTATTTTCCAAAGCACCAGAAGGCAAGACAAAAAATGATGGAAACTAGTCTAGAATTAAGGAGAAACCTCCTAACAGTGAGGACAATTAACCAGTGGAAAGAGCTTGCCTTCAGAAGAAATGATATTGGGAGTCCCACTTGAGCAAAGGGTTGGACTAGAACAGCGGTTCTCAACCTATGGGTCGCGACCCCATTTGGGGTCGAACGACCATTTCGCGGGGTCGCCGGACACCGCGGTCCATTTTGTTTTTTTCGTTGCGCACGCGCCACGCATGCGCAATTCGGTCCGCCGCGGTCCGCCATTTTGTTTTGTTTTTTTCCGTCATGCACGCGCCACGTATGCGCAATTCGGGCCGTAGCGCGCGCGCCGTGCATGCGCGGATCGGCTCGTCGCGATCCGCCATTTTGGGTTTTTTTGTTTTTTTTTTCGTCGCGCACGCCACGCATGCACAGATCGGCCCGTCGCGGTCCGCCATTTTGTTTTGTTTTTTTTTTCGTCGCGCGCGCCGCGCATGCGCGGATCAGCCCGTCACATGCGGGTCGGGGTCGCGCCGCGCATGGCCGGCGCAAGTGGGGTCTCAACCTGAAAAAGGTTGAGAACCACTGGACTAGAAGATCTCTAAGGCCCCTTCCAGCTCTATTCTGATTGAAACAGATCCAACACACCCTCCTCCTATTTTCCCCACAACAACAACCCTGTCAGGTAAGTTGGGCTGAGAATGAGAGGGACTGGACCAAAGTCACCCAGTTGGCTTTCCTGGCTAAGAGGGGACTTCAACTCATGGTCTCCCTCTTTCTAGCCTGGTACCTTAACTAGACCAAAATGGCTGACCAAACTATTCAGACAATAAACGTTATTCTAATCTAAACCATAGTTTGTTTCGTAATGGTTCAGTGAAGAAAAAACACAGCAACTGGGGCAAATAAGTTAAGCCATCCTGGGAGGGGGCCACACTCCATGGCTTAGTGTGATGTGCAAAGGAATTCTATCCTTGTAACAGTGAGAGACCGAGGGCCCAAACGGCAACCCAAAGCCCACTTGTGCATCACCGGGTGCCGGGTGGGCGTGGCCCATTGGGTGGGTGTAGCCCATTGAGTGGGTGTGTCCCATTGGCTGGGCGTGGCTTCGGTGGTAATGGCAGACTGGGTGGGACTAAAAAGTTCAATCAATCAATTCCAACTTTGCAAGATCTTTTTTTTCCCGCGAGAAGTTGAAATTGACTGATTGAACCCTTTTTTTTTTTTTGCACATGGCAGCGGAGGCCTAAAGCGAAAAGGTTTTATAAAACCCAGCTGAAGGCCTACGACTGGGGCGACGGTGCACATGCCCACAGAGAGGGCTCTGAGTGCCTCCTCTGGCACCCGTGCCATAGGTTCGCCACCACGGCCTTATAACCACTAAGATAAATACAACAAGCAAAGTGGGGGGGGGCCTTAAAGAACGCCTTGTGAGGTGGGGGTCAGTACAATAATAGCTCTTTCCACAAAGATCTTCTCATTCTGACCACGGAGGGAGATTTGATTTGAAGGGCCAGATTGGAAGACTGGAAAGTGTGTCTGAAAAGGCATCCTGTTAAAAATCCTCCTGTATCCTGTCCTTTATCCCATCCCAAGTTGTGTTATGTCCGTGCAGGTAAAAGCAGGTACCAAATAAAGATAGAAGTTCCTACTGGCACAAAACCTTCTTAGGAAAACCAGGATGAAGCCAGAACCCAATTCTATGGACCATGCTCACTAACTGGAAGGGTGGGAACAGCCTGGACCGGGCATTTTATTTCCTGCACAGATCGGAAGCCCACGTCATAATAAATAACTTGGAAGAGATGTGTGAAATATGGAATACAGCTGAGCCCAAAATTTATGTCGCTGAGTGAAATGTTTTGTTAAGTGAATTTGCCCCGTTTTACTTGTTAAGTGAATCGTCGCATAAAGTGACTGACATGGTTGTTGAGTGAATCTGGATTTCCCCATTGGTTTTGCTTGTCAGAAAGTTGCAAAAGGGGATCATATGACCCCGGGACACTGCAGCCATCACTGCAGCCCCCGGGACACTGCAGCCGTCATAAATATGAACCAGTTGCCAAGCATCTGGATTTTGACCATGGGGATGCTAAATGTCCGTAAGTGTAAAAAATGGTCATTTGTTTCCAGTGCCGTTGTAACTTTGAATCATCCCTAAATAAACTGTTGTACGTCTACAACAACTATTGTAAGATTACCTGTAAAAATTTCTTTTGCCTACAGTATATGTGAAGCATAACTGCCAGAGCAGGATACCCAAGGCCAGCAGTTCTCAACCTTTTTCAGGCCGCGACCCCGACCTGCGCCATGCATGCGCGGTGCGACCCCAACCTGCACCGCGCATGCGCGGTGCGACGGCCCGCATCGTGCATGCACGGCGCGATGGCCCACATCGCGCATGCGCGCTGCTACCCCGCGCATGCACGGTGCTGCCCCCTGCGCCGGCCGAGGGGAAAAGGGGAAAAAATGGTGGACTGCGTTGTTTGGCGACCCCCGTGAAATGGTCGTTCGACCCCAAATGGGGTCGCGACCCACAGGTTGAGAACCGCTGCCCAAGGCTGAAGGCTTCTCCAGCCAGTTTCCCCATGCAGAGAAAGCTCAGGAAAGCCACAGGTAATTCTACTGAACAAGTGCTTGAAACATAAAATATGAAAAGCAGAAATAAGGAGAGCAAAAGCGAATGGCTAAGAACGTATCAGTGACTACAGATAATTTAAAAGAGCCGTCAGAAGGAAATATTATATGTATATATTTACACATTGTAGGCCTGAAAAATATTTGATAAAGAAATACTCAAACAACAATCGAGAAATTCCACATACATTTGCTCTCCGCCCCCCCAAGAGCTAGCTAGCTAGCTAAAGAATGCAAAAGGAAGGAAACTGCAACACAAAGCCAGCAGAAAAACAGTTTAAATTGGGGGGCAGGGAGAGAAGGAGTTTTCATTGGAGCTGTAAGTGATGGGGAAGGTGAGAAAGCAAAGTGTTTCCCAGCAAGGCCTCTCAGGATCTACAAAAAGTTAATTGCTGCTACAACAAATCCTTGAAGAGAAAGTGAGTTCATGCTTAAGCCATGATTGTTAATCATGCTTTGTTATCTAAGCTACCAAAGCAGTGGATTCATGCCTCATACTAAAGCCCCATACTAAGCACAAGAACAGAACAAAATAACACAAGGGACCTTGGAGATCTTCTAGTCCAGGGGTTCTCAACCTTGGCAACTTTAAGACTTGTGGACTTCAACTCCCAGAATTCCTCAGCCAGCTGGCTGAGGAATTCTGGGAGTTGAAGTCCACAAGTCTTAAAGTTGCCAAGGTTGAGAACCCCTGTTCTAGTCCAAAGCCCTGCTCAAGCAGAAGACCCTATACCATTTCAGAAGAGATTTCAGTCTCTTCTTAAAAACCTCCAGTGATGAAGCACCCACCACTTCTGGTGGCAAGCTGTTCCACTGGTTGATTGTTCTCACTGTCGGGAAGTTTCTCCTTCATTCCAGGTTGCTTCTCTCCTTGATCAGTTTCCATCCGTTGTTTTTTGTCTGGTGCTTTGGAGAATAGTTTGACGCCCTCTTCTTAGTGGCAGCCGTTCAAATACTGGAATACTGCTGTCATGTCATCCCTAGTCCTTCTTTTTTCTAGACTAGACGTGGAGAAGAACCTGCAGCTCCCATGTTGCCCCCCCCATACATCTGGCAAAGCAGAGATTTTCAGGAGTACCATTTTTTGCCTCTTAAAGAACAATTTCAGTGTTAAAATATAAATATTATGTTGCTAGGATGCTTTTTTTTTGTCTTTACAACTCTCCCTCTTTAATCTTCTTTTGTTTCTTTACTGATTTATATCACGCCTTTATTATTTTTACAAATAACACAAGGTGGCAAACATATTTGCTAGGATGCTTGTAGAGAATCCTCCCCATAAGAGGTGTTTTTGTGAAATTGCAGAAGTTCCCTTCCCAATTCTAGATGTGCTTCCTACCCTAGAAAGCCTTTTACCCTGTTTTCATGACACAGATTCCCTCTTAGGTTGATCTCACATGACATGCGAAACCCAGGTCAACAAAACACAATGCCTCCATTTACATCCCATGCTCTTCCCAAACAATGAACCGCACTGTGGCTTCCTAAGGGTGGCTTGGTTCCAACAATATGTTGAGCCACAAACGACCCAGTTCTAACCTTGTGCGCTATGTGAAGTGCAGCTTAAGCTCCATGAGTGCCAACTGAACATATGGCCAAGTCGACAGTACATCCCAAAATTTCTTAGCTGTTCTCTTTCCAAACACATCAGACGGGCTTGCCAGAACAGCATTATTCATGTTTTGGTCAGGCTGCTGCTCCTGTAGATGCAGCCATCAATGCATGGAATCTATAACTCACCCCAGACTTTTTCAGACCTTGAAAAGTGAGCCTTTCTAAGGAGGGGATCACAGCTATTCCCCCTGCCCCAACCTTCTTGATGCTGGCACGCATCCAGAGATGCTGAGCTTACAATTCCATAATTTGCCATCTTTACCCCTTTGGAAGGCCCTAGGCTGGGCTAGGACATTTCTGTTCTGGGTTGGGCCTTGCTTGCTTCCCAGGCTCCTCCTGCCCAGCTGTGATTCCTGATGCTGCTGAGCCCAAAGAACAGGTGTGTTCCAGAAGAAGCATTAGCAACTGGGAAGGAGATTTTCCCCCTGCTACTTAGCAGCAGCATTAGTGATGGGAAAGTGATTCCCCCCCCCTTCCACAGCGTGGATCCCTATTCTTTTGCCAGATATGTTCCTGATGCCACGACCAATTTGCTTCTGTAATGCCGGCTTACTTCTACCCCACAGAGTTCTGTTTTTTTTTTTCCAGTGTCTCAACACAAAGCTTTCAAGAGAGAAATTGGCAGCCTCCAATACTACAAAGCAAACAGGGAGCCAAGGTACCGATAATTCTCACACAATATTGGCAGAAGCGGAGCAAAGTTTATAGAGATTCATCTCGTATCACATCCTAAGTTATTATTTAACTGTTTACAGCATAAACCGCCATTGGTCTGGCATGTACAACACTCTGAAACTAAACCATATAGCACACAGGCAGGTAACATCTCCACCAGAAGGCAGGAGATGTTGCAGAACACAGAGAGAAGAGGTTAATACTACAAGAAAAAAGAGAGATGCCAATGATATAGAGAGGCCTGAACAATGAGAAATAATAATAATAATAATAATAATAATAGTAGTAGTAGTAGTAGTAGTAGTAGTAGTAGTAGTAGTAGTAGTAGTAGTAAAGTTGGAAGAGACCTTGGAGGTCATCTAGTCCAACCCCCTGCTCAGGCAGGAAACCCTCTACCATTTCGGACAAATGGCTGTCCAGTCTCTTCTTGAAAACTTCCAGTGTTGGAGCATTCACCGCTTCTGGAGGCAGGTTGTTCCACTGGTTAATTGTTCTGACTGTCAGGAAGTTTCTCCTTAGTTCTAGGTTGCTTCTCTCCTTGGTTAGTTTCCACCCGTTGCTTCTTGTCCTGCCTTCAGGTGCTTTGGAGAATAGCTTGACTCCCTCTTCTTTGGGGCAGCCCCTGAGATACTGGAAGGCGGCTATCCTGTCCCCCCTCGTCCTTCTCTTCCTTAAACTAGACATCCCCAATTCCAGCAACCATTCCTTGTATGCTTTAGCCTCCAGTCCCCCGATCATCTTTGTTGCTCTTCTCTGCACTCTTTCTAGAGTCTCAACATTTTTTTTACATCGTGGTGACCAAAACCGGATGCAGCATTCCAAGTGTGGCCTTACCAAGGCCTTGTAAAATGGTATTAATACTTCCCGTGATCCTGATTCTCTCCCTCTGTTAATGCAGCCTAGCACTGTGTTGGCCTTTTTGGCAGCTGCAGCACACGGCTGGCTCCTGTTTAAGTGATTGTCCATTAGGAGTACAGTACAGTACAAGATGAAGGAAATCGTTTGGCAACAGAACATGTGAAAAGGCCTCAGACAATCTAGACCAGAGTTCCCTAACCTTTCCAGCTTTGTGGACTGGCGGGGGGTGGGAAGAGGGGATGGCTCCATGCAAATGGTGGACAAGTGCGTGCACGTAGCTCCATCTGCGTGAGTGGCATGCATGCGTGCCCATCGCTCGCAAAAATGGAGCCCATGTGCACGCACTCACCCACCACTTCCGTGGCCCAGTTCTGAACAGTTCAAGGACCGGTAGTGGGCCACAGCCCAGGGGTTGGGGACCCCTGATTTAGACCACCAGTTAAAAATGAAATTGGAGGTCATTGATGCTCTCTGACTTGACTGGGTTTTTTGTTTTTTTTTTGCAGCTGTTTCATTACCAAAGTAGGTAATATCATCAGTAATAGAAGGAAATGAGGTTTGTTCTCTGACAACCAGTAAATAAAGTAAGAAGTAAACAATATCCCAATCAAGGAACTACAACTCAAACAATCAAACAGTAAACAAGAGCACTCCCATCAACACTGACAGGGCAAACAGGGCATATAAACAGAGATCAACCCCCCTCCCTTCTAGCATTGATGAATCAAAAGTTGGAATTAAGATTGCCGGGAGAAATATCAACAACCGAAGATATGCAGATGATACCACTCTAATGGCAGAAAGTGAAGAGGAACGAAAGAGCCTCTTGATGCGGGTGAAGAAGGAGAGTGCAAGAGTTGGCTTGAAACTCAACATTAAGAAAGCCAAGATCATGGCATCCGGCCCTCTCAATTCCTGGCAAATAGATGGGGAAGAAATGGAGGGAGTGACAGATTTTATCTTCCTGGGCTCCAAGATCACCACAGATGGGGAAATTAAAAGATGCTTGCTCCTGGGGAGGAAAGCTATGGCAAATCTAGACAGCACACTCAAAAGCAGAGACATCAGCCTGCCAACAAAAGTGCGTAGAGTCAAGGCCATGGTTTTCCCAGTTGCAATGTAGGGCTATGAAAGCTGGACCCTAAGAAAGGCTGAGCGTCAAAGAATGGAGGCCTTTGAACTCTGGTGCTGGAGAAGACTCCTGCGAGTCCCCTGGACTGCAAGGCAATCCAACCAGTTGGTCCTAGAGGAGATCAACCCTGACTGCTCTTGAGAAGGCCAGATCCTGAAGTTGAAACTCAAGGACTTTGGCCACCTAATGAGAAGGAAGGACTCCCTGGAGAAGAGCCTAATGCTGGGAAAGATGGAGGGCAAGAGAAGAAGGGGATGACAGAGAAGGAGGTGGCTGAAGCAGGAGGTGTGAGCTTCAATGGACTCCAGAAGATGGTAGAGGACAGGAAGGCCTGGGGGAACATCGTCCATGGGGTCGCGATGGGTCGGACACAACTTCCCAACTAACAACAACAATGTTCCCTAGTTGCGCCATGAAACATCTGCAAGAAAACCACCCACCTCAGGGAGCGCCAAGGGCCCCACAGTTCAACTCTGAGCTACAAATGCTTCCATTGGGATACATGAAATTAAACATGACCCTAAAGGTCATATGGTACTTGGTGATGTACTAAGGGGGCAAAAGAGTCCAGATGATGGTCAATGTTCTGCCCCCACACCCAGTACAAACAGGACAGTAATGAATTGGAGTAAGCTCAAAAGAAGGCCATTGAGATGGTAAAGTGTCTGTTAAAAAATCTGGGTATATGAAAAAAAAATGACTGAGGGAAGATAAAATAGCATTCCTTCGATATTTAAATTAGATGAGCTCTGGGTACTTTCCAACTCCATGACGCTGTAATTTGTGGTTGTTATGACACATTTTTTTTTCAAGGGAATCATCATGATGATGTGCAGCCAGCACAGGAGTCATACTGGTTCGATGCAAAAGTTGTCCACTTTGGCAGACAAAATTTATGCATAGCTCTGACTCAAAAGTAAACCCATTTCTGAATGGGGAACGCTGCAGTCGTGTGAAAAACAAAGTGCAATCTCTTTTATGTATCAGGACATAGTAAAAATCATCTGGTCCTTCGTCGTTTTTAAAAGTAGGCAAAATACAATCTCAGCTAAACAACAACCCGTGACATATAGACAGCATATCATTTATTTTACAAAAAGGAAAGCAAAATGGAGAAGTCGTGTCTGAAAAACTAAGCACATCTTATGATTCAATAGCTTGTAGAACCACTTTTAACAGCAATCACCTGAAGTACAGGTAGTCCTCAACTTACAACAGTTCGCTTAACGAGCATTCGAAGTTACAACGGCACTGAAAAAAGTGACCATTTTTCTGACTCATGACTATTGCATCATCCCCGTGATTTACATTCAGATGCTTGTCAACTGACTCACATTTATGACGGTTGCAGTGTCCCTGGGTCATGTGATGCCCTTCTGACCCGTAAAGCCAATGGGTAAACCAGATTCACTTAACAACTGGGTTCCTAATTGAACAGCTGCAGTGATTCACTTAACAACAACAGCAAAAAAAGGTTGTAAATTGGGGTGAAACTCCCTTAACAAACGCCTCACTTAGCAAAATAAATTCTGGGCTCGATGGTAGTGGTGAGTTGAGGACTCCCTGCCATCGTTTCCTGTATGGCTTTATCAGTCGCTCACATCGTTGTGGAGGAATTTTGGCCCACTCTTCTTCACAACATTGTGCTTACTTTTTCACGTTGGCTGAATTTAGGTCTGCCAAGTGCACTTCTGTCTCGCCCTCGCCCAAAAGGAGAGAGCCGATATCCTTGGCTGGTGATGCTGAGACTTTCCTGACAGCCCAAGGCAACTTGCCAGCAAGAGTAATGGGAGTTGTAATCTACCACCTTTGAAGGGCTTGCTCATGTATCAATGACAGATAGGCCTTGATTGATAACTATTCCTTTAGTGGCCAAAGTTACCGTGGCACTGAAAAAAAAATTGACTTATAACCTTGCAACTCTCCCAGCATCCCCACAGTCACGTGATCAAAATTTGGGTGCTTTGGACGTGTGTAGAAGCTAAAACTTATTGGAATAAAATTAGAACATGGATAGAAAAGATGATACAACAACGTATAGAATTAAGACCAGAAATATTCCTGTTGGGTATTCTACCAGGGAAATACAATTAAAATAAAATTTTAATTATTCATATAATCACGGCAGCTAGGATGGTGTTTGCACAAAATTGGAAAGCACTGAAAGCCCCCCTAGAGGGAGAGGTGATTGGGAAAAATACTGGAATGTGCAGGAATGAATAGACTAACAATGACAATTAAAGATAAGACAGAGTCAGATTACTATGAAATCTGGGGAACTTTTTATGATTGGCTTAAAAGAGAGTATGGTTTAAAGATAGTTAACATCAATTTAGATGGAAGAAGAAGGAGCAGATAAGGAGGGAGACTCAGGCGAATAACTGGAGGTTGTGTAAATATTTATAGAGGTATATACCGAGAAGGTTAGATAAATAGAAGTATTAATGTAAGAAAAAATTAATCTTATTGTATATAATACAGATAGGGAAAGTTGGAGAGAGGAGTTGCTCGGACATTGCCCCTGAATTGTATCTGAAGAGGGATGAGAGGGATGAAAGGAGAGGAGAGAGAAAAGAGTAAGGGAGGGGAGAAGGAAGTAGGAAGGTTGGAGGAGAAGAGGTGAAGTGGGGAGAAAGGGGAGGAGAGTGGTGAAGAGGAGAAGAGGGAAGTAGGGAAGAGAAGAAAGGGAGGAAGAAGGGAGAGAAGAAGGAGTGTGGATACAGTGAGAGGGGAAATGGGCGAGCAACTCCAAAAGTCACGTGTGTGTATTTATTTCATTTTATTACAAGTATCTTATATATAAGAATGTAAAAAGAATGTATGTTAACATCTCATAAATATCACGGTATATGTATCGGGGAGAGTTTGGGAAAAATAAAAAATAAAAAATGAACTTCAAAAAAATAAAAACTGGGGTGCTTTGCAACCCAGCGTGACCCTGGGGGGGTCACATGACCGACATTTGCGACCTTCCCTGATGGCTTCCCCACCAGCCAGGTCGATGGGAGAAGCCCGATTTGCTTAATGACGGCCCGATTCACTTAAGGACTGCAAATAGTCCGCTTCAGAACTGTGGCAAAAAACACAGGTTTTTTTGGTTGCCAAATTCGGAGCAATTCACTTCGACTGATTTGCTTAGCGACAGAAATCCTGGTCCCAGCTCTGCTTCCTAAGTCAACGGCTCTCTCTTTCCCACACATCCCTCCTCTCCCATCGGCCAGGCTCCCCCTCCTCTCTGCTATTTATAACGAGCAACTGGAAACTCAACCCAATCAGCCTCCCCCAAACTTCCCCTCCAGCCCGTTGGGGGACTTTTCTGGGACTTCCTCCGGTCTCGCAGCTGGGAGCAAAGCTCTCCTGGGGTCAGGAACCTTATCGGGCTTCTGCCTGGCTTGGACTCTTCCTGAACTGAACAGATCTGCTGGAACAACAAACAGGCAGCGGGGAGGTCGGCTTTTTATCCCCGACAGGCAGGATGGAAGCCGGAAGGGGCTGGGGTGTTTGCCAGCGGGGTGCCGTCTCTCGAGTCAACCTCCTTTCCCCTCTTTTGAAGTCCCTCCGATGCAGGAGACGGAACTTCCGCCAGGGTGATAAGCGCAGACCCGGCCCAGAAATGTGCAAGACAAAGGAAGGAAGCCTCCCTGTGTCTCCCTCCGGCTATGAACATTCACAAGAAAAAGCTGAGCTGGATTTGGATTTGATGAAGGCCCAGTTAGGATAGCGGCATTTAACAGGACTGGATGGGACCTTGGAGGTCATCCAGTCCAACCCCCTGCTCAGGCAGGAAACCCTGTATCATTTCAGACAAATGGCTGTCCAGTCTCTTCTTAAAAACTGCCAGTGTTGGAGCATTCACCGCTTCTGGAGGCAGGTGGTTCCACTGGTTAATTGTTCTCACTGTCAGGAAGTTTCTCCTTAGTTCTACCGGTAGGTTGCTTCTCTCCTTGATTAGTTTCCATCTGTTGCTTCTTGTCCTGCCTTCAGGTGCTTTGGAATAGAATAGGAATAGGAATAGGAATAGGAATAGGAATAGGAATAGGAATAGGAATAGGAATAGGAATAGGAATAGGAATAGGAATAGGAATAGGAATAAGAATAGAATAGAATAGAATAACAGAGTTGGAAGGGACCTTGGAGGTCATCTAGTCCAACCCCCCAGCTCAGGCAGGAAAAACTATGCCATTTCAGACAAATGGCTGTCCAGTCTCTTCTTAAAAAACCTCCAGCTTCTGGAGGGAAGCCTTTCCACGGATTATTTGTTCTCACGGTCAGGAAGTTTCTCCTTAGTTCCAGGTTGCTTCTCTCCTTGGTCCGTTTCCATCGGTTGCTTCTTGTCCTGCCTTCAGACGCTTTGGAGAATAGCTTGACTCCCTCTTCTTTGGGGCAGCCCCTGAGATATTGGAAGACTGCTATCATGTCTCCCCTAGTCCATCTTTTCATTAACAACTGGGTTAGTAACAACTTATCAATTAAAGGAAAATAAAATATATAATCCAATTCCAGGATAACATAAAGCCCATTAAGTTACTTGCTATCAATTCAACTCCTTTTTTTTTATTTGCTTCTTTTCCCACCTCTCTGCAAAAGAAATAAGTAAACCATGAAACTGGCACTTTGCAGCAATCCAGGTTGGAGAAAGTAATCCAGCAGGAGAAGTGCTGAAGGGCAAAAAAAAACCAAAAAGAGGATACCCCCTCTCCCTAGACCAGGGGTAGGCAACCTGGGCTCTTTGATGACTCGTGGACTTCCACTCCCAGAATTCCTGAGCCAGCTATGTCCGACTCAGGAATTCTGGGAGTTGACGTCCACCAGTCATAAAAGCGCCCAGGTTGCCTACCCCTGCCCTAGAACAATAACCCTTTTTTTGAGAGGGCCTATTTCTTTGTGTCAAGTAGGACGGTGAAGGAGAATATTTGTAGCCCAGGGTTGAAATGATGGGCCCTCGGTGCTATTTGAGCTTGGCTTGTGCTAGGCTAGCATCGAAGTAACCTAGTTTGGGTAATGAAACGTCTTCCAAGAAAACAACTGAGTTCAGAGAGCACCAAGGACCCCCTCCAGGGCAACAGTGCATGTCATTCCCACATACCTCTCACCCAACTCCCCAAATCCTTCCCTTTTTTTTTTTTTTACAGGGCAGAAGAGTTCCAGCTGCTGCTGTGACAGGCAGACAGAGAATCCGCAGAGGCCCAGGAAGTGGCAGGACTGAGTAAAGGCCTATCTGAAGATCTGAGGCCAGAAAGTCGCCATCGCTCAGCCTTGGGGCAGAGCGGAAGTGGGGAAAACAGCAGAGCCTACAGATAAGATGCAGCACTTTTTATGGCATTGGGGATCTGCTTAAAGCAGGAGGACAGAGAGATGCTGGGGGAAGGGGGGGCACAGCTGGACAAGGCCAAGGAGGCAGGGGTAGGGGTAGGGGTAGGGCTGGGCGGGCTGGGCCTTTGTTTGCATTCAGGAGTTCCATTCCCAGCAAAATGGGAGATGGAAAGAATGTATTTGTGCTCAACGCCTCCTTAAAAAGAAAATAAAAACCAAGGCACAAAGCGTTACAACTGGTGGCAGATCACTGGTGTGCAGTCAAGAGTGTGTGTTTAATTTTACAGGCAGCGTAACCGAAGTTGGCTACATTCAAGGGAACTGAGACACACTGATCTGATAATAAACAACTGCGCATAAAATGGTAAGAATTGAGCAGGAGGGTTGGGTACGGGACAGGAGCGGCATTCCACAGCCGCCTGTCTGCAGGGCCATCGGCTTCACTCATCGGGAACGATAGCAGCCCTATAAAACGGCTGTGGGGAAAGCATTCAAGGCCAGAAGCTACCGGTAGGAGGTGGTGAGTTCTAGTGCCGCCTTAGGCAGGAAAGCCAACTGGGTGATTTGGAGCCGATCCCCAGAAAGCAGTGAGTTCTAGTCCTGCCTTAGGCACGAAAGCCAGCTGGGTGACAAGTCAGTCTCTCAGCCTCCTCACAGGATTGGGTTTTGTGGGGGAAATAGGTTCGCTGCCCTTGAGTTATTTGTAAAAATAATAAAAACAGAATATGAATAAATACAAGTTATGAGACGCTATTATCTCTTGGGTTTAAAACTGGGGGCTTTGCTGTTCATAAAATTATCGCGTAAAGCAGACTGGTACTGTTAGGGTTCTAGATTTTTTTTTTTTTAAATGCACCAGGTCAGGGGTAGGCAACCCTGGCTCTTTTATGACTCGTGGACTTCAACTCCCAGAATTCCTGAGCCAGCATGGGGGAAATATGGCTCCCTTGATGACTCGTGGACTTCAACTCCCAGAATTCCTGAGCCAGCATGGGGGAAATATGGCTCCCTTGATGACTCGTGGACTTCAACTCCCAGAATTCCTGAGCCAACATGGGGAAAATATGGCTCCCTTCATGACTCGTGGACTTCAACTCCCAGAATTCCTGAGCCAGCATGGGGGAACTATGGCCCCCTCATGACTCATGGACTTCAACTCCCAGAATTCCTGAGCCAGCATGGCTCAGCTTAGAAACCTCCCTTTCCCCTTAGCATAAGCTGGCTCAGGAATTCTGGGAGTTGAAGTCCACGAGTCATAAAAAGAGCCAAGGTTCCCTTTCCTCGTTGCCCGGCCATCTTGGAGGCGCTCCTCTGGCAACGGCAGGGCCGACGTGAGCCGGCAAGATGGTGGCCGCCAAGAAGACGAAAAAGTCTTTAGAGTCCATAAACTCTAGACTTCAGCTGGTTATGAAAAGTGGTAAATATGTAATTGGATATAAACAAACTCTGAAAATGATTCGGCAGGGCAAAGCCAAGTTGGTTATTCTAGCGAATAACTGTCCTGCTTTGAGAAAATCAGAAATTGAGTACTATGCTATGTTGGCCAAAACTGGTGTGCATCACTACAGTGGCAACAATATTGAACTGGGAACAGCTTGTGGGAAGTACTACAGAGTATGTACGCTTGCTATAATTGACCCAGGTGACTCTGACATCATTAGAAGCATGCCAGAACAAACCAGTGAGAAGTAAGATTAATAAACTTTAAATTTTGTGTAATAAAACTGGCTATAAATCTAAAAAAAAAAAAAAGAGCCAAGGTTGCCTACCCCTGCACCAGGTCCTAAGCAAAAGGGAAAATTGTTCCTTGGAAGGAAAAAAACAAAACTCCACAAATTGCAAATGATTTGTACCAAAGGGGATACAACAAAGAGGATATATATACACCCCTTTCTAACTCTGGTTTAAAACAGTGCCTTCTTAAACATGCCGGCTTTAGATAAAATGAATATTTTGTCCTGCTAAAAGGTCAAGACATTTTAGATGCCCCCAACTCTACAAGACTGGAAAACAGAACTGTTGGGCTACGGCTTTGAGCACATTATGAACAAAGAAAGGCTAAGGCCAGGACAAATTCTGGCTTAGTATCTTCAAAGAAACATAGACTCAGAGGAAGAAATCTCAAAAGTCCCATCCGGCTTTCTACATGCTGTTAGATGCGCTAGTTCCCCAACCTTGAAAAAAGTGACTTATGATTATTTTTCACCCTTACACCTATTGCAGCATCCCTTATGGACACATGATCAAAATTCAGACACTTGACAACTGACTCATATTTATGACGGCTGCAGTCTCCAGGGTCACGTGATCCTCTTTTGCACCTTCTGATAGGCAAAGCCAACGGAGAAGTCAGATTCATTTAACAACTGTGTTACTAACGCATCAACTCCAGTGATTCACTTAACAACTGAGGTAAGAAAGGTGGGGCAAAACTTATGTAACAAATGTCTCATTTAACAACAGAAATTTTGGGATCAGTTGTGGTCGTAAGTTGAGGACTGCCTGTAATAATAGTGAGGAAAGGACCAAATAGTTGCACAAGCATTTGTAACACACCCAGCAGTTCTGCCTGGAAACACCACCTTGTCATTCAACTGTTCACATTTTACTAATGCTAAATATAGATTTCACAATTCAGTGCAGGGTGAAACTTGCCGGTTTCCTTCACTAAAGCAGGTTCGCGTTAAAATGCTTGGAAACTGGCAAAAGCAAATTTCAGAATTTTTCTGTCGCCTCTCTGTTCCTGCTATCACAGCTCCAGTTTGTGAGAACAATTTACAACTTGAAATAGGAACATTTTGGAGCTGTTTATTTTTAATAAGTCACAAGCAGAACTTTCCTGCGAACAAAGCAGATAAATTTATATAGATAGAAGGGGGGGGAATGCTGCAGCAACAAAGGAATTATGTGAGCCCTTGAGAAATTTGACAGGTTATGGGAATAGAATAGAATAGAATAGAATAGAATAGAATAGAATAGAATAGAATAGAATAGAATAGAATAGAATAGAATAGAATAGAATAGAATAGAATAGAATAAACAATAGAATAAACTAGGAATAGAATAGAATAGAATAGAATAGAATAGAATAACAATAGAATAAACTAGGAATAGAATAGAATAGAATAGAATAGAATAGAATAGAATAGAATAGAATAGAATAGAATAGAATAGAATAGAATAGAAAAGAAATATGGAATGGAACAGAACAGAATAGAATATGGAATGGAATGGAATGGAATGGAATGGAATAGAATAGAATAGAATAGAATAGAATAGAATAGAATAGAATAGAATAGAATAGAATAGAATAGAATACTACTAAATACTACTACTAATAATACTACTAAATACTACTAAAAATGTAAGTAAAAGAGGACCAGGGGTGGGAGGTGGGAGGCCGGCGGGCGCAGGGAGGGTTGCTGGCGCGTGTGGGGCCAGGCGGGTGCCTTACCTCTCTTGGGCTGGGCCAGCTGGTGGCCCAGCAAGTGGTCGCCCTGCGCCATCGCTGCCCCTTGCCAGCTACGCATTGGCCGGCGCAGGGGGCGGCACCACGCATGCGCGGTGCTCCCGGGCAGGGAAATACAGGTAGTGCTCGACTTACGACCGGTTGGGGGTCGCGGCATTAAAAAGGTTGAGAACCACTGCTCTAGGAAGCAGCTGAATCCCCAGAGGTGAGCCTGAGAAGTGGCCGCCAGACCAAGCCTTCCTCAAGTTCTGCTCAAGCAAATGCAACGTGCAATAAACTAGGTCTGGCTTCAAGGCAGCTCGGTTTCCGCCAGGTAGGTTTTCTTCTCCTCTGAGCTACGGAGAGAAGACCAAGCACCGCAAAGCTGCTCCAACCAGCCTAGGAACGCTTGCGTCACCCGAGGAATGTCAATCACTGGGCTGAGCTCAAATTCTCAGGAATCTGAAGTTGTGTGAACTAGCCAGGAAGTCTACTGAGTGACTTCTCAATTCTGGGATTTCATCAGACACGGCCTGACGTCCAAAGGGACTCAGACCCTGCAGGGGTGGGGAATTCTTCCAGATGCTACACTTGCAATCTCATTCCGCTCTGTTCCATTATGTATTTGGTATTTGGAAAGGAGGCCACTGAGAAATCCCAAGTTATGAAAGCCAGACTGGGAAACCAAAAGGACTTTCCTTTCTTCTTAACATTCATAAATAGGAATAACCACAGCGGAGGCATTAATATTATGTATTAAACTGAGAGATCAAAACCTTTTTTTATATATATTACAGGTTGTCCTCAGCTTAGGACCACAACTAAGTTAGCAAGAAGTGAGTGAATTTTGCCCCCATTTTACAACATTTCTTGCCACTGTTGTTAAACGAATCATTGAAGTTGGTAAATTAGTAATACTTAAATGAATCTGGCTTCCCCATTGACATTGCCGAGAAGTTCGCAAAAGGTGGTCACATGACCCTGGGATACTGCAACCGTCATAAATAGGAACCAGCTGCTTAGCATCTGAATTTTGATCATGGGACCACGGAGATGCTGCAACAGTTGTGTACAAATCAATCATAAGTCACTTTTTTCAGTGCTGTTATAACTTCAAATGGTCGTACATTCCCTGATTATCTTTGTTGCTCTATGAAACCTGCCTGGTTTTGTTTTGTTTTTCCTGAATCCCTCTTCAAATGCCCGGAACTGGACAGAAGATTTGAGGTGGCACCTGATCAAAATAGAAGAATAAAGTAGAACAATTACATTCCACCCTTGCTTCAACATTGATTTCATTTGACATGCTAATAATTTCCTTTGAAAAGCAGAAACTGTGGAGCTGACTGCCTTGAAAAGTGATAGGTGGTGTTCAATGAGAAATAAAGACAACATCTTGGGGACAGGGTCATGGATTCCTCCAGGGGTAAAATTGGTTCCACTCTTTCTAGTGTTCAGAGGAAATAATGAGTGTGTCAAATGATGTCAGTGTCTGAACAGGAACTGGGGTAGAATCGTTAAACTTTTTTTTTTAATTGAATTTTTTTTCTAGATTCACACCACAGCCTTTTAATTACATCAAAAGAAATGTCACTATTGTCACATTGCTTCTCAAGCTTCCACCTTCTTCCCCTCTTTCCAACCTTGCCAATCACCCAGCCATTTTTTTCTAGCCTACCATCCATGGCTTACCCAGGCCAAAGTATGAGAGTTTCTGACAAACTTTATTTGGTTAAAGTTTGCTTCTTCTTGTAGTCCACGGTATTCTTATGATCATCTCATCTCCGAAGTTTGAGCGGGACAGTCATAAACAAAAAAGGAAAGGTCTGCTCTGAGTTGTAACCGCTGGCCTCCAAGAACAGCCAAAGCTTCAAAGTGGAGTCAACCAGCTTTTCCGAAAACAAGCATCTTGGCTCACCGAGCAGCTAAACTGAACTCCCTAACAGGGGCACCATTCAAAAGCAATCTGAACCTGCAGACAGAGCAGGAAGCATGCAAGTTGCCAAAGACACAACTGAAACCAGACAGGCTAAAGAAAAACTGCCACCCTCTCACTAAACAATTAAACGGCGGCTGTGCTAGAGTGGAACCGAGTTTGTTCGTGCCTTCCGAGGACAATGGGTGGTGAAGAGATCTGGAGAGAGAAATGCAAAAAACAGGGAGTGCTTAGAGCAATCTAGAATCGTAGGACTAGAAGGGACCTCTATAGACATGTAATTCCACATAAACAGAGGTACAGAATCAAAACCATGTGAAGTATTCATAAATCCTTAGTAAGACCTCACCTGGAATTCTGCATCCAGTTTTGGTCCCCACGTTACAAACAAAGAAGTTGAGACTGTAGGAAAAAGTGCAGAGAAGAGCAACCAAGACGATTAAAGGCCTGGGGACTATAACCGTCAAATAACAGTTGCAGGAGTTGGGTATGGCCAGTCTAGACAAAAGAAGGACACGTGATAGCAGTGTTCCTGTATCTGAGGGGCTGCCACAAAGAAGACGGGGTCCTCTCTGCCTTTCTTTAAACCTGTTCCAGTCTCTCTGAAAGCTTCCCACAGTATATGCCCAGAACTGGACAAAAGACTTAAAGTGGGATCTGGCCAAGACAGAATTATATGGAAAAATTACTGTTCATGGTTTTTAAAATAACATCTGTTGAAACAGCCTAAAATTGCGCTCTCTTCCTCTCCCTCCCTCCCTCTCTCTCCCTTGTAACAATGCTGGAGGAATGCTATTTAGTTCAACTTCAGTTCCAAAATGCTTTTGACATGCTCTGTTACTAAACCGGTACTTCCCATCTTGAACCTTCAATTTTGGTTTCTTAGGGGAAAAACAAACAAACAAACTATCTGTTTCCATTTCATTATCTTCAGCTCACTTCTCTAACTTACCAAGATAATTCTAGACCGTCTCCCCCATCTTTTGTCTCATCCAGAAGCATCCCTCACATCCCTTCATTTAAGTCGTTAAAAAAAGGTGGCCTAATATTGCTTGCAGGACTCAAGCACCCACTCCAATTTGATAATTAATACAAATGTAACACTGGCTCGCTGGAGGCTTAATGAACGGGTCTCTACTTTCTATTTATTTTTATCTTTACCTGTAGGAAGTCAAAATGTCTTTTTAAGAAGGCTTTCCATCTCTTTCCAGCCATAAGGAGGCGTGAGAAGTAAACACTTGTATTTCAAAGCATTCCAAGCAGTGTTTCCTGATTTAAATCCAACTGTTAACCCTGAGCAGGGGGTTGCATTAAAAGACCTCCAAAGTCCCTTCCCGTTCTATTCTGATTGATTGACTGAATCCCCCCTTGCCACGTCTCTTAAACTGGGAAGAGGAAGAGAGAAGGGAAGGGAAGGGAAGGGAAGGGAAGGAAGTGCATGGAGCACAGATCACAGCTTGGAATCCTGAACTGAAACTCTGTTCTGTCTTCAAAGAACAACCTCTCGGCTTCCTTCTGCATTCTGAGAAAAAAACTTTTATGATTTATAGGTGCTAGAAAAACTCTCCACAATAGAAAATCCAAACAAAACAGGGGGAGGATCGACTGGAAAAGACCAAAAAAATAAGCTGTCCGTGAATCCGCAGTTCGTTATAGACGGGTGCGATGCAGGGGAAAGTAGCAGACACACAAACTGGCTTGCGTCAGCTACCATCTGGCATGCAGAATTTTTGAGAACCTACAATGCCTCCCAGCTATTTTGTAATTGCTTGCTTTAAAAATGTTACCTACAGTAATTTCTTGGCAGCTGAGGAGAAAGGTGGAAGAATGTCGTCATAAAAGCATTTTGAAATCATTACCGCAGGCTGCCTCCTAAGGACTTGAACCGTGGCTCGTGGAGTTTGCCTCGGCCTCTTCCCAGAAGCAGGCATTTCAATGGGTCTGGGAAGAAGAGACCGGAGAAGAGGAAAAACAGGGCCGATGGGGAGGAAGTCTTGATAACAGCTGGGAGGGGTTCAAAATCATGGCAAATTATTCCTGTATCGCATCCACCTATGAGTGTAACAGACCCCTTGCCTTGCTCAGAAGCGGTCCAGATTTGGGGCCCAGTGCTAGGAAGAATGCGTCATGAGGAAGTGGCATCCTAACATCTGGTGGATGCAAAGGATGATTCCTCTCCTTACGCTTCGTAGACTCCTAGGCCTTGAAGGGAGATCTTCTAGTCCAGGGGTTCTCAACCTTGGCAACTTTAAGACTTGTGGACTTCAACTCCCAGAATTCTGGGAGTTGAAGTCCACAAGTCTTAAAGTTGCCAAGGTTGAGAACCCCTGTTCTAGTCCAAACCCCCCACCCCCCGCCCGGCTGAGGCAGGACTCTTTATGCCATTCTGCAGAAAAGGTTGTCCAATCATTTCTCGAAAACCTTGGATCACCCACAACTCCAGCACGCAAGCTACAGGTAGTCCTCGACTTAGGACGGCAATTGAGCCTAAAATTTATGTTGCTAAGTGAGACATTTGTTAAGTGAGCTTTGCCCCATTTTACGACTGTTCTTGCCACAGCTGTTAAGTGAACCACCGCAGTTGCTGTAGTTAAATTAGTTATAATAATAATAATGATAAAGTTGGAAGAGATACCTTGGAGGTCATCCAGTCCAACCCCCTGCTCAGGCAGGAAACCCTATACCATTTCGGACAAATGGCTGTCCAGTCTCTTCTTAAAAACTTCCAGTATTGGAGCATTCACCGCTTCTGGTGGCAGGTTGTTCCACTGGTTAATTGTTCTCACTGTCAGGCAGTTTCTCCTTAGTTCTAGGTTGCTTCTCTCTTTGGTTAGTTTCCACCCATTGCTTCTTGTCCTGCCTTCAGGTGCTTTGGAGAATAGCTTGACTCCCTCTTCTTTGGGGCAGCCCCTGAGATACTGGAAGACTGCTATCATGTCCCCCCTCGTCCTTCTCTTCGTTAAACTAGACATACCCAATTCCAGCAACCGTTCCTTGTAAATTTTAGCCTCCAGTCCTCAAGTTAAACTGTTGTTAAGTGAACCTGGCTTCTCCACTGACTTTGATTGTTGGGAGATTGCAAAAGGGGATCGAGACACTGCCCCTGTCATAAACATGAGTCAGTTGTCAAGCATCTGAGTTCTGATCACGTGACCATGGGGATGCTCCAACGGTCGTAAATGTGAAAAACGGCCATCAGTCGCGTTGTAACTCTGAATAGTCACTAAATGCACTCTTATACGTCGAGGACTACCTTGTGTTCCTTTGGCGAGTTGTTCGGACTGTCAGGAAGTTCCAAGATGGCTCTCCCTTTGACGAGTTCCCCCCGTTGCTCCTTGTCATTCTTGGACTTGTCTGATTTTTCCTCTACAACCCACTGACCGTCTTCCTCCACCTGCAGTCTCAGCCTGGCGGGCTCCCCTCTTGCAGTGCAGCTCTTGGCAGCTGGCCACGATTCAGCCACAGAGGGAGGAAACCCCGTTTTTTTCTGGCTGTTTGCTTTAGAAAACAGTGGCAGGAAACTGATTCCAACTTGGGCGCAAGGAAGGCCTTAGTGGGGCCCAGAAACAAAGCCTATGACCTCAGCACCTCTGGGACGATTGCACGAAGAGAGGCCAGGCCCAGAGATTCAGAAAAGGAGCCTCCTGCTTCCAATATGGCCGTTCTCGCCAATCCTTGGCAAGACGGTCAACAATTGCCAGAGGCAGCGAGCTGCACTATGCAGGCCTAACTGCTGTGCTCGGAGGGATTAAAACACACCTGCTGTGCAGCTTGATGCATCGTACTTAGCTAGCTTGTTAACCATGATTTATTCAGACAAACATTGTTAGCTGGTAACTAACAATGCTAATCCAAAATCAAAGCAACCTTCTGTTGGCATAGTTCCATGAGGGAATCTGCTCTCCTTCTTCTCGGCATGAAATCCTTCCAACTCGCAACCCAGCAACCAAAGAGATGGAGACATGTTCATCTGTTTTTATATTTATAATTATGTTATAATTTTTATATATGTATGTTTTATTACACTGTAAGCTGCCCAGAGATACCTCGAACGGAGAGGTGAGTGGCATATAAATTTAATAAATAACTAAATAAACGCATTGTTGACCAACTTTTGGTGTGACCTCCATTGCAACCTGAATTAATGGAAAGCAGTTGCCATAAAACCTGCAATTAGGACTGGAGCTTCCAATCTGAAAAGAGGGCACAGGGAACCCAGAGGACGAATCTTGTGTCTTCTGTCAGGGCTGACACTCAAGTTCTGGAAGCATTCTGACCACAGGGGGAAAAGTTTCATCAAACAGCCAAAGGTTCATTTTCAGTTTTGAGGAAACAGCTCCCTCTCCTGAACCAAGAGAATGACACTTTTTCCCACACAGGTCTCTTAATTGAAATTGTGAAAGGGGGGGGGGGAAGGAAGAGATACTGCTATTTGGGGAAAGAAAGAAAAGAAAAGGAAGAAAAAGAGAAAAAAGAGAAAAAGAGAAAGAAAAAGAAAGAGAGAGAAAAAAGAAAGAAAGAAAGAGAAAGAAAGAAAAAAAGAAAAGGAAAGAAAGAAAGAAGAGAGAAAAAAGAGAAAGAGAAAAAGAGAAAAGAGAGAGAGAAAGAAAGAAAAGGAAAGAAAGAAGAGAAAAAAGAGAAAGAGAAAAAGAGAAAGAAAGAGACAAAGAAAGAAAGAAAGAGAAAGAGAAAGAAAAAAAGAAAGGAAAAAAGAAAGAGGAGAGAAAAAAGAGAAAGTGAAAAAGAGAAAGAGAGAAAGAAAAAAAGAAAAAAGAAAGGAAAGGAAAGAAAGAGAAAAAGAAAAAAGGAAAGAGAAAGAAAGAGAGAAAAAAGAGAAAGAAAGTGAAAAAGAGAAAGAAAAAGAAAAGAAAAAAGAAAAAGAAAGAAAAGGAAGGAAGGAAGAAGGAAGGAAAGAAAGAAAGAAAGAAAGAAAGAAAGAAAGAAAGAAAGAAAGAAAGAAAGAAAGAAAGAAAGAAAGAAAGAAAGAAAGAAGTTGGAACAAGAAGAATTATTTCTTTTAGAGGCTTTCATGTTTCATCCAAATCTATAAACACAGCAACTAAGTTCTGGTAACTCTTTACCGGAAACGTCTCTACCGTTACAATTTGGGGAAGTAAATAGTGAAAGCAAGGAATCTCTTGGGCCAGGCTGAGCACCTGCAGGCTTGGCAGCCCCCCATTTCTTCCAGGATGCTGGTTTTCCCCCCCCCTTCTCAGTCTAGACTCGCTGGAGGATTCCCAAGTCCTAACTTAACGTGACCTCACTTGGCCTTTCAAGATCAGCCAAAGGCACCAGCATCTTTCCAGGAAGATTTTTCAAACCCTATCAAGTGCGCAAAAACATTTTGGGTCCCTTGAGTTGTGCTGGGATTACAACTCCCAGAATCCCCAGGCACCATGCCGCGCGGCTGGGGAAGGTTAGCATGCTGTGTCAGACAGAGTGCTGCCAGGTGGGCATCAGGCAAAGTGCTGACATATTCCCCCCCCTCCCATTTCCTTCATCAGAACAGCAGAGCGGGGCCCACACAACAGAGGAAGCTCCTCCGAGTAGACCCAGAGAGGGAATTTAGTGCCATGAAATCAGCACAACTCAGCGACACTTGTGATTCTGGCTACCCTGTTTATATTAAAGGACTGGAGTCTTAGGCCAAGGTGAGCTATGTACTCCATTTAATCTGATTTTTTCCCCTTCATACTGAACATTAGCAAAAATTCAAATGCAAGATCTATTTTAAAATATTGATAAAGCAACACAAACACAACTTCTAATTTAAACCATGCACAATAAGGGAAAGGAAAAAGGGAGGAAAGAAAGGAAAGGAAAGGAAAGGAAAGGAAAGGAAAGGAAAGGAAAGGAAAGGAAAGGAAAGGACAGGACAGGAAAGGAAAGGAAAGGAAAGGAAAGGAAAGGAAAGGAAAGGAAAGGAAAGGAAAGGAAAGGAAAGGAAAGGAAAGGAAAGGAAAGGAAAGGAAAGGAAAGGAAAGGAAAGGATCTCTGAATAAAATGGGATGAAAATGTGGTACACAATTTTCTCATGTGTCCATACACACATGTAGACTCAGTTTGGATAATAAAGTAGAGTGGAAATATAAAAGGCAGATGTATATATAAGCCACTAGAGTAATCACACTGCCACCAGGATTTTCTACCTCTCATTATTACTGCATAGAATACTAACTGCTTATTTTCAGATCTAATATAGATAAAATAAATTGGCACATTCAACATAGTTTAACATAATGGTTGCAAATGTAAACGCTGCCAGTGGTTGAATTCACACACTGTACTAAAATCATAATGTAGTTTGTTAGTTGAGCGTGTGTTGAATGAGCTGAACCATAGTGGCTTATAAAGCAGGTTTCCACGTTATTCCAAGTACTAAATGGTTTAGTTCTGGGTGAATTTATTGCATGATCCCATATTTATGATTTAAGTTGCTGTATGATTCTACCACTTGCAATTTATTTACCAACTACTGAGCAAACCATGGCTTATGTGTGCACCAAGATCTTTCATTTATGACTACAATAGTAGTTTTATTTTGCCCTCTAGAGGCAAAACATAGAAAGATGACATTTGCTGACGATGACCTTGCTTTCATTCATATTTATGGATTCTATAAAAACCTTTTTTGCATATATTAAGTGGCCCATCCAGTTTGGCCTGTCAAATAGTGAAATAAAAACCTGACTGTGGATGCTGAACCAACCAGTAGAAACAAGCTAGAAAACGAAAGAGGCTAGCTCAGTGGTGGCGAACCTATGGCACAGGTGCCAGAGGCAGCACTCAGAGCCCTTTCTGTAGGCACACACGCCGTTGCCCCAGCCCCGCCACCCACTGTGGCCCCCTCCTCACCAGCAGTCCCCCTGGAGTTGAGTTGCCCCGGGCGCAGCCTGTGCAGAGCACTGCAGCCAAGAACATGGCAGCCAGGCAGCGGGGATAAGACTCCACCCTTGCGCCTCATTGCATACAGATGATGCTGCGGGGCGCGGACAGAGAGCGTGGCCACCATGGCTCTGCTGAGCCGCCTGGGCGATCTGCTGTGGCGGGCCGTGGAGGTGGTGGGTGGCCCTGCGGGCAGGAGACACGGGGACGGGGCAGGGGAGAGGCAGTTTTTGGGCATTTCGTCTCTAAAAGGTTCGCCCTCACTGGGCTAGCTAGTTAGCAGGGGATGAGGCCATCTAGAGATAATCCCAGGTTAATAAGGGTAGCTGGGACTGGCATTTCCATCGCTCAGTGATGTGGTCATAAAGCATGATGTCACGTGACCATATCACTTAGTGACAGCAATCCTGACCCTCCCCCTTGTCACCATTAAGTGAGGATGCTAAGTCATTAAGTGAGTCCCAGGTGGTTTGCAGGCAGGAGAGGTGTGCAGGTGGCCTGAAGGTGCAGCATAAACACAACAGGGCTGGGGATAGCGGCTGGGAGGGGCCGAGGGAGGATGCATGGGTGGCCCGTGGGGTGTAGCATGAACAGGGTGGGCCTGGGGGGAGCTGCTCCCGGGAAGGGGAGCGGGTGAAACAATTACTAAAATAAACTTGTGCCTGTGATTGTGGGAAGCTGGCAGGGAAGCTGACAAATGGCAATCTCACGATTGGTGCTGCAACCGTCATAAGTGTGTGAGCCAGTTGCCAAGCGACAGCCGGAACTTCAAGGACCGGCTGTAAATCATGCTTGTTCCAAACAGTGGCACCTTTAAATGGTCGCCGAACCAGCCATTAAACCAAGGACTTTCTGTATTAGTAAAACTACTTCCCTGATTTGGAACGCTCGTACAGGCAGTCCTCGACTTACGATCACAGTTCAGCCCCAAATTTCTGCGGTGAAGCGAGACACTTGTGAAATGAGTTTTGCCCTATTTTATGACCTTTCTGGCCACAGTTGTTAAGTGAATCACTGCAGTCGATCAGTTAGCAATCCGGCTGTAAAGTGAATCTGACCCTTCCCCCATTGACTTTGCTTGTCAGGAGGTCACATGACCTTGGGGAACCGCAATGGTCATAAACGTGAACCAGTTGCCAAGCCTCTGAATTTGGAGCCCGTGACCCTGGGGATGCCGCTACGACGGTCGTAACGGTGAAAAATGGCCATGTCTCTTTTTCCCCCAGTGCTTTTGTAACTTTGAACTGTCACTAAAATGAACTGTTGTAAGTGGAGGACTACCTGTACCGAGAAACAGTTAAAGGGATTCATGTTTGGCGCCATAAGCAATCAGAGAGAATGGGGGCACACAAGCACACTAACTCTTGCTAAGGGATCCTGGATAACATGTGGATAATCTGACTTCCAATAGATCAGCATTCCTGGGAGGGGAGGGGAGGGGAGGGGAGAGGGATCATAATAGGGTAATAAATAAAGGCAATCATAGAAAACTAGCCCCGCGGGGCATCAGACCCCCCCAAACCCCTTTGCTGCCTGGGCAAAGCCCTTGTGACCAACCTTTGACTTCCCGGTCATCTTCTTGAGAAAGCTGAGGGTGCGCCCCAGAGCATTCCCTTCCTTCTGCCAGTGAACCTGGTCCTCGGCCTCCACCGTGACCGTGCTGGTGTCCAGCTGCCCACAGCTCCCACTGCTGAAGCTGAAAGCATGGGAAAAAGAGCCAAATGAGGAACGAGAAGGATGGAAGAAGCAAGGGAACAGAGACACACACACACACAAGACCAAACAAGCCCTCTTTTTGTTGTTATTGTTCCCCAGGCCAGGAAACAGGGAGGGAACAACTCCACTGGCAGCCCCCAGTGACCTCAGAGGATGGCTGCTCCTATTACCAGCTGGAGAGATGGCACATAGAAGCATCTCTGTTTGCTGAGTTTCTCTAGGAAATGAGCAGAAAGGGGACAGCAGGCCAACGGCGAGAGGAAGAGGAGCTGAAGATTCAGCAACATTCACATCCCATTTATTCCCTCCAGCTTTTCTTTCTCTTTCTTTCTTTCTTTCTTTCTTTCTTTCTTTCTTTCTTTCTTTCTTTCTTTCTTTCTTTCTTTCTTTCTTTCTTTCTTTCTTTCTTTCTTTCTTTCTTTCTTTCTCTCTCTCTCTCTCTCTCTCTCTCTCTCTCTCTCTCTCCCCCTCTCTCTTTCTCCCTCTCTCTTTCTCCATCCATCCATCCATCCATCCATCCATCCATCCATCCGTCCATTCAATTTACTGGCCACTCATCTTACCACATATCCCCGGGACATGTGATAGCAAGTAACTTAACGGACTATATACCTTATCCTGGAATTGGATTATATATTTTATTTTTCTTTCATTGATAAGGTTACGAGACTAATCAATTCATAAACTCTTCATTTTATTTATTATTTATTATTCTATTCAGTTGAGTTAAAGAGATCAGAACCACCAGAAGGGCAGCAAAGGATGTCCAGTGCAGTCTGGGCTGATGGGCTGGACTCAGACTCAGTCCAAGAAAATCTCTTGTGTTATTTACCCCGAATAACTGTTTTATTCAAGATAAGTTTAACCAACCATCACTAAGTACAGGGTGCAAACTAAGTTGGGCTAGGGATTAAATCCTGCACTGGTACTATAGCTGAAGAGAAGCACTACTAGGCCCTCAGTCTAGGCGAGACATACATGTAGTCCTCAACGTATGACCACAACTGACCCCAAAATGTAGGCTGTCAAGTGAGAAATTTGTCAAGTGATCCATTTTGCGACTTTTCTCACCACGTGTGCTAAGTGAATCACTGCAGTTCTTAAATAACATGGTTAAGGCAAATCTGTTTTCCCCATTGATTTTGCTTTGTCTTCTGACACAAAAAGGTCACAAAAGGGGATCACGTGACCCCAGGAGACACTGCAACCGTCATAAATATGAACCAGTTGTCAAGCATCCAAATGTAAATCACATGACCATGGGGGATGCTGCAATGGTCATAAGTGTGAAAAATGGTCGTAAGTCACTTTTTTCAATGCCCTTGTAACTTCGAACAGTCACTAAATGGACTACCTATATATCAAATTTAACTCTGGTTTCTTAGGTTGTGGACTGCAAATTCCATCATCCATGATCAATGTCTATCTGAGGATCACAGACATCTACAAATTGCAAGGTTACATCAAAACACCACAAAGAAAAAAGATAAACATTGTTGTGCTGTAAGTTGCTATGTATGGGTATCTCACTTGAAAGCAGGGTACTTGCTGGAATTCTTGCAGTGTAATTTTAACCTTTCTTGTAATAAATACTTTTAATTAGATTTCATGGGTTCTTGTCCCCTGAATAAACTGTTTCCAATCTCAACTTCAGGAAGGTAAATCTGATAAAAGGTAAGTTTCTGGTGTCCCGCAAATTCATTTATTTATTTTATTTATTTTGTTTGGACTTATATGCCGCTCCTCTCCGAAGACTCGGAGCGGCTTACAACATATATATAAAACAACAATTACAATCTAAGTCCAAGCAAAAATATTTAAAAATAAAACCCCACACATATTCATCAGTCACACAATCATCCCCAGGCCTGCCGGCAAAGGTAGGTTTTTAAATTCTTTCAGAAGGCCGGGAGAGTGGGAGAAACGCGGACTTCAGGGGGCAGTTGGTTCCAGAGGGTGGGCGCCACAACAGAGAAGGCCCTCCCCCTAGGACCCGCCAGACGACATTGTTTCGCTGACGGGACCCAGAGGAGGCTGACCCTGTGCGCTCTCACCGGTCGTAGAGAAGTATGTGGCAGAAGACCACAATGCCCAAAAATACAGGAATACAGGAATAATTATCATAAAACATCTGCAGATCACCAGGTACTGGGGCTGCAGCAGAAATATTCTCATCTTTAACAGCTTAATTACAAATATAGATCTCTCCCCAAAAAAAAGGTAACTGTGACTTACCGACTGGCTAGGCTGATGTTACCACCATAAAGAGAAAATTCTGTCAAGGGGGGAAAAAAACCATAAATTTTAGTTAAATAACATTGGTCGCCAGTGGCTTCCAGGCAGCTACCGGTAGCACTTTGTAATTTAAAATAATGACAGTAGTAGAACAGTGTTCATCTAATAATCACCTTCAATGGAAAGGAATGTCTCCACCTGAAATTGAACACTACAGAGGTGCCATTTTGCCAGGGAAGAAAATTCCAGAGATAAGCACCACTTCAAAAGAAAGCTCTTTCCAATCACTTTTACATTTTAAACATCTGGATAAGATTTTGAAAGTTTCACTTCCGGTTCCGGTCATGAGGTCCGGAGCCCTTCTAGGAAAGCTCCGGACCGTGGCTTAAAACTTTTATAAAAAATTAAAAGTACTGAGAGCAGAGAGCGCCAGAAAGATAGGCGCATCTGAAGAGGACCCTCGGGGCACTCCAGAGAAGTATAAATCGCCGCCGAGGGTCCCCCACGGACAACCAGCTGAGCGGAGGAAGCCGGCGGCAGCCGGCCGGCCGGCCGGAGGGCTGGAAGAGGGCGGGAGGCCCCAAAATCCGAATTTGCAGGGGAGAGCGAGCGCAGACAGACGGAAGCTGCCGGGAGAGCCCACCGACCGAAGACGGCCCCCAGACGAGTCCCAGGGGGCGAGGAAGAACGCGAGAGCGGAGGTGAGAGCCGGCAGCAGGAATCGGAAGAGGAGAGGGCCGGGGGCAGCCGGACAAAAGGAGGAGGCCCCAAGCGGCGGAGAACGGGTGAGAGAAGCGAGGGAGACATAGGCAGGAGGGGCGAAGGCAACTGGGGGGGTCTCCCAACCTGGAAAGGGCCCCCAGAAGAGCAGAAGAGGGTGGAATAGCCGAGAGGGCAGCGGAGCGGCCTGAAGCGGCGGAAAAGGACGGAGGCAATCAACGGAGCTGATTGCAGGCAAGCCAGAACAATAGAGGGGAGGAGAGAAGAACCAAGTGGGAAGAAGCAAGAAAGCAGACAGTGGGAGAGGACACAGGAAAAGGGTACCCTGGGTGGCAGAGGGACGGGGGAGAGATACTCCACAAGCTGTGCCCCAGACCCCCCAGAACGGGAGCCCCAGGGACACTGAAGAGAGCAGAACCCACCAGGGAGGAAGGTGGGCGTCAGAGGAAAACTAAAAGGCATCCAGGGCGGCTGTGGAGGGAAGGCAGAAGGGGCCTGGAATCACAGACAGGCAGAGGCACTGAATAGACTCCTTGAACACAGACAGACCTCCCTGCCTACAGGCCCCTAGACCTGCACTGCCTGAACCCTGAAGCCCCCCCCTCCCACTGAAAGGACAGATTACTGAACCAACACCAGATCGCAGTCTAGTGCCTACCCTGGCCCAAGCTGGAAACCAAAACCAAAACAGTGCCTGGACAAAGGGAGGACAAGCTCAAGATGGCCTCCAAACAGACCACACTGACACAAACGAAGGGAGTTGTATCCTCCCCAGCCCAGCGTACTAAACCACCAGGAACTACTCTACCCAACCCCACACCCTCCCATCCAAATACAGGCATCCAGAACCATATACCTTCACAGGCCAGCCCAACAGCACACACGATACAAAAGGCAATAGAAATGCTGGTTGAAAGGTTGGATGGAATGGATAAAAGGTTGGTGGAAAGGGACACAAAGATGGAGAGGAGGTGTATAGAGGCAGAACGAAGGATGGAAAAAAGATACAACGATACAAAACAAATGCTGCAAGAACAAGGTAGAGAGATGGAGAGGAGGTGCATAGAGGCAGAACAAAAGATGGAGAAAAGATACAACGATATAAAACAAATGCTGCAAGATCAAGGTAGAGGGCTAGAGAGAAAATGGGAGGAGCAACGCAAGGCGATGGCTGCAGATTTGGAGCAAATGAAAGAGGCAATGCAAACACACTACAAGGAAGTAGGGGAGGAAATGGAGAGAAACTTTCAGGAAATCAGGGAAAAGGTGGACGAGCGGATGGAAAAAGTGGAGAATCAAGTAGAAGGCCAGAGAACAGAGATAGCAGAGATGAGAGGGGTGCACCAAGACCAAGCCACCACGATACAGTACTGGCAGCTGGCGACCACAATCAGGTTCAGGGGCCTGAAAGAGACATCAGACGAAACCCAAGGAAGCCTGGCCGGAACCTTTATAGAGGCCCTGGCAGCATTTCTGGGACTACCAGCCTCAGCTATCGAATGGCAAATTGACGGAATCAACAGAGTGGGCGCACGGACGACAACAAACAGACACCAACCAAGGGACGTGGTCATCCGCTTTGTGACGCAGGGATTCCGGAATCGCATCTCAGCCACGTCTTACCACAAGAGTTTATACATAAAGGGGCAAGAAGTGAAAGTACTGAAAGAGATCCCCCAGACGATGCTGCGAGACAGAAAGGAATATAAGTTCCTGGTCGACGAACTGAGATCACGTGCCTTGCGATTCAGATGGGAAACCCCCACGGGGATGACATTCTACTATAAAAATAAAAGACATCAACTGAACTCGGTTCAACAAGCCAGAGAATTCCTGGAAAAGGAACTGATGCCGGAGGGATCCCAATACGCCACGAGAGAAAACGCAGAAAATCCACCAGACCGACAGACTGCTGCAAGAACACGAGAAAGGAAAGGACCAACTAGAGACACGACAACACAGAGAACAGGAAGCAACAACAACAACAAGGGAACAAGTCAGATTGCAGAGGGCAGGATAACAAGATCCACCACCAAACGCACAGATCAACACGACGCGATCCCGATATGCAACTCGATCACAAACTCGGATACCATGGGAGCGAGACCAAAGACTATCACAGGAGATAGAATGAAAGCGGTCTCGGAAGAGTATCCTGAAACCGATATTGATGACTAAATACTTGACGTGGAACGTTAACGGACTAAACTCTCCACAGAAAAGGAGGAAAATATTTCATTATCTATTTCATGGAGGAAACGACATAATTTGCTTACAAGAAACACACATCAGGGCAGCAGACCAGAAATATCTGACCAGCTACAAACTAGGTGCGCAATTTGTGGCAGCGGCGCCAAGAAAAAAGAACGGGATTGTTATATACGTAAAGAAACATATAATGGCGAAGCTAATAGAATCCGACCCCCAGGGTAGATACCTGGCAATTGAAATAACACAGGAAGACAAGAAGATTCTAGTAATGGGCGTATATGCACCAAATCAGCAGCAAGGCAAATTCTACAAAAAGCTACACAAGAAAATAACACAACTTAACTACAGATCTTACATCATCATGGGCGACTGGAACGGGGTCATAGAGACCGCTCTAGACAAAAAAAGAACTGCACCGAACCCACAAAAACACCCCAAGTTGCCTAAATCCTTCTTTGACATGAAGGAGGAACTCGAACTGACAGATGTATGGAGGAAAAGACATGGCAGAGAACAAGAATTCACCTTCTTCTCTGGCAGACATCAATCCTTCTCCAGAATTGACTTTATATTAACTTCTAGCGACTTGCTAACTCGTCTAAATGCAGTGGAAATCCTACCCAAAGCTCTGACGGACCACAACCCTGTGAGGATGGAGCTAAGACACGGCCAGACACAGAGGAGGTCCGGGAGAATCAATGAAAACCTGTTTAGACATGGAGACAAGGTGGCGGAATGCAAAAAAGCTATGAAGGAATACTTCAGCACACATATGAACAATGAAACACCGATAGAACAGATCTGGGACGGCAGCAAGGTGTACATGCGAGGGATCCTCATATCCATGAATAGCTGGCACCGGCGCCAACAAGAACAAAAAAGAAAAGAGTTAGAAAATGAGATAAGCAAAATGGAGCGGCTACTGATAAAAAGACCAGAAGACAAAGTCGCCAAAGAAGGACTCAAGATCTTAAGAAAGCAATTTGACATGTTGATGGCGGACCAAGTTGCAAGGAATATACAATATGCAAAACATAAGACATTCTGCAAGGCCAACAAACCGGGCCGCTGGCTAGCCTACACTATAAGAAAGAAACAGAAATCCCGCATAATTGAAAAGATAGAATACAAAGGCAAGCTAGAATTCCGACAAAAAACCATCAAGACAGCCTTCACAGAGTTCTACTCGAAACTATATGCCGAGGACAAGATACAAGACAAAGAGATAGAGGAATTCCTACAAAACGAAAAGATACAGGCGATTACCGACACACAAAGAGAAGCTCTGAATGCCCCAATCACAAAGGAGGAAATACACTCAGTGATCACACAACTGAAAGCAGGAAAATCGCCTGGGACGGATGGGATGACAGCGATCTACTACAAGCACCTACAGGAGAAGATGCTAGAACCCCTCAGAAAGCTATTTGCCAGCATTCAAGAAGGAGGCCAGGTCCCACCATCCTGGAAAACAGCCTACATCTCATTAATCCCAAAGGAGGGGAAAGACGACACACAGCCCGCAAACTACAGGCCCATCTCACTACTAAACACAGACTATAAAATCTTCACAAAAATTTTGGCCAATAGACTAATGACTGTTCTACAAAAAACAATACACCCGGACCAAAGGGGATTTATACAAGGACGCCAGATGAAAACCAACGTGAGGCAGCTGTTGAACATAATAGAGTACCTGCAAAGGCACAACCAGATACCCGCCGCTCTAATGTTTGTGGATGCAGAAAAAGCCTTCGACAGACTGAACTGGCCGTTCCTGACGAACTTGATCCTGAAGATGAAAATGGGAGCACAGTTCTTCAACTCCATAACGGCAATTTACCAGAAACAAACAGGCCAGATCATTGTCAATGGAGACTTAACAGACTCATTTAATATAGAGAGAGGCACGAGACAGGGCTGCCCGCTGTCCCCCCTGTTATTTGTCCTAACACTGGAAATTTTACTGAACAGAATAAGAGCGGCAGAGGATGTACAGGGCATACAGATTAAACAACAAGAATACAAACTATGTGCCTTTGCGGATGACCTGCTGGTGACAATGTCGCAACCAGCACAGTCAGCAAGGAAATTGATGGAGATAATGGAGGACTATGGTAGGGTGTCAGGCTTCAAAGTAAATATATCAAAAACAAAGATGCTAGCCAAAAACCTAGACAACAAAGCAAGACGGAACCTGGAAAGAATAACGGGTTGTGAAATCGTCAAGAAAGTCAAATACTTAGGAGTGGAGATAGAATCTACAAACGCGAAATTATACAAGAATAACTACGAGGTCCTGTGGAATAAGATACAAGCAGACCTGGAAAGGTGGAAATCGTTACGTCTGTCCCTGCTCGGCAGGATAGCGACAGTAAAGATGAATGTACTACCCAGATGTCTATTTCTCTTTCAAATGCTACCCATACTCAAGAAGGATGCGGACTTAGACAATTGGCAGAAAGGCATCAACAGATTTATTTGGGACGACAAGAGACCGAGGGTGAAACTAAAAATCATCCAAGACGCAAGGGAGAGAGGGGGACTCAAAATGCCTAATCTAAAGCTATATTACTATGCAGCAACGTTGGTGGCAGTTAGTGACTGGATCAACATGACAAATGATAGAGTTCTGAATGTTGAGGGGCATGGTCTACGATTCGGCTGGCACGCATACCTAGTATACGACAAAAAGGCAGATAGGAACTTCAAGGAGAACCCACTACGAATCCCACTGCTATGGGTCTGGAAGAAATATAAGCACCTCCTACACGACAAGATTCCCATCTGGACGATCCCTGGACACGCAACAGGGGATATGAACACATCCCAAGGGCAAGGAGTGGTGCCCTACAGTGAACTTGTACTGGGAGAAGAAAACAGGTTCCTCTTGAAACCTCAAGCAATGCTAGCAAACAGAGGAATAGGAAGTAACTGGCTATCATATATACAACTACAGTCAAGGTGGCGTGAAGACAGGAAGAAGGGCTTCTCCCAGAACGACGAGAACCTAATTAAACAGATCAGAGAACAGGGGATTAGGCACATCAAACGAGTGTACAGCACTCTGATAGAAATGGACTCTGAAACCGAGCTAGTCAAGAACTGTATGATAAAGTGGGCGCAAGACTTCGGACACCCTATCGCCATAGACACGTGGGAGAAAATCTGGGTGAGGAATGTAGAATTCACGAAATCGCAACACTTAAGGGAAAACTTCTACAAGATGTTCTATAGATGGCATCTGGACCCGAAAAAAATATCACTCATCTACCCGGGCACCCAGCCCAAATGCTGGAGGTGCGGAGATGGGGAGGCTACTTACTTTCACATATGGTGGGCATGCAGAAAAATCAAAGCATTCTGGAGGAAGATATGGTGGACACTCCAAACTATTTTCAAAAAGCGTATAGAATTTCTACCTCAGGCTTTTTTGTTAGGGATCACAGAGGATATCACTACCTCAGAGTCAACTTTATTTTTGAACTTAATTACAGCAGCAAGATTATTGGTGGGACAGTACTGGAAGAATCCAGAAATACCGCCTATTGAAGAATGGACTGTGAAAGTAACAAATCTGGCGGAAATGGCAAAAATATCGGCATATTTGAAAAATCGCTCCAATGAACAATTTGTGATGGACTGGAAACATTGGATAGACTATATCCAAGAGAGACACCAATCAAACAGAATGCAGCTGGCGTTCAGCTAGGGCTCGACGGGAGGAGGGAAGAAGGGTTAACAAATCAAAGGTTTACAAAAACTAACACCCAATGTTGAATGTATATGTTCTACAAAGATTAATACCTAATGTTGTATGCTATGTTCTAGGAGGGTTGTTTAGCAATAAGATCTTATGTTTCATGTTGACCACATTAATTTCGAAACAGATAGAAGAAACGCCAATCAAATAAAATGTAACAGGAGTATAGTTGAGACTAGACGCGAGGGGTGGGGGGGGGGAAAAAGGCTTACTAATTCAGACTTTTTCAAAGACGAATACTTAGTATTGTATACCAGGTATCATGTTGATTGCTGCATAATATGTTTTTATGTCCAATGCTGATTGTTTTAATAAAAGAATTAAAAAAAAAAAAAAAAGATTTTGAAAGTTTGCTGGATAGTACGTGGTCCTCCAAATGTCCTGTCCTAAGCAGTTTGGGCGTTACACAGAATCGTAGGACTGGGAAGGACTTTGGAGGTCATCTTGTCAAAACCCCCTGCTCAAGTAGGAGACCTCATAACAGTGGTGGCGAACCTATGGCACGGGTGCCAGAGGTGGCACTCAGAGCCCTCTCTGTGGGCACGCACACCATGCCCCGGAGATGGCAACCATCCCTCTTCAACCAGCTGCCCGCTAACTTGCTGAGGTCCCACATGGCCGGAGGTATCCCAGTACCCATGCGCTCACTGGCCTCTGTGTGCGGGGGCCAATGGTGTCAGGCAGCAGCTGCCCCGGCCCCTGCCTCGCCTTGCCCTGTGACAATGGCACCCCTGCCCTGCCTTGCCTCACCCTGCAGGACAAGCCTCCTGCCCACCGCCCCACCTGCCAGAGACCCCCCTGGATCTCCCCCAACCCTGCCCGGCCCTCACAGGCGTCCCTCCCCACGAGCAACATTGAGGTGATCACGCCCACCTTGGCCACACCCACCCAGTCTGCCATGACCACCACAGCCACGCCCACCTGGCCCCCGGCGATAAATAAGTGGGGGTTTGGGTTGCAGTTTGGGCACTCGGTCTCTAAAAGGTTCGCCATCACTGCCTTATAGCATTCCAGACCAATGGCTGTCCAATGGCTGTCTTCTTAAAAACTTCCAGCGATGAAGCACCCACAACTTCTGGAGGCAGGTTGTTCCACTGGGTTTCTAGAACCACCGAGTTGGAGAGGATTTTGGAGGTCTTCTAGTCCAACCCCCCCACTCAAGGCTACAGGCTGGTAGCAAGGCACTTACAGATGCTGGACCATCTCTGATATCCCCCAGGGGGTATCCGTGGACTCCCAAAAATAATTTTAAAAACAACCCTAGAAACCAGCATCTCTAAAAGTCTGCTGGCCCTTGCTTTAGAATGGACAGAAATTTTAAACATTTAAAAGGCAACCCCCCCCCCAAATCTCCCAAGTGACTGAAGTCTGGACCCTCTACAGTTGGGACTCACCATCTGCATCTGGGTAACTGTCGATGACACTCATGGATGCAGACTTGGGCAGGTGACCACAGGGAGAACTTGGGGACAAGCCATAGACCGGCTTCCTCTTGCCACGTTCCTGAAGACAAGACCAGATATGGGGGATTCATCACCTTAGCTACAGGAAAGGTCCAGAGTTTGTGTCCCACCACTCTCTGCTTCGTGCCACGCCCAAACTTACTGACTCAGGATGAGCCATAACGTGCCCATTTGGGACTGTGTTTTTTTAGAGCAATGAGGAAACACACACACCATCGTTTATAAAGCCAGCTTTGCAGTTTAGCACGTTAGGCAAAGCTGCTTAGTATTGAAACCCATCATGTCTTTTGACCTCCAGCAGTTAGTCCTCGGCTTACGACCACGACTGAGCCCAAAATCTCTGTGGCTAAGTGAAACAGTGACCTTTCTTGCCACTGTTAAGTGAATCACTGCAGTTGTTAAATTACTAACACGGTTGTTAAGAGAATCCGACTTCCCCATTGACTTTGCCTGTCAGCAGCTCGCAAAAAGGTGAACCACGTGACCCTGGGATATAAATATGAGTCAGGTACTGAGTGTCTGAATTTTGATCATGTGACCATGGTGATGCTGCCATGGTTGTAAGTGTGAAAAACAGTCATCAGTCCCTTTTTTCAGGGCCGTTGTTATTATTATTATTATTATTATTTACAATTTTTATATCGCCCCCCTCCCGAAGGACTCGGGGCGGTGTACAGCCCAATTAAAACAACAACACACAGAAATTAAAATTATTAAAAATAAATTAAACAATTTGGCCTAATATTTAAAAACCCAACTAAAAACACAATCCCCTAAAAACAGTTATGGCCATTGTTGGAGCTGGAGCTATCATCCCAGGCCGGCTTGTCGGAATAAGTATGTTTTTAATTCTCGACGGAAGGAACACAATTCCGTCATCGTACGGAGTTCGGGGGGGAGCTCGTTCCAAAGCGTTGGAGCTCCCACAGAGAAGGCCCTCCCCCTGGGGGTCGCCAGCCGACATTGTTTGGCCGACAGCACCCTGCGGAGACCCTCTCTGTGGGAGCGTACCGGACGGCGGGAGATATTTGCTGGCAGAAGGCGGTCCTGTAGATATCCGGGTCCGATGCCATGGAGCGTTTTAAAGATGGTCACTAACACCTTGAAACGCACCCGAAAGGCCACTGGCAACCAGTGCAGCTCACGCAGGAGCGACGTTACATGGGAGCGCCATGGCGCCCCGGTCACTACCCGTGCGGCCGCATTCTGGGCCAGCTGAAGCCTCCGGGTGCACCTCAAGGGGAGCCCCATGTAGAGAGCATTACAGTAGTCCAGTCACTAAACGAACGGTTGTACGTCAAGGACTACCTGTACTTGTTTTAATGGAGAAAGATATGGAAAAACAGGGATGGAGCGACAGGAGCAAAGTCTATACTTCAAAAGCTTTGAGTTGTATCTTTAACTGTCAGAGCTCCCTCGAAGGTTCTGCTCCCATGACGACTTAACCAGGTCAGCTGAAGATCTAGCAGATGAATTCTATAACCTGCTAAGTTTGTTTAGAATTAATGCCAGTTTGCTTTTTCATGGTTTACTCTGTGTATTCTTATGGAATTTACTCTCTGCATCTCTAATTTGTCTGTCTGGGAATCAGGCAACTTACCTGAGACATCACCTGGCCCTCCTCCTCCTCCTCCTCCTCGTCCTGAGAAAGCAGGGATCCCATTTCATCATTGCTATGAATAATAGGGGCTCGCCGGGGGTCTTTTCTTGCCAAGGAATGCCCATCCAGTTGCTCCGAGGAGTCAAGTTCCACGGGTGCCAGTTCTTTCAAACTTAAGCTGAAACAGATGAACATAGTTCAAACATCAGGACATCATTTGCTTTCAGTTGACTAGGCACCCATGCTGATGCTCCCATCTCAGTTCTGAGCAATCTCAGAAAGCACTTGGCAAGGGAGAAAACTGCAAACCATTTCAACAATGACCATCCCAGATTTATCACTCGCAGACCTATTAACCTACCATGTGACTGGCTTGAGTTTACTGTAATGCAGGGGTTCTCAACCTTGGCAACTTTAAGACTTGTGGACTTCAACTCCCAGAATTCCTCAGCCAGCAAAGCTGGCTGAGGAATTCTGGGAATTGAAGTCCACAAGTCTTAAAGTTACCAAGGTTGAGAACCCCTGCTGTAATGTGAAACACAACCACTGTGTTTTATGGAACAGAGATGGCTCAGCGCAGAATCGAATCCCAATGGCAGCACAAATCTACCTCCCACTATTTAGGCAACTCTGCTATTTTTAAGGGGGGGGGAAATATACGTATCATAAAATATATTTTATCAATGTCCCATATTTAAATCAACCTCATGGGGGTTTTGGCGACATCACCAGACATAACCAAAGACAGTTGCATACAACTGGCTTTTCCCCATTCTGAAAAGCTACAGAACCGGTTTTTCCTGCACGGGTGTGGGGGGGAAGTGGGCCACATTTGCATAGGACTTCACTGTCCTGCAACCCACCCCTCCTGTTCAAATAATCTATTTGTCTTGGCAGGCTTTTGGAACTCAAGACAATTTTAATCTGAAGAATTTTTGTACCATCATTCTAAAAATATGGTTTGACTTCTGTTCCTCCCTGTGAATGAGGGGAGGCAGCAGAAATGCTTTGCAGAATATATTCCAGTTAACTAAACCGTAAGTTACATCAAACTGAGCCTTTTTTGAGAGTTTGCATGACCCTCTGAACTCATGGGCTGGGTTCATGTAACATTCCAGGCACAAATGTGGTTGAATAGTTTGTGATTGAGTATATTTTGTGAAAAGAGGAAAAATGGCATTAAAAATGTGTTTGGTTAACCTGCAAGTTCAGGTACGGTTACATTGCAGTGCTGAGTCCTTTTCTGTCCCCCTAAGTAAACTTATCATTGACACAGAGACTGCAGTTTCTTCCTTCACTCCCCACCTCTGGGAAAGACTGTTGAGAAAGCAGTTGGTTCACTGGGATGAAGAACCTTGGAAGAAACAGATAATCCCAGCACTTTTCATTCAGGTTTCAGGCTAGAGAATTTAGTACTACATGAAATTACCCAGTGAGATCCTCTGCTGGGTTTGGTATCTCTAGTACCTAGTTCACTAATTATACTCAGTTTTATCTTTTGACTTTTTTAACCTGTTAAAAGTGAGCTAGTTGCATCTGAAGAGAGAACGTGGGGGAGTTTATAAAGATGAATGAGGAGATGAAAGAAGTTATTTTAAGAATGGGGAAAAAATGGAAGAATCCATAGGGCAGTTTACAGATGAAATTAAACAGATTAATGACAAAGTGGAAATTTTAGAAAGTGAAACAGAAATAATAAAAAGAGAGATGGAAAAGCACTTAAGACTTTAATGAAATTCAGGAAAATAACCCAATCAATTCTAGAGGATAATCGGAGAGGAGAATAGGGGTAGGTGGTAGTTTTTTGCAACACTTCTGGAATGGGATGCAGATAATATGGAAATTGAAATTGATAAAATTTATAGAATCAATACTGTACACAATTTGCAAAATTAAGAAATTGTACCAAAGGATAGTCTGTGCACGATCCCAATTGAGCCCAAAATGTATGTTGTTAAGTGAGAACTTCTTGAGGTTTGCCCCATTTTACATCCTTCCTTGTCACAGTTGTTAGGTGAATCACTGCAGTTGATCAATTAAGTGAATCCGGCTTCCCCGTTGACTTTGCTTGTCAGAAGCTGAAAAAGGGGATCACATGATCCTGGGACGCTGCAACGGTCATAAGTATGAACCAGTTGCCAAGCATCTGAATGTAAATCATGTGACCATAGGGATGCTGCAATGGTTGTAAGTGTGAAACATGATCATAAGTCACATCTTTCTGTGCTGTTGTAATTTCAAGCGGTCACTAAGTGAACTGCTGTAAGGACTATCTGTACAAAGGAGAAGAAATTTCCCTGGCAATGGTTGATGAATATTTAAAGAAACAAATCTGGACAGACTTGAACACTGGGTGCTATCCAACAAAATAAAATTCAATGGGGAAAAAAGCAAGGTTCTACATTTAGGCAAGAAAAACCAAATGTACAGGTATAGTATAGGGGGTACCTTGCTCAATAGTAGTAACTGTGGGGAGGGATCTCGGAGTCCTAGTGGACAATCACCTAAATGTGAGCCATTCGTGTGCTGCAGCTACCAAAAAAGCCAACACAGTGCTAGGCTGCATTAACAGAGGGATAGAATCAGGATCACGTGAAGTGTTAATACCACTTTACAAGGCCTTGGTAAAGCTACACTTGGAATACTGCATCCAGTTTTGGTCACCACGATGTAAAAAAGATGTTGAGACTCTAGAAAGAATACAGAGAAGAGCAACAAAGATGATTAGAGGACTGGAGGCTAAAACATATAAGGAACGGTTGCTGGAATTGGGTATGTCTAGTTTAATGAAGAGAAGGACGAGGGGGGACAGGATAACAGTCTTCCAATATCTCAGGGGCTGCCCCAAAGAAGAGGGAGTCAAGCTATTCTCCAAGGCGCCTGAAATCAGAACTTTTCTTGTTGGAATTAATGGACGGTCAATTGCAAAACAATGATGGAAGGTTATTTTTATTTAATTCATGTCTATTATATTTGCAAAAATAAAAACAAAGACTAATAGGCTGAAAAATAGTTTTTATCCCAGAGCTGTAACCATATTAAATACTATTGTATAGTGCAACATTGAAGTGCAGTATTAGGGGCAGCGCAATGGTGAATACAATGTGAAGGATATGTGTATATAATGCATGTTTTTACTTGTGGTTTTTACTTGTGTGTAGCATGCACTGTGGACAGCACTTAATTTCGTTGTGAGATACACAATGACAATAAAGATATTCTATTCTAAAACGAAAAGATTGTGAAATACCCCAAATGGAAGACTGGCTTGTGACGATGACAGAATGAGCAGAGATGGCAAAATTAACTAAAATTAATAAAGCCTTAATTTCATTTTTCAATGGGGCCCCTTCACAACTTTTTGGAATGCAGGCCTGGCACTCAAAAGGCTAAGCGGGGCCACCTCACCCCCAAATTCTTACCATCTTTGTGCTGCAAAGCAATTTATAGTGAGGTACTTATAATATCTCTTTTTACCAGTAGGTGTCACCTAAGATGAAGCAAAGAAAAAATAGAATTCTCCACTAAAATAAAAACCTCTATTGCAAATCAGCAAACTGGATCACATACAAATCAGCATTACTGGCAGGCTACTACGGTAGTAGCACCTTCTCAGACTATCGAAGTCTACAAAAAGGTACAGTCCTTGACTTATGACAGTTCATTTAGTGACTAAGGTTACAATGGCATTGAAAAAAGTGACTTATGACTGTTTTCCACACTTACGACCATTGCAACATCCCCATCGGTCATGTGATCAAAATTCAGACGCTTGGCAGCTGACTCATTTTTATGACAACTGCGGTGTCCCGTGGTCATGTGATCATCTCTTGCCTTCCGACCGGCAAAGTCAATGGGAAAACCAAAGTCATTTAACAACCGTATTACTAAATTAATGAAATTAAGGAGAAAGTAAGTGAAGTGATTCGCTGAACAAATGTGGCAAGAAAGGTAGGGCACAATTCACTTAACAAATGTCTCTTAGCAACGTAAATGTTAGGCTCAGTTGTGGTTATAAATTGAGGACTACCTGTATAGATTTTTCATCAGCTGGATCTGACGATATGAGCTATCGTTTCCAAAAATGTATTCCCATCAATAAAATGTAGTAGTCTGAAAAAGTGCAACCAGAACGCTGATTTTTGTCTCCCGTGGAATAGCATTGCACTTCTTCTACAACACACAGACACACAAAACCCTCTTTGGACTTTGCGAAGACTCCCAATCAGCCCTTGCATCGGACTGTTTATCGTCAGTTAGCAGTGAATTATATTTGTGATAAAATTCTTGCCTAGATACGCTTATGCTCTCAGATGTGATTTTTGCTTCCTTTAAAGTAGAGAAAGAACATGATGAGAACAAGGAACTGGCCACTAGGGAGGCCAGGGTTCAACCTAGGCCAGGGGTAGGCAACCTGGACTCTTTTATGACTCGTGGACTTCAACTCCCAGAATTCCTGAGCCAGCCAAGCTGTGTGTTGTCACCGAGGGAGGGATGGGTTTTTTTTTTTTTTTACTATTTTATTATTATTGTTTTGCTGTTTTCTAATTTTTATTTCTTCTACATTGTGTTTTTCTCTTCTGTTAAGTCGCCTAGAGTCACCGTGAGTAGGCAGCTATATAAATTTTCTAAAATAAATGGAGGTTGCGGTGGGGAAAACAGAAAGAAGGAATGCTATGTACAGTGCATTGCCTTGAACTCCAGACTTAAAAGCCAAGAAAAAAAAATTTAACAAATGAATCCACAAGCAAATGGTGGCTAGGCAGTGGTGGGATTCAGCCAGTTCGCACCACTTCGGCAGAACCGGTAGCTAATTTTTTGTTACCCAGGTCCAGCATGGACTTCCGGAAGCGGCATCCACACCGAGAACCCGGTTGTTCACATATTTGAATCCCACCACTGTGGCTACGCATGTTTTACTTTCACTCCTGGACATGTTCATCCAAAGAGGAGGTCCTGCAAGTAAATAAAGCCTGGAAACAATGGAGGTGGTTTGTTTTTTTTCTTTAGCTGAAAACTGAGCTTCATGCACTTTTCACATCCCCATGAACAAACACAGAAATTTGGAGTGATGTGTCCAACCTCCTCTCACTCACTTTTTCCTGAATGAGGTCATCCCCCGGCCTGGACTCCCATCTGGCTGGGTTTTCTATCCAAGGTCAGTCCCAGCACCACCCTCTCATAAATTTAGCTTCCCCATCCTCTGCCAATCTAGTCAGATTTTGTTTAATATTTGCAAAAGTCAAAGGGCGCCTGCAGGAAGCAGATCCTGCTTAAGGACCTGGTCCTTAATATATCCTAGCAAACATCCCTCCCAGGTGCTGCAGATTTGCAAGGCACAAGCCCAAATGGCCATAAATCAGGAAGAGCTGTTTTTCCAGGCCAGGCTGCTGAAACACAGAGATAAAGATGGAACAAAAGCTAGCAAAGAGGGTACAGGACATTATCATTCTGAATCATCGGTGAAGCCTTGCTTTTGCCTTCAGCAAGCAACGGCTCCAGCTGCCAGAATTAAAGCTGGACACCACCTTTCCCCAATCTTCCCATCCAAATTTCCCAGTCTTTGGCCACGCTGGCTGGGGAACCTGGGAGCTGTTGTCCCAACACTTTGAAAGGGCTGCAGCACACAGGGCCACAATGCGAAAAAACACACCAAAACACTAAGTGTACAGTATTTTGCTTTTATGGTATTTTTCCTAGGCCAGGGGTTCTCATCAACCTTGGCAACTTTAAGACTTGTGGACTTCAACTCCCAGAATTCCTCAGCCAGCTTTGCTGGCTGAGGAATTCTGGGAGTTGAAGTCCACAAGTCTTAAAGTTGCCAAGGTTGATGAGAACCCCTGTCTAGGCAGTGAAATTCAGGACCATTTCTTTTGGAGGAGAAAAGACAGTCATAAACCAGTTTCTAAAACACCAGGGCTGGATTTCGACACAATGACATCAGAAAAACACATTTCTCTCCACTTAAAGTAATCATAGGTAGTCCTTGACTTACAAACAGTTCATTTAGTGACCGTTCAAAGTTACAACGGCACTGAAAAAAGTGACTCATAACCGTTTTTCACACTTATGACCGTTGCAGAACCCTCATGGTCACATGATCAAAATCCAGATGCTTGGCAACTGCTTCATATTTATGACGGTTGCGGTGTCCTGGGGGGGGTCATGTGATCCGCTTTGGCGACCTTCTGACAAGGAAAGTCAATGAGGAAGCCAGATTCACTTAACAATCATATTACTAATTTAACAAATGCAACGATTCACTTACAGTAGCAACTGTGGCAAGGAAAGTCGTAAAATGGGGCAACTCACTTAACAAATGTTTCACTTAGCAATCTACATTTTGGGCTCAATTGTGGTCGTAATTCGAGGACTGCCTGTACACACTAAGGCATTTACATGTAACAAGAAGCCCTATTGTTGTTGACCACTTAGCCCAGCGGTTTTCAACCTTTTTCAGGCCGAGATCCCACCTGCGCCGTCCATGCGCGGCGTGACCCCGACCTGCGCCGCGCATGCACGGCGCGACGGCCTGAACCACGCATGCGCGGCGCGTGTGGCAGACCGAACCGCGCATGAGTGGCGCGCACGCAACGGCCCGAACCGTGCATGCATGGTGCGACAGGCCGAATCGCGCATGCGTGGCGCGCGCACGACGGCCGAAGGGAAATGGGGAAAAAATGGCTGACTGCGGTGTCTGGCGATCCCCGTGAAACGGTCGTTCGACCCCAAATGGGGTCACGACCCACAGGTTGAGAACCGCTGACTTAGCCCATTCATTACTCTGTATATGACTTCGTGCATTTAGTGTACAATTTATGACTTAGTGCACTTTCAATCCAAATTGGGTTTATTCAGTAAATAACGACTTAATATCATTTCAAAATGTCTACCAACTGCAATACCCCATTAATCCATGTAGGGTTAGGGTTAAAGTCATATTCTTTCATCAGCAGTGGCTTGGGAACATTCCTCAATGTGTGGGACCTTTTTCCAGTCCCTCCTGGTGATTCTGGGGATTGGAGTTCAACTTTCTGCAGCAAAGCACATCTCCTGCCACTGAGTGATCAGCTAAAGTTGTTAGCAACTCTTCAAACAATGGTCTGGACTAAATTAATTGTTTGTGGCAGAGCACTAAATTCAACAATGAAAAAATTAGAAGAGCCAACCATGTCACATATGCTGACTTTCTATAGCAAGAGCGTATGTCTTTGGCTTTGGGGACACTTTTTAAATATTAAAATGGCATAGAATGGCCGCCATGGTTTGCTTATTTTATATTTTATATTATTTATTTTTTCCCACCTTTCTTACTTTATAAGTAACTCAAGGTGGCAATCATAATAATAGACATGATGAATGGAACACAAATCTTATCTGTCTATTTATTTTTAAAATTATTAACAAATAATATTTGTCTCTCCAACTATTTTCCCCACAACAACAACCCTGTGAGGTGGGTTGGGCTGAGAGAGAATGACGGGCCCAAAGTCACCCAGCCAGCGTTTATGCATAAAACAAGACTAGAACTCACAATCTCCCAGTTATTGGGCCCAAAGCCAAACAGCTGGCTTTCATGGATAAGGCAAGACTAGAACTCAGTGTCGCCTGGTTATTGGCCCAAAGTCACCCAGCCAGCTTCCATGCCTGAGACAGGGCTAGAACTCACCATCTCCTGGTGATTGGCCCTAAATCGCCTAGCTGACTTTCATGGCTAAGGCGGCACTAGAACTCACCGTCTTTTGTTTCTAGGTCAGCACTTTCACCACTGGGCCAAACTGGCTTTTTAATCACAAAATTCTACTAGAAACCAGTTAGCCCTCAATGTTCTCTTTGATCTCAGGAAAAGTGATGCTTTGCAGCAAGCTAACTTCCCATTTCATTTTTTAAAATTCCTTTAAGGGCTTAGAGGGCACTACGAAAATTGTCTGGAGGCATCCTGGTCTCCAGAGTGACCATGTCGCTTATCTATTACACCAGAGAGCATAAAACAGCACTTTTTGATAGTTTACCTTCGCTGGTCAAAATCTGGGTCATCTTCCAGCACTTTTCCAGGCTCCCAGCTGTGCCTTCGGAAGGAATCGTAGGTGTGACTGGATCCTCTCAAGGTCCGGGACCGGCGCATGTACACGTTCAAGAACTGGCTGCTGTCTTCCTCCTTCTCCTCTTCCTCCTCAGTGACTTCCCAGTCTCCTGCCAAAGATGGGCCTGGCTCCATGGTTGCCACGCAATGGTGTTTCTCGTTGCATTCATAGGGGTGCATCTCCGAGGTCGAGGGGTTCATGTCTTGCAAAGGGGGGGGGATGCCAAAGACCAGAAGGCTTTGGGGGAGAGGAAGGGGCAGGAGAAAAAAAAAAGGAGAAAGTCAAATTAAATAAGACCGGTCATTCAGCTTTTGGAATTTGCAGTCTTGAGGCTAAGTGACATTTAAAATTCATCTATTGTGCGGAGTACGCAAGTTAGTCTTTTCACAGTAATTTACTTCTGAAGTAAGATAATAATCCCACCTCACAAGACATGCTTAGCTATTAATATTTGAACCGTGGTTTATTCCAGGAACCCAATTTTTTGAGTTTGCACAACACATAATATAATGCATAATGCTGTGCCTAGTTCACAAAGAAACATTAAGTTCCAGTGTGGATGGTTAAGTTGGGGGTACAGGGTGTGTGACGCTGCCACTGAGTAAAGAGCAAAGAAAGCAGGTGAGTTGCTCCTGGGGTCTTTAAAAGGCAAACTGGGAAGGCTGAAGCCTGCCACTCCCTCAGCCCCCATCCCCTCTCCCCCTTGGGGGTTGGGAGAAGGAAAATTAAAAAAAACCACAACTTTATGTTCCCAAAGTCTACAGTCCTCTTATCATCACAGCATCTCCTCATCGTTTATCTGAGCAAGCAGGCACAGATACATTTCTATTTTCTAAGCATGCCTATTTGAGAGCCCAGCAACATCCTTAAAAAAAATATCTGGGGTTTAATAAATAACATGCAAACTCCCCCTTTTAATATGTAGAAATTAAACTACTATTAAAAGGTAAAATAGTAAAGTCACACGTCTATGGAGATGCTCAGTCATCCGGGTCCTGGTTGTCCCAAAGCTGCTCTTTCAGGAAGCAACAGGACTTTCCTGTTTTTCTTTGAAGATGTTTCGCTTCTTATCCAAGAAGCTTCTTCGGCTCTGATATATAAATATATAAATCCTTCCATTTCCCACCATCCAGAAGCTTCTTGGATGAGAAGCGAAACAACAACCACAAAGTCCAGGTGCCTTGTGAAAAAGCACTTTTGGGACAGTAAAGTCACGTAATCATGTTGAAGTTGGTAAAAAACTTCCTTCTATTTGTAGCCGTCCAGAAAAGGAATAATGAGACAGTTGTGCCCCACACAACAAAATTTTCTGCAAGCAATACTCCAAAATTTCATCCAATCTTTTGGACATGGTAGGACGGTGATGGACAACCAGCATCTGATAATTCAGGAAAACAGCACAGGTTTGAAGAATACCCAATAGGCAGAACATTTCAGCCATGTTTTTAGGCGAATTTCTTTTGGGATCCCATCCTATACAACATGACAAAACTGAAAGCAACAGGCTATTACTTACAACAGTTCACTTAGTGACCATTTGAAGTTACAATGGCACTGAAAAAAGTGACTTATGACCATTTTTCACACTTATGAGCATTGCAGCATCCCCACGGTCACAAGATTTACATTCGGATCCTTGACAACTGACTCACATTTATGACGGTCACAGTGTCCCAGGGTCCCACATGATCCCCTTGGACGACCTTCTGACAAGCAAAGTCAATAGGGGAAGCCAGATTCACTTAACAATCGTTACTGATTTAACAACTGCAACGATTCGCATAACAAATGTGGCAAGAAAAGTCGTAAACTGGGGCAAAACTCACTTAACAAATTTCTCACTTAGCAACATAAATTTGGGGCTCAATTGTAGTCAAAACCTGAGGACCACCTGTACTAACACTGTTATACAGGTAGTCCTCGATTTATGACAATAGAGCCCAAAATTTCTGTTATGACGTGAGACATTTAAGTACTATTTTGCCCCATTTTATGACCTTTCTGGCCACAGTTGTTAAGTGAATCACTCCAGTTGATAAATAACACAGTTGTTAAGTGAATCTGGGTTTCCCATTGACTTTGTCAAAAGGTTGCAAAAAGTGATCATATGACCCCAGGATGCTGCAATGATCATAAGTATGAACCAATTGCCACGCATCTGAGTTTTGATTGGGGCGGCTACAAAAGTCATGTGTGAAAAATGATCATGTCACTTTTTTCAGTGCTGTTGTAACTTTGAACTGTTGTAAGTCGAGGATTACCTGTATATTTGCACACATGCTTAACCTGTTTTTTTATACATCAAATTGTAAACTAAGCAGAGTTCACTTGCACAATACAGTGTGTCTCAAAATGTGGCCAAGATTAACCTGAACCACACTTTGCTTATACTATCAATGCACCTGCTAGAGATATTTTCTCTAACCCACCTCATAGGGTTGTTGTGGTGGGGAAAATGGGAGCAGGAAGGAATATTGTGAATGTTTCCACCCCTTAAACCACTTATAGAGTAATAAAGGCAGGATTAAAAAAAATCTAAATCTAATAAATACTATCAATAAAATTAAAAAAGACTTCAATTAAAGCCCATACCGGATTGGGAAAGTATCTTTCACCTCAGCAGAGGAGACGGTCTCCACTCCCATAATTCCCAACTAGCACACCTGTTTGCCAGGTGTACAGGCAGGGAACCATGGGAATTGAGTCACTCGAAGCCATGTAATTAGAAACTGTTTCCTCAAATCCAACTGAAGCAGCCAGTTGCCCGCTCTTAAAAATGTGAGGGAAAAAAAATGCAAATCTGAGGAATAATAGCGACAGTATCTACACTTTAAGCATTGATAGATATAAATCTGCTTTTTAAAGTGTGTGTGTGTGTGTGTGTATGTATGTATGTGTGTGTGTGTGTGTCCACTTTAAAAATAAGGATGTGTAAACGTTTTGCTCATACACACAAATATACACCCAAAACAGGAACTAGGTTTTTCTTTTAAAATCCCCGTTTCCTAGGCTTGTTGGAAATAATTTGCCTTTCTTGCCAAATCCATCCTCCCTCAGTGGCCTGAGGGGGAGTAAGAAAAAGATGCTGGCCACGATCCACCTCAGCGCTGTTGGAAAAATGGCTGTGGGTAAAGAATCCAACAGCCAGCTGAGATAAAGCAGGAATTTACCCCCCTCACAAACAAAATCACACTTCTGGATTGCTGAAGTTTCAGTCTTTTTCATTAGCAATTATTTCCAAAAGCAAAATGGTTCCTCCCACATTCTTGAGGAAACAAAATGGCGTCACTGTGGTCAAGCATTGCCACTGGCCAAGATGGGAAGCCGGGAGAGTGCAACACCAGGCCATCTTCTGAAAAAAAAAAAGCACAATTTTACCAGTGACCCTAGAAGCAGACCAGCAGATAGAGGAAGAGAGAAAAAATTGGTTTGGGCTGAATTTCGGTCAGAACTGAAAGAGGTCCCAGCCTGAAAACAGAAGTGAAGTGGTATCACCTCCACACCCAGAAAGGAAGCAAGTGTTAAGCTGAGGAAAGAGCTGCAGTGTGATACGTTCCTCTCTGAGTGTGTCTCTGTGTGTGCCTTGTGTGTGTAGAAAGTGTGAGATGAGACTTGCATGTATGGTTGCTAGGCAACTGCCCATTTCCAGGATTCTTCTGAGGAATGGGATCTACTTGCTCCACTGGAGTCCAAAAACGGTGTCCACCTGTAAGAAGGCCAACCTGGATTTGTAGCTAGTCCTCAGCGGCACACGGTTCTTCCTGCCAGGAGAGGCCTTAATAATAGAATTAACAGTGTTGCAAGGGACCTTGGAGGTCTTCTAGACCAACCCCCTGCCCTTGCAAGATCTTAACACAAGACGCAGGATGGGGTGCTCCCTCTTGAAGTGGCTGGCCCAGGATCCTAATTTAATGAAAGAGGAATAGGAATAGGAATGGGAATGGGAATAGGAATAGAATAACAAGAGTTGGAAGGGACCTTGGAGATCTTCTAGTCTAACCCGCTGCTCAGGCAGGAAACCCTATACTACTTCAGACAAATTTAAAGGCACTTCAGACAAATATAAAGGAAATTTAATTTCACTCCTGGGCAAAATCCCAAACAATTCAGTGCAGATAATAGGGCAACCTCCCATGATTTTACTAAGCTTCCCCTGCAGCCATATTCTCAGTGATACTTTGGTAGCAATTCTTAGGCCTAAAAATTTACCGTAAATACAGCACCATAATATAGTGTATTATATGGACACAGGTCCACCTTAATCAAGGGGGAAATGTATATGAAAATTATTTGTTAATTTATCTATCATACAGGTAGTCCTTGACTCATGACCCACAACTGAGCCCAACTTTTCTATTCTTAACCAAGACAGTTGTTAATGAGTTTTGCCCCATTTTACAATCTTTCTTGCCACACTTGTGAATAGATGCAGTTAAGTTAGCAACACAGTTGCTAAGTGAATCTGACTTCCCCCTTTGATTTTGTCAGAAAAAATCACAAAAAAGGGATCACATGACTCTGGGAAACTGCAATCGTCCTAAATAGGAGCCAGTCGCTAAGCATCCGAATTTTGATCACGCGATCACGGGGATGCTGTTAACAGTCGCAACTGTTCATTGGAAAGAATCCATATCTGCAGGCATTGTGCTATCTAGCTGTATTCACACAATAAACACATTCAGGGTTTTCATGGACTGTTTTTTCTGAATTTCCAATATCTGCCCAACATAAAAAGACATATCCACACTGGTTAGATTTACACAATGTGCTGCCCAACAATTTGAGCCATGAATGTTTCAGCCTACCATGTTGGGCGAACCCAGCCTCTTGAAGAATTTGTACAAGACAGTAAGCCATGGTTTGTTTAACCATCATTCACTTGAATAATCCCCAACTGGCTAACTACTGAAATTAAGTCATAAACCTGGGTATACCATCCCTAATTGGTTTGATCTGGACAGTACACTAAGCCACAAACAAATTGCATTATGGCTTGGTGCAATTTGTGAACGCTGCTCTAGGTATTTAATCCAAGCATTTGTCTTTAAAAAATATGCACCCATGAAAGTGCCAAAGAAAACCGACCAAGCAACTTCTCACGGCTGTCTCTCCTCCTGTCTAGTTTTTTCTTTTAAAGTCCCAGCTTGCAGTGAGCCAGTTCCTCAACGCCACGTCTTCCAACTCGCTACCTGAACCGAAACAATTCTCAGTTTTTTTTCCACAACCTTTTCTTTCCCCACATCAGACCATCAATCTCGATTCCAGGGCTTAGCAGTCCAGTTAAAAAACCAGGCAGCTCCTGCTGGATCACTTTGGTAAGCCTAAAGAGATCACAGGGTCTCCGGCTACTTCTTTCCCAGGTTTAACCTCTGACCTCCAGCTCTGATCCCAACCGTTTTGCAGAGGATGAGGCTCTGCAGTTTCTAAAAAAGTTAAATCATGGCAACTGGAGCAAAGTTTATTAAAACTGAGACCTTTTGTTACTCATCTAAGTAAATACCTGGGTATAGCTCTCTACATGGGGCAACCTTTGAAGAATATCCGGAGACTGCAAGTAGTCCAGAATGCGGCCGCGTGAGCTGTCCTGGGTCTCCCAAGACATGCTCATATCACTCCAGCTCTCCGCGAGCTGCACTGGCTACCTATTGGTCTCCGAACACAATTCAAAGTGTTGGTTATGACCTATAAAGCCCTTTATGGCAATGGACCAGGATACTTGGGGGACCGTCTTCTGCCTCATGAATCCCAGCGACCGGTTAGGGCACATAGGGTTGGCCTCCTACGAGTCCCATCTGTTAGACAATGTCATCTGGCGGGGCCTAGGGCAAGGGCCTTCTCCGTTGCTGCCCCAGCCCTCTGGAACCAGCTTCCCACAGAGGTTCGTACTGCTTCCTCCCTCCTAGCTTTCCGGAAAGTGCTGAAGACATATTTATGCAGACAGGCTAGGGGCATATGAGCTATGCTCTGCCACTCGGCCCTAAGTGTCATTGTGTTTGTATGTGGTGTGAGTGTGGTTAATTTTTAAAGTTTTTTTATTGTATTCTTGTTGTGAGCCGCCCTGGGTCTTCGGAGAAGGGCGGCATATAAGTCTGATAAATAAATAAATAAATAATAAATAGCCATTGATAAAATATGTCCCAAGTACTTGGGGCTTTCTTTCCTGCTTTCTGCCCTCCTTTCCCTCCCTTCCTCCACCACTGTCAGCTTGAAGGGACTTTTTGCTCCTTGAAATATCAGCATGAAACTGCCCAGAAATCAAGAAACAAGTTTTCAGCTGACACAGAAGAAATGCAGTTCCCGAAGGGGAGTAACTTTGAGCTCTCTCTCTTTTGGAGAACAGGGCAGCCCGAGTGAAAGAGAAAGAGGAAGGGAAGGGTGGCTATTAAAACTGATCCTTGGATCACTCCCCGACTTCTTCCTGGCACTTCACAGGCACACAAATTATGACTCAAGTTGCTAGCTTATTTTCTGATCCTGTTTCTCAATCACCAGCATTCTTAAATTATTATTATTATTACGATTACTATTATTACTATTATTACTATTATTACTATTACTATTATTATTATTATTATTATTATTATTATTATTATTATTATTATTATTATTAAATTTCTATACCGCCCCTCTCCTGAAGGACTCGGGGCGGTGTACAGCCTTAAAATTTAAAAAAACATATAAATATACAGAATTAAAATAATTAAAAATAAATTAAACAAATTAGGCCATAAAATTATTCCCCATATAAAACCCAATATGTGCGAATCCTAAAAATTACACAATCCCCCTAAAACATTTTCACCCGACTGGAGCCGGAGCTATGCCAGGCAGGCCTGTTGAAAAAGGAAAGTTTTCAGTTCCCGACGGAAGGTGCGTAAGTCTGTCATCGTACGGAGTTCGGGGGGGGGGGAGCTCGTTCCATAGTGTGGAAGCTCCCACAGAGAAGGCTCTCCCCCTGGGGGTCGCCAGTCGACATTGTCTGGTCGACGGCACCCTGAGGAGGCCCTCTCTGTGGGAGCATACCGGAAGAGCCATGAGCTTTTTCCCAATTTGTAAAATCATCCTGTAAGACTTGTTAAATTAAATCTTCCTGTAAGATTTGTTCAGCCCCTTAAAAGCATCCATAATTCAACACAATCTACATGGAAACAAAGAACTGTACAGGTGTAAACGAGCAGTGCCGGGGTCCCGGATCAACAATGCCCAAGATTTGCCTGGGTCTCTTTAATATAGGGGCTCTTTTTCTATGCCCCTTTTTCTAGGAAGTGTCTGGTTAATCTTCACACCCTCTACAAAAGCGATTGTGACTATGAGACACAAGCCACTCTTTTTCATCTGCCACTCCCCTCGGGCTACAGGTCTCCCAAGTTAGACACCCCCACTTGAATACATGCAAAAACACATGTCTCACCTTTTTTTTTACCTCTAGCAATAGATATGATACCAAGAAATGGATTTAAATTCTGAAAGAAGCACTGAATAAAAAATCACTGCTAAACTGAGCTTCACAAAACAGTAGGAAAAAACAATTGGAAGGGATGAGACTAACAATAAAGGAGAATATTTGTAGCGCAGCGTGGAACTGTGGGGTCCTTGGTGGTCTCTGGTTGCTTTCTTGCAGATGTTTCACTACCCAACTAGGTAACATCATCAGTGCTAGTGAATGACACTAAATTAAACAGGAATGTAGTTTGGAATAATGTGTGGTTTAGCGCGTTGCATGAATCCAAGCTGCTGTGATTTGTAAAGCATAGTTTATGCCAGTGCTTCTCAACCTCAGGGACTTTTCAGATGTGTGGACTTCAACTCTCAGAATTCCCCAGCCAGCACGGGAGTTGAAGTCCGTATATCTCAAATCACTGAGGTTGGGAAAGCCTGGTTTATGCACAGTCCCAAACTCATCTAAAGTCTGGCTACCTTGCTACTATTTTTAACGGCTTAGATTGATTTTCATTTAACAGGGGAGGATTGTGACTCAGAGGAAGACCAAGAGTGCTTCAGACAATCTGATAAGATAACCTTTATTGTCATGTTTTACTGTGAACACACTGGCCCACATTAAAAATGAAATTCTGTTGCTTGCTCTCAAAAGAAATACATTCTCTCTCTCTCTCTCTCTCTCTCTCTCTCTCTCTCTCTCTCTCTCTCTCTCTCTCTCTCTCTCTCTCTCTCTCTCTCTCTCTGTGTGTGTGTGTGTGTGTGTGTGTGTGTGTGTGTGTCTTTAATAAGTTTAAATATTGGAATACCAGGTGTCGACATTTACAGTCAATAAAATAAAATGATGAGCTCCAGGATGTTAGAAAAAGGCTTCTTTATTGCTGAGCTTTCGTCAACAAGCTGTTGACATCATCAGAGCAAAGGGCTAAATGACAGGGGGGGGAGCATGTGCATACATTTACATAACAGTTAAAAAACAGTTACAATATGGCATGTGCATATAGTGTGCTCATAAAAAGCTCGCTCGCACAAAGTCATACTGGTAGCATATATATATATATTTGTTTTCTGAGGTTTTCCCGGGTGTTTATATGTAGGTCTTTGGTTATTTAGGTTTTCTCTCGCATAAAATTGGAAGTGTCTTGGCGACGTTTCGACGAAGTCCCATTCGTCATCTTCAGGCTGGTGTTTTCGGCTTCGTGCTTCCGAAAACACCAGCCTGAAGATGACGAATGGGACTTTGTCAAAACGTCGCCAAGACACTTCCAATTTGACGTGGGAGAAAACCTGAATAACCAAAGACCTACATATATATATAATGTGAAGTAAAATAAGGTGATCACCAGGATAAAATCATAAACATAAATGTTTAATTTACAAAACCAAGCTTTCGTCGGCCACACGATGCTGGATCCGGGAGTCCATTTTTATGTGGCCGGCTGCCTCTGCGGTTTGACCCTTGATCGAGTCATAGGTCTGCCCATTAACACAGAGAAAGTTTTTCAGACACACCAATCTGATTGATTGCACCTTGGCATTTTTGACTGCTATACTGCACTTCTACTTTTTTATAGTCACTTTTGCCTTGCAGCCTCCCAACTAGGGGCGCTAAGCAGGCTCAAGTCGCTACTGCGAAACATTACAAATTCAGATATATCTTAAGTATTTTTTATGATGCACCCGGTTGGTCCAAATATGGGAAGCTTCCCTTTAATTCTCTGTTAGCAATCCAAATTTAACAACACACACACACACACACACACACACACACACACACACATGCATATGCATATAAACGGAAAGAGGAAGCTGGAGAGTTTACAAGGTTGATGCTATATGGGACAAAACTGTGACTGAATCTGGTAACAAGGAAAACAGGTTGTGGAGAGGATGTGTGGTGTCCCAGTCAATCCTGCGGACCCTACTCACACAACACTTACATGCCATGTCCTGGATGGAAGGGAGGGAACTGCCAATGATCTTTTCAACCGTCCTCACCACTCTCCTCACCGCCTTCCTGTCTGAAGCAGCGATGCTTCTAAATCAGACTGTGATGCTGTATGACAGGATGCTCTCTATCGTCCCTCTGTAGAACATGGTAAGGACAGGAGAAGGAAGATGTGCTTTTCTCATGCGACACAGAAAATGTGGGCACTTCTGTGCCCGCTTCACCAGTGTCCCACTGTTGAGCGACCAAGCTAGCCTACCTGTTAACTGCACACCCAGGAATTTGATGCTGCTAACCACCTCCACAGGTGAATCATTAATACACAGAGCAGTGCAGCTATTCCTGTCTTTTCTGAAATCAACAATGATCTCTTTAGTTTTTCCTACCTTTAAAACAAGGCTGTTTTTGTTATACCAGTTCAGGTGTAAACAATCTGTGTCCAAGCAATTCAGTAAAACATGATACAGTAGCAGATGGTTGGACTAAATGGTGTTTAAGCTTTCTTTTAGCACAGTAATTCCAGTAAATAGATAGATGTATTTTATACCACTTCCCCGTTCAGAACAAAACCTCCTTAAAAGGAACATTGCAATTGTCATGCCACAATGCTCAGTGATCTTTTTTAGACATGCTAAATGATAAAGTACTTTGTGAAAATATAAGTGGGGGGAAAAAATCTATTTGCACAGTGCAGGAATTAGCTAATGGTAAAATTTGATAGGCCAGTCACTATTAACGCCTATGTTAAAAATCAGTCCACGAGCTTTTCTCTAACAAAATTTTGGCTTTGCCAAGAGGGCAAGGAAAATTTTAAAACATGTCAACTCCCAGAGTTGAAATCCATGCACATTAATGTTGCTGAAGTTGAGAAACATTGCATTAAAATCTGATTCTTAGTTTCATAAACTGTAAGGGTGGCATTCAATCAACCTTCAGTTCACGTTTAACGTTTGGACCACACACTCAAACTAGGCTAAAATAGGGGGAGTTTGTGGCTTGTGTTGCTGGGGGAACCTCGGACTGTGTGAATCAGGGATTTGATTTGATTTGATTTGATTAGACTTATATGCCGCCCTTCTCCCAAGACTCAGGGTGGCTCACAACAAAAATACAAGTATAATACAAATCAATTAAAAACTACAATTCACAATGTAAAAACCAGGCAATCAATTTCATTCATACCACACACAGTCACAATCAGAGGATCCCTTTATCTCAAGTCTGATTTCTATCTTGAGGCATAACAAACATGCAATAAGATGAAGCCATCAACAAAGCAGCGAACTAAGAATTTTAGATGTTTATTGATTTATATTTTAACCTCACCTTTTTACTTTATAGGTAATTCAAGGTGCTGAACATGCCTAATGCTCCTTTCTCCTCCTATTTTGCTCGCAACAACCACGTGAGGTGGGCCCAAAATCACCCAGTTGGCTTTTGTGCCTAAGGCTGGACTAGAACTCACCATCTCCTGGTTTCTAAGCCAGCACTTTAATCACTACACCAAACTGCCTTCCTCCACCGAATGACGCAATCAGTTTTTTTCACTGACTTGGTTGGGCTACATACAGTATTAACCTTGTGAACTCTAAAGCTTCCTCCTTCCATTATGTATTCAAGATGGACGGTGATTAATATTTATATGTTACTTATCTGTAAGGGTGTAGGTCTCTACATATGTTGTATATGGTATGTTTAAATGTGTGTTATGTACGTGTACGCTTTGAGAGCAAGCCACTCAATTTCATTTTTAATGTGTGCCATTGTGCCCACAGTAAAAATTGACAATAAAGGTTGTCTGTCTGTCTGTCTCATCTCTCTATATCTATCTATCCCCTTTCTCTGTATCATCTATCATATCATTGTCTGTCTGTCTGTCTGTCTGTCTGTCTGTCTCTCTCTCTCTCTCTCTATCTATCACTTCCAATTTTACGTGGGAGAAAACCCGAATAACCAAAGACCTATCTACCTACCTACCTACCTATCTAGCTATCCATCCATCCATCCATCCATCCATCCATCCATCCATCCATCCATCTAAATATCTATCTATCTATCTATCTATCTATCTATCTATCTATCTATCTATCTATCTATCTATCTATCTATCTATCTATCTATCTATCTATCTATCTATCTATCTATCATCCAGAAGCTCTGAAATGTTTTTCCTCTACATACAGGTATTAGACTGAATTCCCACTGCTTTCTTTGGGAGCTGCTGGGTCCACTCTGTGGCATAACCTTTGATGAAATAAACAGGATGGCCTGATTGACCCAACGTCGGTTTCCCACAATGTGAGTTAGATCTTGGTTCACTGCATTGTGCGGTCCCACAAATAGGTTAATTTGGGAACCCAATTACAATTGTTTGTCAATCCAGACGATAAAGATTGATACAGGTAGTCCCGACTTACAACAGTCCATTTAGTGATGATTCTTCAAAGTTACAACAGCACTGAAAGAAGTGGCTTATGGCTGTTTTTCACACTTGCACCCGTTTGCAGCATCCCCATGGTCATGTGATCAAAATTCGAATGATTCATATTTACGACCGATGCGGTGTCCCCTTTTGTGACTTTCTGACAAGCAAAGTCAACGGGGGAAGCCAGATTCACTTAACTGTGTTCATAACTTAACAAATGCAGTGGCTCACTTAACAATTGTGGCAGGAAAAGTCGTAAAATGGGGCAACATTCACTCCACAAATGTTTCACTTAGTGGCAAAAATCTTGGGCTCAATTGTGGTCATAATTTGAGGACTACCTGTATTATTTTTTTTTTACAAGGTACAGTTCACGAAACCCACTAGCCTATAATGCCATTTGTTTGGGTTTGGCTTGGCCTGCACAAAACCAGGCATTGCAGTTTGAAAACTATGGCTTATACTTTAGACCAGGGGTAGGCAACCTCGGCTCTTTTATGACTCGTGGACTTCAACTCCCAGAATTCCTGAGCCATCCATGTGAGGGGAAAGGGAGAGGTTTCCAAGCTGAGCCATGCCGACTCAGGAATTCTGGGAGTTGAAGTCCACCAGTCATGAAGGGGCCATAGTTCCCCCATGCTGGCTGAGGAATTCTGGGAATTGAAGTCCATGAGTCATAAAAGAGCCGAGGTTGCCTACCCCTGGTTTAGACTGTTCTGCCACCACTGCTGGTTGTGGCTTATTTAATAACCCAGGATTACACCATGGTTTAGCCAATGGGCAATGCTAGCTAAGCCAGGGCCCTGCGTGGTGACAACCAACGTATGTCTAAAAATGGAGCTAGGAGACCATCTGCAAAGCCCAAGGTAGCCCTTTTGCATTGCGTTGTCATTCTTCTAAATTAGTCAGTGCATGATCAGGGTGGGTGATTTGAGGGTGGGGCGAAGAAAAAGGATGTTGTCTGAATCCTTTCAGAGGAAGTGTTTCCATGGGAACTTTGGAAAAGTTTTCACAACATCACTCAGAGGAAAGCAGCCGTGCCCAACTGGGCAAGATGGAAAATGAAAAATAGGCCACGTAAACAAATCTCCTCCTCCTCCATTAAAATGCCATTTGGAAATGACATGCACACACACACACACACCAGCAAAACAGGGTCACTCTTTGTGGTTGGAGATGCAACTTGGAATGAAGGAGAAATTTCCGGAGAGTGAGAACAATTCATCAGTGAAACGGCTTGCCTCTCAGTATTGTGGGCGCTCCATCCCCGGAGCTTTCCAGAAATAGACTCGAGAAACATTTGACTGGGATGATATCAGGACTCCTGCCTTGGGCAGGGGGTTGGGCTAGATGACCTTTGAAGCCCCTTCCAATCCTAGGATGCTCTGAGGGGAAGCTTCTCCCATTCCCCGATTCACAGAGGTTCATGAGTCATGATTCAGAGCACCATGTGAATGCTCTTGATAGAACAAAGGTCTAGGGGCTGAGTTCCCAGAGCCCCCTAAGCCAAACATGAGCCACACCAGGCCTTGCCAGATGTGGGAAGACCAGCCACAGTTGGCTGGCTTTCTTAGCCCTTCATTGCTGAAGGGGATAGTCCCAGGTTACTAGCCAGAGAGGTCCCAGCATAAGAACATAAGAACCTAAGAAGAGCCCTGCTGAATCAGGCCAAAGCCCATCGAGTCCAGCATTCTGTGTCACACAGTGGCCCACCAATTGTACATGGGGATCTTGAGCAGAAAGAGAAGGCAAAACCCTCCCTTTCCCTTGACCCCCAACAAATGGGACTCAAGGGAGTCCTGCCTGCTTCAACCAACATAGAGGCGGCACATGGACATCCCTTTTAATAACCACCGATACACTTGGCCTCCATGAATCTGTCTAGCCCTGCCTTGAAGCTGTCAAGGCTGACAGCTGTCACGACCTCTTCTGGAAGTGAATTCCATAAATCAACGACCCTCTGGGTGAAGAAATATTTCCCTTTATTTGTCCTCACTTTCTTACCTACGAGCTTTAGGGAGTGCCCCCTTGTCCTGGTATTGTGTGATAGAGAAAAGAATTTTTCTCTATCCACCTTTTCCATCCCATGCATGATTTTATACACTTCGATCAAGTCACCCCTTAAATGCCGTCTTTCAAGGCTGAAGAGACCAAGGCGTTGCAATCTGGTTTCATAAGGGAGGTGCTCCATTTCCTTGATCATTCTTGTTGCCCTTTTTTGCACCTTTTCCAGTTCCATTATATCCTTCTTGAGGTGCGGTGACCTTTAACAAAATTTGCAAAGCACACTTATGCCATCCTAGGGCTGGAAGGACCTACGCCAGGGGTGGTGAACCTATGGCACGGATGCCAGAGGCGGCACTCGGAGCCCTCTCTGTGGGCACATGTCCCGTTGCCCCAGCCTCGCCTCCCCCCATGACCCCCTCCTTTCCAGTAGCCCCCCTGGAGGAGAGTCACCCCTGAGCGTGGCCCACATGGAGCAGCGCAGCCAAAGACGTGGCAGCCAGGCAGCGTAGACAAGACTCTGCTCTCACGCCCCATCGTGCGCAGTTGATGCTTCAGGGCGCGGGCAGAGGGTGTGACCGCCATAGCGCTGCTGGGCTGCCTGGGCGATCTGCGGCGGGCCCTGGAGGCGGTGAGTGGCCCTGCGGGCAGGCGGGGCCGGGGATGGGGGGGTGGGCAGGGGCGAGGCAGGGGGTGGAAATGGGGCGGGGCCAGTTTTTGGGCACTCGGTCTCTAAAAGGTCCGCCATCACTGACCTACACCCTTAAATCAGACTTAGTGACCACACGTAGTCCTTGACTTACGACCTACAATGGAGTCCAAAAGCTCTATTGTTAAAGGAGACCCTTGTGACATGAGTCTTGCCCCATTCTACGACCTTTCTCGCCACAGCTGTTAAGTGAATCCCTGCAGCTGTTAAGTTTGTAACCCGGGGTTGTTAAGTGAATCTGGCTTCCCCACTGACTTTGCTGGTCAGAATCATCGTAAAAGGGGAACACAGGACCCTGGGACACTGCAAACCGTCATAAATATGAGTTCAGTTGCCAAGGGTCTGAATGTTGATCACAAGACCCTGGGGATGCTGCAAAGTTTGTTAACTCTGGAAAAAACGGTCATAAATCACTTTTTTCAGTGCCGTTATAACTTTGAATGGTCACTAAGGGAATCGTTGTTAAGTTGAGGAATAAAATAGAATAGAGCTGGAAGGGACCTTAAGAGGTCTTCTAGTCCGCCCCCCCCGCTCAAGGAGGAGAACCTATACCATCTCAGACAAGTGACTGTCCAGTCTCTTCTTAAAAAAACACCTCTGGTGATGGAACGCCCACGATTTCTGGAGGCAAGTTGTTCCACTGGTTAGAAACTTTCAGGCAGTTTCTCCTTCATTCCAGGTTGCTTCTCTCTTTGGTCAGTTTCCAACCATTGTTTCTACCTGTCTACTTGCAATATTTGTGAGCCTTGTCTGATATTAATCTAGATCGGCCTTTCCTGGCTTAGACCACTTTTTGCTGGGCATCCAGCCTGTTGGGTGAGGTTGAGAGCGAATGTTGGCAGAAACAAGGAAAGGAATTAACCCTGTAACCTATTCAATGCTTTTTCAGAGGGCAGACTGGATAACAGTATAAACGGTTCTCACCCAAAAGAAGGAACGAGCGTATTCTTTCTCCAGAGGGCAGGAAGAGAATGGAAAAGTCAAAGTTACAAAGGACATTCAGAAGAAAATTCTCTTGGGAGAAAACAGCCATGGAACAGATTACCACCTGACAGGTTGTTTTGCTGGAGATTTCCAAAGAGATGCTCTTATCCCACTTGCCCTGGGAAGGGGGTTGGGCTAGATCAGGGCTTTTCAACCTTTTCACCCATTCTACCACTTTTAGGATAGGGCAACATCCGAGGACCACCCGTCGCCTAGCAAGGTGTCAAAAACGTGATGACGCCCCCCACAAAAAAGGAAAAAAGTGATAAAGTACAGGTGGTCCTCGACTTACAACAGTTCGCTTAGTGACTGTTCGAAGTGACAATGACACTGAAAAAAGTGCCCCCCCAGCCACAGCCGAGCAAGACACCTGCCTGCCCGCCCGGCGGCGCTCTTCCTCCTGTCCGAGGTTTTCATTGTTGTGAGCATTTCTGTTGAGGATTGGCAGCGGGGGTGGGGGGGTGTTTGGTTTTTATTCTCCCCCCCCCATCTGCTGGGTGGTTACAGCAGGTTTTGGTCCCTTCACATGACCCTGGGACACTGTGACCATCATAAATATGAATCAGTTGCCAAGCATCTGAATATAAATCACAAGACCCTGGAGAGGCTGCAACATTCCAGCGGATCGGCGCTTCTTCTGGGCTCGGCGGAAGCGCCAGGATCAGCGCTGCTTTCCAGTTGATTGGTGCTTCTTCAGGGCTCAGCAGAAGCGCCAGGATCAGCGTTGCTTTCCAGCTGGAGCCTGGCGCTGATCCTGGCGCTTCCGCTGAGCCCTGACAGCCCTGAAGAAGCGCCAATCAGCTGGAAAGCGGCACTGATCCTGGCGCTTCCGCTGAGCCCCGACAGCCCTGCAGCTGCAGCCGTCTCTCGCTCAGGCTTGTGCGGTGCTGCCCCCGGTTCAGCTCCTTCCCCTTCCCCGCTACCATTTTTCTAGGATGGTCACATACCACCTGCCAGGTGCCCATGTACCACTGGTTGAAAAGCCCTGGGACCTTTGGGTCCCTTTAATTCCCTATACTTCCATATATTCAGCTTTGGTTCCAGGCCAAGTCTTAACCCAAAGCAAAGATGAGATGAAAATGTAAATCGTTCTATAATTCACCTAGTGTAATTTGCCATCAGGGACTATCCAACACGACGAACGGTGGCTGGGATTGCAACGGTTGCTACAGGAAAAAAAGGACCAGGGGGTGACGTGATAGTAGTATTCCAGTATTTAAGGGACTGCCACAAAGAAAAGGGGGGTCAACTTATTTTCCAAATGACCAGAAGGCAAGACCACAATGGATGGACACTAATCAAGGACAGAAGCAACCTAGAACTAAAAAGACAATTCCTAACAGCGAAAACAATTAACCAGTGGAACAACTTGCCTCCAGACGTTGTGGGTGCTCCATTGCTGGAGGTTTTCAAGAGGAGACTGGACAGCCGTTTGTCCATAATGGTAAAGGGTCTCCTACTCCAGCGGGGGCTAGACTAGAAGACCTCCGAGGTCCCTTCTATGTTTAGAATAACCCGGTTATTTTATGGTTGCAGGAAATGGGTATGGATAGTCTAATCTGGTCCAACTCTCTGCCCAAGGCAGGAGTCTTTATTATATTCCAGCCACATGGCGGTCCAATCTTTTTTTTTTGGGAAGATCTCCAGTCATGGAGCTCCCACAACTTCTGGAGGCAAGCTATAGGTAGTCCTTGACTTAATGACCGTTGACAGTTACAATGGCACTGAAGTGACCTATGACCATTTTTCACACTTATGACCGTTGCAGCATCTCCATGATTTACATATGGATGCTTGACAACTGGATCATATTTATGACGGTCACAGTGTCCCAGGTTCGCGTGATCCCCTTCTGCGACCTTCTGACAAGTAAAGCCAATGGGGGAAGCCAGATTCACTTAACAACCCAGTCACTGACTTAACAACTGCAGGGATTCCCTTAACAACTGTGGCAAGAAAAATGGGGCAAAACTTGCTTAACAAATTTCTCACTTAATAATAACAATAATAAAATTGGAAGGGACCTTGGAGGTCATCTAGTCCAACCCCCTGCTCAGGCAGGAAACCCTATATACCATTTCGGACAAATGGCTGTCCAGTCTCTTCTTAAAAACTTCCAGTGTTGGAGCATTCACCGCTTCTGGAGGCAGGTAGTTCCACTGGTTAATTGTTCTCACTGTCAGGAAGTTTCTCCTTAGTTCTAGGTTGCTTCTCTCCTTGATCAGTTTCCATCCGTTGCTCCTTGTCCTGCCTTCAGGCGCTTTGGAGAAGAACTTGACTCCCTCTTCTTTGGGGCAGCCCCTGAGATATTGGAATACTGCTATCATGTCCCCCCTCGTCCTTCTCTTCATTAAACTAGACATAGCCAATTCCAGCAACCGTTCCTTATATGCTTTAGCCTCCAGCCCCCCTGATCATCTTTGTTGCTCTTCTCTGCACTCTTTCTAGAGTCTCAAAATCTTTTTTACATCGTGGTGACCAAAACTGGATGCCATATTCCAAGTGTGGCCTTACCAAGGCCTTGTAAAGTGGTATTAACACTTAACGCAGCGGTTCTCAACCTTTTCTGGGGCTCGACCCCGGCCTGCATCGCGCATGCGCGGTGCAACAGGGCACATCGCGCATGCGTGGCGTGGCGTGGCGCATTGCACATGCACGGCACGACACGGCGGGGCGCATCGTGCATGCGCGGTGGGGCGCATCGCGCATGCGCGGCGCGACGGCCCGCATCACAATAGGGGGAAAAAAATGGTCGATCAAAAAAAAAATATGGCCGACCAAAATAAAAAAAAAATGGCGGGCCCGCACCGCGCATTGCGCATGCGCGGTGCGACGGCCCACATCGCAATAGGGAAAAAAATGGCCGACCAAAAAAAAATGGCTGACCCAAAAAAAAATGGCGGACTGCAGTGCTTGGCGACCCCCATGAAATGGTCGTTCGACCCCAAATGGGGTCACGACCCACAGGTTGAGAACCGCTGACTTAACGTGATCTTGATTCTATCCCTCTGTTAATGCAGCCTAGCACTGTGTTGGCTTTTTTGGCAGCTGCAGCACACGGCTGGCTCCTATTTATGGGATTGTCTACTTCAGGACTCCAAGATCCCTCTCACAGTTGCTACTGTTGAGCAAGGTACCCCCTATACTATACCTGTACATTTGGTTTTTCTTGCCTAAATGTAGAACCTTACTTTTTTCCCCATTGAACTTAGCAACATAACTTTGGGGCTGAATTGTGGTCGTATGTCAAGGACTCCCTGTATTCCATTGATTAATTGCTTTCACTAACATAATTTTTTCCTCTCGTCACAAGCTTCCATGTATTATTTCTTGTCTCACTCTCCAATGCTTTGGAGATTAAGTCAACCCTCTCTTCCTTGCGAGAGTCCCTCAAATATTGGGAGACAGCAATCACGTCCCCCAAATTCTTCTCTTTGATAGCCAGTTCCTTCACCTGTGCATCGTGCAATTTAGCCTCCAGTCCTTTAATCATCTTTGTTGTTCTTCTCTGCACACTTTCCAGGCTCTCAACATCTTTTCTCTATCGTAGCGACCAGAAATGGACACAGGCAGTGGTGGGATTCAAACAACCAGTTCTCTGTGTGGATGCCACTTCCGGAAGTCCGTTCTGGGCCTGGGCAACAAAAAATTAGCTTCCAGTTCTGTTGAAGTGGTGTGAACTGACTGAATCCCACCACTGGACACAGCATTCCAGTTTAACCAGTGCAATATAAAGCAGTTTTAGCACTTCTCGTGACCTTAAAACTATCTCTCTGTTGATGCGGCCTCGGACTGCATTGGCCTTTTTTGGCAGCTGCAGCACACGGCTGGCTCATACGTAGCTAGGAAAACAGTCCCCAACGTTTGCAGCTTGGCAGCCCGGCTGGGGTGGGGGAAGAAGGGAACCGGGCCGTGCGAGTGGTGGGCCGCTGTGCACACGCATACACGCACACACACCGCTTGCACAGCCCGGTTGCAAATAGGGCAGATGACCCGGTAGTGGGCCAAGGCCCAGGGATTGGAGACCCCTGCAGTAGGACCCCTGGATCCTTCTCACAGTTATTCCTGCCGAGCCAGGGACCGCCTATTCTGTACCTGTATGTTTCATTTCTCCTTCCTAAGTGCAGAATCTTACTTTTCTCACCAAGGAGCTGCACCTTGTTAGACAGGGCCCAGTGCTCCAGTCTCCCAAGGTCTTTCTGAATTCGGCATGACTTAACAGCAGACTGTAGCCAAGAAATTAGAAGACGCTTGCTCCTGGGGAGGAAAGCTATGGCAAATCTAGACAGCACACTCAAAAGCAGAGACGTCACCCTGCCAACAAAAGTGCGTCCAGTCAAGGCCATGGTTTTCCCAGTTGCAATGTATGGATGTGAAAGTTGGACTATAAGGAAGGCTGAGCGCCAAAGAATGGAGGCCTTTGAACTCTGGTGGTGGAGAAGACTCCTGCGAGTCCCCTGGACTGCAAGGCGATCCAACCGGTCAGTCCTAGAGGAGATCAACCCCGACTGCTCTTGAGAAGGCCAGATCCTGAAGTGGAAACTCAAGTACTTTGGCCACCTAATGAGAAGGAAGGACTCCCTGGAGAAGAGCCTGATGCTGGGAAAGATGGAGGGCAAGAGAAGAAGAAGGGGACGACAGAGAAGGAGGTGGCTGGATGGGCTCCCTGAAGCAGGAGGCGTGAGCTTCAATGGACTCCAGAAGATGGTAGAGGACAGGAAGGCCTGGAGGAACGTGGTCCACGGGGTCGCGATGGGTCGGACACGACTTCGCAACTAACAACAACAAAAGAAAAAAATGGTTTTTTCCTGAGCACGTACAGAATGTGGGTTACATTCCCAGGAAGCCCTGCTTGCTTCCATTTATTAAGAATTTTAATTGGGGGGGGGAGGGAAGGAAGGTACTTCTGTTAAGTCATGCATTTGTGCTTATTTATTTAAAGGAAACTTTTGCCACCCACCATCAATGGCAGCATTTCTAGCCAGCATGGGCTGTGGGAGTTGCGGTCCAAACATACTTCCTGGGGGGAGGAAATCAATTTAAAAGCGTATCTATTCCGCTCTTCCGCCAATCAGGCTCCCACTGCAGTCTACGTATAATCTAAAGCAGCAGTTCTCAACCTTTTTCAGGCCGTGACCCCGACCTGCGCTGCGCATGCACAGTGCGACCCCGACCTGCGCCGCGGACAGTCCGCATCACGCATGTGTAGCGCGCGCCGTCCGAATCGCGCATGCACGGCGCGACGGTCCGCATCGCGCATGCGCAGTGCTACCCCGCGCATGCGCGGTGCTGCCCCCGGGGAAAAAAATGGCGGACTGCGGTGTTTGGCGACCCCCGTGAAATGGTCGTTCGACCCCAAATGGGGTCGCGACCCACAGGTTGAGAACCGCTGATCTAAAGAGTAACAGCACCTTACAGTCTAAGAAATACAGGTAATCCTCAAGTTACGACCAGAACAGAGCCCAAAATTTCTGTTGTTAAGTGAGACATTTGTTAAGCGAGTTTTGCCCCATTTTATGACTTTCCTTGCCATGGTTGTTAAGTGATCACTGCCGTTATTAAGTTAGTAACACATTCGCTGTTACCCATGGACCTTGCTGGTCAGAAGGTCGCGAAAAGGGGAATCACATGACCCTGGGACACAGCGACCGTCATTAAGTATGAACCAGTTGCCAAGCATCTGGTCGTAAGTGTGAAAAAGGGTCTGAAGTCTCTTTTTTCAGTGCTGTTGTAACTTTGAACGGTCACTAAATGAACGGTTGTAAGCCAAGGATTACCTGTAGAAGCTCTAAGGCAGCGGTTCTCAACCTGTGGGTCGCGACCCCATTTGGGGTCCAACGACCATTTCACGGGGGTCGCCAAGCACCGCAGTCCACCATTTTTTTTTCGGTCAGCCATTTTTTTTTTGGTCGGCCATTTTTTTCCCTATCGCGATGCGGGTCATCGCGCCGCGCATGCGCGATGCGCCCCATTGCGCCACGCATGCACGGTGCGGGCCTGCCTTTTTTTTTTTGCGGGATGCAGGCCGGGGTCGAGCCCCGGAAAAGGTTAAGAACTGCTGCTCTAAGGGCAAAGAAGTAAAAAAAAAAAAAAACCCTTGGCGCTAAATAATGAAATAAAGGTCCAGGTTTTGCAATCATACAAATAGCCTGGCCCGTCATGTTGTGTGATTGTGGCCTCTCGGCCTTTCCCCACACTAACAGGGATGTTTGGAGCCTTTACAGCTCCACCCAGAAAGTTACGAGCAAACAAAATAAAACCATCCCTAGCAGTTACAATAAAGCATTGCTGCAAAAGACCAGCTGGGAGTGGAGAAAATTAGTCTTGTGTATGCTCAAAGGTCAAACCGTCCTTTCCTGGCCTCTTGGATGCCACACAGCTGCGGCGTAGTTGCTATGCAAGCAAAATCTCCTTGCTGGCCATCGGGCCTAATCACCAAAGCCTCCCTGTTCAAAAGCACTCTATCGGAACATCTATGGAGATTCTCAAACTTCCAGGTCATGATTGGAATGAAAGAGAAACTTCCCGACAGTGAGGACAATTAACCAGTGGAACAGCTTGCCACCAGAAGTTGTGAATGCTCCAACACTGGAGGTTTTTTTAAAAAACAAAAAACAAAACTGGACAGCCACCTGTCTGGAGTGGTAGAGGGTCTCCTGCTAGAGCAGGGGGATAGACTAGAAGACCTCCAAGGTCCTTTCCAACTCTAGTCTGATTGATCACTGGAGGTTTTTAAGAAGAGACTGGACAGCCACCTGTCTGGAATGGTCTAGGGCAGGGGTCGGCAACCTTAAACACTCAAAGAGCCACTTGGACCCCGTTTCCCACAGAAAACACTGGGAGCCGCAAACTCGTGCACGGGTGATTGAAGAGTTTAATTAAAAAGAAATAGAGGTTGCTGTGCATGAGTTCTCTCGCTCCCTCCCTCCCTCCCTCCCTCCCTCCCTCCCTCTCTCTGATCTTCTGCTCAGCTGGCCAGCTGGCCTAACACTGTTCTCCTACAAGCTGACACACATTCTTATTGGGCTGGCTCTCTCTCCTGCCCTTGGTCTGCCAGTCCTCTCCCCCCAGTTTGTGTGTGTGTGTGTGTGTGTGTGTGTGTGTGTGTGTGTGTGTGTGAGAGAGAGAGAGAGAGAGAGAGAGAGAGAGAGAGAGAGAGAGAGAGAGAGAGAGAGCGCTGCTACTTCCTGCTTCCTGCAGAGAGCAGCAAAGGAGGAGCCCCGCCCAATAAGCTTGTCAGCTTGGAGAACAGTGTGAGGCCACTCTCTTTTTTAATGAGAGAGAAAGAGAGAGAGAGAGAGAGAGACAGAGAGAGACAGAGAGACAGAGAGACAGAGAGAGAGAGAGACAGAGAGAGAGATATGCTGCTTTCTGCTGTTTCCTGCTTCCTGCAGAGATGCAGCAAAGGGAGGAGCCCCACCCAATAAGCTTGTGAGCTTGTCAGAGAACAGCGTGAGGTCATTCTCTTTGAGAGAGAGAGAGAGAGAGAGAGAGAGAGAGAGAGAGAGAGAGAGAGAGAGAGAGAGAGAGAGAGAGAGAAGGGAAGCGCAAATGCCTCTTTCTGTCTGTCTCTCTCTCTGCAAATGGCGGAGGAGGACTGGGAGCCGCAGAAGAAGGCTCAAAGAGCCACATGCCGCTTTGGAACTGTGGGTGGCCGACCCGTGGTATAGGGTCTCCTGCTAGAGCAGGGGGCTGGACTAGAAGACCTCCAAGGTCCCTTCCAGCTCTATTCTGACTGATTGGTTGATGCTTGTCCCAAAGGTGCTCTTCAAAAGGCAATTGGACTTTCTTGTTTGTTTGTTTGTTTTCCCCTTGAAAACATTTTGCTTCTCATCCAAGAAGCTTCTTCGGTTCACTGAAATGAAGAAACTTCTTGGACGAGAAGCAGAACATTTTCAAGCAGAAAAAAACCCAAACCAACCAAAAAGTCCAGATGCCTTTTGAAAAGCACCTCTGGGACCATCTGTGGGAATGCAGAGGCCACAGAACCAAGCGTGAGCAAGACCGGTGGCCGGCTGTTGGCGGACGGGGGCTCTGGATTTCCAGGGTCCCCTTAATCTGGGTGCGAGTGAGCTGATCCTTCAGCTTAAGCCACAGCAGAGCCTTTTTCTCCTCCCAACAAGTCCATAAACAGATCCGGAGTTTAGCACAACGCAGCCAAAAAGGGTGTGGGGAAAGCAGCAGCAAAACACAAGCCAAGCGTCCAAATCACTCCGAGGCAAACTCATGATCCAGGGTGTGAGAAGTTTTATATCCAAATATATTTCGTTCTTTATACCGTTTCCATCTTCCCTTAAAACATTAACAGGATCCACAACGGGCTGAGAATCAACGTCTCCACTAGAAAACTGACAGTCAAGCCGAAACTAAGTTAATCAATTAATATTAGCAAATTTCCTCAACCCCCCTCCCCAAATTAGATGTCTCAAAGGAACTGCGTGTTCACAAGAATAAACATACTGACACACACACAAATGCCCCTCAAGTGTCACCCTAGAATCAGCATGTGACAACACAGACAAGCTCCCCTTATAAAAACCTGCTGCTGTACCCCATTTTCCTGCAGCTGGCCCCTAAAGGCAAACTGTTCTGCTTTTAGGAATAAATATTTCTTCTTTCCTCACAGCTGTCTGGACCTCATTGTTATTTATTCTTGCACAGTCCCGGCTAGAGTTGGAACCACAAATTATTCTTCTGACAGGGGTCATTCCTTTAACACTCCTGTAATGTTTTATAAAGGCAGCCATGTAAACTGGATCCTTTTTGCTCATGGCAGGAACACGAGCCGGCTTCCCACATCATGGTTCTTTACACAAGCCACCATTGGCTGGGTCTGCACAACCCACGAAGCCAAGAAACCTTTGGCTGGATTCCCACAAGGCAGGGAATCAAAACTCGCAGCGGGAGGAGGCTCTGCCCGGCCTGGCCTGACTCTCTGCCCCCCAAGTCCTTCAGACTAGCTCAACCACCACCCCCGATCACAATGGGGGTGGGGGCTTTTGTGGCGAGAGCCACACCGGTTTCCAAATCGCGGTTTATCACCAAATGTTGAGAAACCGAGTCACTGTAAACCATTGCTCATGTTTAGTCTGATGCATGAATAGCATCAGCCAAAGATGAACACTTCGCCCATGCAACAGAATTAATGAAACCATACAAGGGTATTTCAGCTGATGTACTTCAGAGGGGGATTTCTTTAAAAGAGGGCGGTCACGAATGGAAAATTTGATTCAAAATATGATTTCGACAAGCACGCCGACCTCCCCTCCCTTCCCCCCTGTTAGGGCAGGAAAGCTCCGAGAGACAACCAGGTTACTACCATAACTGATTACTAAATGATCAGTTACTAAATGATTAGGGGACTGGAGGCTAAAGCATATAAGGAAAGGCTGCTGGAATGGGTATGTCCAGTTTAATGAAGAGAAGGACGAGGGGGGACATGATAGCCATGTTCCAGTATCTCAGGGGCTGCCCCAAAGAAGAGGGAGTCAAGCTATTCTCCAAAGCGCCTGAAGGCAGGACAAGAAGCAACGGATAGAAACCAATCAAGGAGAGAAGCAACCTAGAACTAAGGAGAAACTTCCTGACAGTGAGAACAATTAACCAGGGGAACTCCTTGCCTCCAGAAGCGATGAATGTTCCAACACTGGAAGTTTTTAAGAAGAGACTGGACAGCCATTTGTCCGAAATGGTGTAGGGTTTCCTGCCTGAGCAGGGGGTTGGACTAGATGACCTCCAAGGTCCCTTCCAACTTTACTATTATTATAACTGATCAACTGCAGTGGTTCACTTAACAACTGTGGCAAGAAAGGTCGTAAAATGGGGCCAAACGCACTTAACAAATGTCTCACTTAACAACAGAAATGTTGGGCTCAATTGTGGTCATTAAGTCGAAGACTACCTCTGCGTGTGCGTGCGTGTATGTGTGAGTTATCACAACCTATGGGAAATGGTGCATTGAGAGCCCGGGCACCAGCTTTTTTTTTTTTTTAATATAAAATTCTTTTATTAAAACATTCAACATTGAACATAAAAAAAACCATATTGTGCAGCAATCCTCATGGCACCTGATATACAATACTAGGTATTAGTCACTGAAAACGTCTGAATTAGTAAGCCTTTTTCCCACCCCTCGCGTCTTGCCTCAACTATACTCCTGTTACACTTTGTTTGATTGGTGTTTCTCTTATCTGGTTCCATATTAATGTGGTCAACATTAAACCAAAGATCCTATTGCTAAACAATCATCCTAGAACATAGCATACAACATTAGGTATTAATCTTTGTAAACACCGTGTTTGCGGGAAGGCTTCTGGGCTAATCAGGACCCTGCAGAACTTCTTCACCAATAAAAGGGCACAGAGTCTTTTTGGATGAGTGCCCCCACCCAGGAAAAACATTAAAAAATTGGTGTGGGGGGGGAAGAGAGATTCTGGGGTTCCGGAAAAGGGGAAAGCAGCCAGATACGCTGAAGGGAGGAGTACCATACGCCAGAGGTCTCCAACCTTTTTCGGTTGGCGGACCGGAGGGAAATGGAGAGGGAAGCATTTTATGCGCAGGCGCGCACACACTCACAAATGGGAGCACACGCGACGCAAACGGGGTGGTGCTAGTGCCCGTGTGACACTCGCTAGCACCTCCCCGTTTTTGCCACACGGCACCCCGTTTTCGCCACGCAGCGCTAGCACGAGTGGGGGTGAGTGTACGCACATGTGTGGGCGCACTGGCCAGCCTGTCTCACGGCCCGGTGGCCAGCAGGCCACAGCCTGGTAATGGACCCCAGCCCACAGGTTGGGGACTCCGCCATACGCCATGTGCCTGTGGCCACTGTTGTGACCACCCCACAATATGTCCTCAAAAATTCCCAACAGCTCCACTCGTGTTGGGCAAACGCTGCTAGGCTAGAAGGAGAGGTTGAGTTGATGCCATTTGCAGGTGCGCAAAGCCTCCAAACTAGGCCACTGCTTGACTCCTCCTTCCAGGTGGCAGTTTCCCAATAGTTTGTTGGAAAAGGTCACCATGAAGACCAGCTGGACAGCTGAAAATCCCCGTTAATCATATCAAGATACACCGAGAGACTCCCTAAATCAGTGATGGCGAACCTTTTAGAGCAGCGGTTCTCAACCTTTTTGAGGCTGCGACCCCGACCTGCACCGCGCATCGTGCATGCGTGACAGCCCGCATCCGCATGCGCGACAGCCCGCATCGTGCATACGTGGTGCGCGCGACGGCCCGCATCGTGCATGTGCGGTGCTACCCCGCACATGCGCAGTGCTGCCCCCTGCGCCGGCCGAGGGGAAAAATAATGGCGGACTGCGGTGTTTGGCGACCCCCGTGAAATGGTCGTTCGACCCCAAATGGGGTCGCGACCCACAGGTTGAGAACCGCTGTTTTAGAGGGCCCAAACTGCAACCCCAAACCCACTTATGCATCACCAGGTGCCAGGTGAGCGTGGCCCACTGGGTGGGCGTGACTGTGGTGGTCATGGCAGATTGGATGGCTGTGGCCAAGGTGGGCGTGATCACCTCGATGTTGCTCGTCGGGAGGGACACCTGTGGGGGCCAGACAGGGTTGGGGGAGATCCAGGGGGTCTCGGGCAGGTGGGGCGGTGGGCAGGAGGCTCGTCCTGCGGGGTGAGGCGAGGCAAGATGAGGCGAGGCAGGGCGGGGGCGCCATTGTCACAGGCCAAGGTGAGGCAGGGGCCGGGGCAGCTGCTGCCTGACACGATCGGCCCCTGTACACAGAGGTCAGTGAGCGCATGGGTGCTGGGATGCATCCGGCCGTGTGGGACCTCGGCAAGTTAGCGGGCAGCTGGTTGAAGGGGATGGTTGCCATCTCCGGGGCATGGCGTGCGTGCCCACAGAGAGGGCTAAGAGTTCCACCTCTGGCACGAGTGCCATAGGTTCGCCACCGCTGCCCTAAATGAACACTAGGGACCTCCAAGCACCAAACTGCAATGTATCCAATTATAGTTACAGCTAGTCCTCAACTTACAACAGTTCACTTAGTGAGCCTTCGAAGTTACAACGGCATTGAAAAAAGCGAGTTATGACCAATTCTCACACTTACGACCGCTGCCGCATCCCCCTGGTCATGTGATCAACATTTGGAGGCTTGGCAACTGACATGTACTGATGACGGCTGCAGTGCCCCAGGGTCACTTTTGTGATGCCCTTTTGTGACCTTCTGACAAACAACGTCAATGGGGAAAGCCGGATTCACTTCACAACCCTGTTCCTGACTGAACAACTTGTAGTGATTCCCTTAGCCACTTTGCCAAGAAAAGTCGTAAAACGATGCAAAATGAACTTAACAAATGCTTCACTTAGCAACAGGAATTTTGTGCTCAGTCGTGGTCGTACGTCGAGGACTACCTGTATAGAGGATACGTCTTCATTTTCTTTTCTTTTTTGGGGGGGACACTCTCTAAATCTGGTATCCCTCCAACTGCACCCCACACCCGATCCCCCAAAGTGTTGTTGGGTTTTTTTTTTGTTTTGTTTTTTTTAAATTTTAACATTTTTTATTATTAGATATCCATTTGTACATGTAAACAAAGAGGAGAAAAAAAGGGGTTCAAGTTAAAGCCATTCAACTTAATACAATCATTTTAAATTTGTAGACCTTCTTCACTCCGTATATCCAAGTTTAACTATAAACCAACTACATTTTAAAAAGTTTAACTTTTACTTCTTTTCAGATCAATCCATTGGACATCAAACAAACAAGTCATCTTATTAAAATTAATAATTTTCATGTCGATACTCCCATCCCTTCAACAAGTACATTCTTAGTCTATTTTATATATATCTTCCAATAATCAATAGATATATATTTGTATATGTAAACCAGGGGAAAATTCAAGTTAAATGCTATTCAACTTAATACAATCGATTTAAATTTGTAAACATTCCTCATTCCTTATGCCAAGATTTAACTATAAGCCAGACACATTTTCTTTGATTGGTGTTTCTCTTGTATGTAGTCTATCCACTGTTTCCAGTCTATCATATATTGTTCATTTGAGCGATCCTTCAAATATGCCGATATTTTAGCCATTTCTGCCAAATTTATTACTTTCAAAGTCCATTCTTCAATAGGTGGTATTTCTGGCTTCTTCCAGTATTGTCCCACCAGCAGTCTTGCTGCTGTGATCAAGTTCAGAATTAAGTTCGTCTCTGTGGTGGTACAGTCTTTTATGATCCCTAACAAAAACAACTGAGGTAGAAATTCAATACGCTTTTTCAAAATGGTTTGGAGTGTCCACCATATTTTTCTCCAGAAGGCTTTAATTTTTCTACATGTCCACACCGCAAGCAAACCAGCTCACTCCCTCCTCCAAAACTTACAGAGTGGGTGGCCAAGCTATGTTGCAAGGCATTAAGAAAGAAAAGGAGTGAAGAGAGGGGAAAAGATCACATGTAGATGTCAGAAAAGAAGAATGCAGCAAAAGTCTCACTTCAGCAAGAACGCCAATCTCTGGATTTCCAAACGGGTGGGAGGAAAAGAAAGTGGAATCTGGGAGGATAAAGCCGGGAGATAAGCCGGAACAGGAAGCTTCAACTTTGCCTTTCCTTATTTATTTGGGGTCCTTGGCTGCTTCCCCCTTCAGCCACTTCAGCTCCTCAGCCTATGTAGACAATCACCTAAATGTGAGCCAGCCGTGTGCTGCAGCGGCCAAAAAGGCCAACACAGTGCTAGGCTGCATTAACAGAGGGATAGAATCAGGATCACGCGAAGTGTTAATACCACTTTACAAGCCACACTTGGAATCCTGCATCCAGTTTTGGTCACCGCGATGCAAAAAAGATGCTGAGACTCTAGAAAGAGTGCAGAGAAGAGCAACAAACATGATTAGGGGACTGGAGGCTAAAAGATACAAGGAAAGGCTGCTGGAATTGGGGATGTCTAGTTTAACGAAAAGAAGGGCAAGGGGGGACAGGATAGTAGTCAGGGGCTGCCCCAAAGAAGAGGGAGTCAAGCTATTCTCCAAAATGCCTGAAGGCAGGACGAGAAGCAACGGATGGAAACTAACCAAAGAGAGAAGCAACCTAGAACTAAGGAGAAACTTCCTGACAGTGAGAACAATTAACCAGTGGAACAACCTGCCTCCAGAAGCGGTGAATGCTCCAACACTGGAAGTTTTTAAGAAGAGACTGGACAGCCATTTGTCTGAAATGGTATGGGGTTTCCTGCCTGAGTAAGGGGTTGGACTAGATGACCTCCAAGGTCCCTTCCAACTTTGTTATAATTCTATTCTATTCCGAATCAGACTCTTCCTGATTTTTAGCTCTCATAGGCCTTTGGCTTCCAGGTAACCCATGCACACATAGTCCTCGCTTAACAACCGATTGCTTTACAAACCTTCAAAGTTACAACACGGACACACACAGTTACTTATTATCCATCCTCATCACACACATACCTACACATCTGCAGTAATGTGCTCGCACTTCAGGCAACTGACTCACATTTACAACTGGCTGCCGTATTTTGCAGTCATGTCACTGCGATTGCGCAAGATGTTTTGCTGTTTTTTGGTCCCTGGATATGCTGGATTCGCTTAACTGCAGCTGCAGTAAAATTGCTCGTAAAACCAGATCCAGATCCAATGATACTTGCTTAACAGCCAGATCACTCAGTAATCAAAATTCTGATCCCATCTGTGGTTGTAAATTGAGAACTATCTGACAATACAATTTGTGTACCAGTTGCACCCATTCCAAGATGGGGAAGTGGTGATCAGAGTCACTCATGCCACAGCCACCTCTTGACTAGACTGCTGCAACACACTCTTCACGGGGTTACCCTTGAACAGCCTTTGGGAACTTCAGTGGGCCTCAGCTATCTAAACATCCTGGTCCATGGCACCCCACTCCGAAACAAATGCAGCTAAATGTAGTCTAGCAAAAGCAGCCTTCCAGTATTTGAGGGGCTGCCCCAAAGAAGAGGGAGTCAAGCTATTCTCCAAAGCACCTGAAAGGCGAAAAAGAAGCAACGGATGGAAACAAACCAAGGAGAGAAGCAACCTGGAAGTAAGGAGCAACTCCCAACAAAGAGAACAATCAACCAGTGGAACAGGAGTTGCCTTCAGATGTTGTGGGAGCTTCATCACTGGAAGCTTTCAAGCAGAGACTGGACTGCCATCTGTCAGAAATGGTGTAGGGCAGGGTTAGGCAACCTTGGCTCTTTTAGGACTCGTGGACTTCAACTCCCAGAACTCCTGAGCCAGTATGGGGGAAACTATGGCCCCTTCATGACTGGTGGACTTCAACTCCCAGAATTCCTGAGCCAGCCAGGCTGAGGGCAAAGGGAGAGGTTTCCAAGCTGAGCCATGCTGGCTGAGGAATTCTGGGAGTTGAAGTCCACAAGTCATGAAGGGGCCATAGTTCCCCCACGCTGGCTCAGGAATTCTGGGAGTTGAAGTCCACCAGTCATGAAGGGGCCATAGTTCCCCCATGTTGGCTCAGGAATTCTGGGAGTTGAAGTCCACGAGTCATAAAAGAGCCAAGGTTGCCTACCCCTGGTGTAGGGTCTCCTGCTTGGGTAGGAGTGAGGGGTTGGACTAGATGACCTACAACGGGGGGGGGGTCAAACTGCCGGCCTGTGGGCCGGATGCATCCTAGCGAAACCTCACCCACCCCGTTGCCAGCAATGGCTAAAAAGCCGCAATACGTCGCGACACGTCACGTGACATTGTGAGTTTTACACCCCTGACCTACATGATCCCTTCCAGCTGTTATTCTATTCTTAAGACATCTAAAAGGGGAAAAAAAATAATCCTCTGTTTTTGAATGACACGTGATCCAGGGAGAAACCCAAAGTCACAGGGGAAAAGGTGAGGGCAGGTTAAACTGAGTGGTCCTCCGAATTGAGGTACAGGGAGTCCTCCACCTACGACCACAATTGAGCCCAAAACCTCTGCTGTTAAGTGAGACATTTGTTAAGTGAGTTTTGCCCCCTTTTATGACCTTTCTTGCCTCGGTTGTTAAGGGAATCACTGCAGTCGTTAAGTCAGTAACTTGGTTGTTAAGTGAATCAGAATTCCCCTTCGACTTTGCTCACCCAGAAGGTCGCAAAAGGAGGATCACGTGACCCCGGGACACTGCGACCGTCATAAATATGAATCAGTTGCCAAGCGTCCGCATTTTGATCAAAGGACCACAGGGATGCTGCAGTGGTCGTTAACTGTAAAAAAAACAAACGGTGCTAAGTCACATTTTTCAGTGCCGTTGTAACTTTCAACGGTCACTAAGTGAACTTTGCTTGTCGGAGGGTCGCAAAAGGTGATCACATAACCTTGGGACACAGCAACGGATATAAATAGGAACCAGTTGGCAAGCCACTGAATTTGGATCACGTGATCATAGGGGTGCTGCAAAGCAGGGTTCCCCAACCGGGCTGCAGAAACGGCCAGCGAGCACATGCGCACACATGTGCATCCTCACTTGTGCAAGCAGTGTGCGAGTACGCAGGTTCGCTCCATTTAAGTGAGCAGGAGTTGTCCCTGCACGCCGCTTGCACAAATGGAGCTGCACACTTGCCAGCCACTCGTGTGGAACCATCCCTTCTTCCTCCTCCCGCCCCGGTCCACAAAGCCACAAAGGGAACTCTACTGTGAAGGTTGTAACTATGAAAAACAGTCATAAGTCACATTTGTCAGTGGCCCTGTGACTTTGAACGGTCACCAAATGAACAGTCGGGGCAGCTTATCCCCAAATAAAACAAAATAAAATTCAAATCAAAACCTAAAGGAAGTCATCAAAACAATGAACAATTAAAATTTACAGCTAAAAGAATGAAGACCAGAAGAGACAGAGAAAGACAGAGAGAGAAAGAGAAAAAGAGAGAGAGAGAGAGAGAAAGAAAGAAAGAAAGAAAGGAAGGAAGGAAGGAAGGAAGGAAGGAAGGAAGGAAGGAAGGAAGGAAGGAAGGAAGGAAGAAAACAAAACAAAACATTCTCTGCTCTGGGGGCCATCCAAGAGAAGGCCCTGATCTGCAGGGCTTCTGGGGCAGGTGGCCTCTTCCCAAAGGCCACGGAACCGGCAGATCCCACAGTGGGCAAGCTGAACCTGCAAGAGCCGAGACTTTAAAAGTCAGCACCATCCCAACATGTTCACACAACACCCTTAGCTTGCTTACTTCTTTCACCAAGTTATGGAATCTGCACAATTCATTGAATAATCTTGGGAGTAGTACAGGCAACAGTTCATTTAGCGACCGTTCAAAAGTTATAACAGCACTGAAAATAGAGACTTATGACCGTTTTTCACTGTTCCAGCATCCTCCCCCCCCCCATAGTCACCTGTTCAAAATTCAGATGCTTGGCAACTAATTCACATTTATGACGGTCGCATTATCACGTGATCCGCTTCTGCGATCTGCTGACAAGCCAAGTCCACGGGGGGAAGCCAGATTCACTTAACAGCCAGGTTACTAACTTAACAAGTGCAGCGATCCCCTTAACAATGGAAGGTTGTAAACTGGGGAAGGTTGTAAAACGGAAGACAAAATTCACTCAGCAAATGTCTCACTTCGCAGCATAAATGTTGGGCTCCCTTGCGGTCGTAAATAGAGGACTACCTGTATTAAATCACAATGGTGACACTATCTCGGCTTAGCCTGTAGAAGCCCTGCAGCCACTCGCTCTTGACCCAACTTGATGAAGTAGATCGTGTGAACGCAGCCTTTCCGTGTGTGTGTGTGTGTGTGTGTCAAAACTAAGATTCCTCCTGCTCCATTTTTTTTAGACCCCATCCTTCAGACGCGGCCCCCTCCCCCCCTCCTTTCCAACCTGCGCTCTCTGCGTCAGTCAACCCAGGCAATCACGTTGGCTGAGCACCATGGGCACTGTAGTTTAAACTTCACACATAAAACAAACCAGACACCACAACTTCAACCACAGTTTCTGCCTATTAAAAAAAAACACACAATTAATCCCAACTGCCGCAACCTCGTTTCCATTCTCAGCCTCCATAGGCATTTCTATAAGCTCAAAGTTTGGGATAAAACCTTTGCAAGCAAGCAAGCAAACAAACACACACAAAAATACAGGACAAATACTGCAATAGCACCAGATCCAGGAAGTTCTCGCAGAAATAAAACACCGTGTTTGCTCTAATCCTCCATTACCACCTGTTCATCCACAACTAAAGGTTAGTCCCCAATTTACAACCACCGTGGAGCCCAAAATTTCTGTTGCTAAGCGAGACATTTGTTAAGTGAGTTTTGCCCCATTTTAGGACCTCTCTGGCCACAGTCGTTAAGTGAATCACTGCAGTTAAGTTAGCCGCACCGTTATTCAGTGAATCCGCTTTCTCCACTGACCTTGTTTGTCAGACGGTCACATAAGGTCCATGACATGACACACACACACACACACACCCGCATTGCAACCGTCATAAATACGAGTCAGGCTGAATTTTGATCCCGTGACCGTGGGGAGGCGGCAAGGGTCCTAACTCTGAAAAAAGGGGCCTTTAGTCCCATTTTTCAGCGCTCTTGGAACTTTGAACGGTCACTAAACAAACTTGTTGTAAGTCGAGGACTACCTGGACTCCTGAAGCCAAGAGGGAAAGCACTCTGTGCATGCTCAGGGGGCCGTGCACGAAGACTAGCAACTAAAGTATACCCCCGCCCCTTTTTTATTTTTTGTTATTTTGCATCTTGGGACACAAGTCCGGCTCTGCTATCGGAGGGAAACTCTGTCCATGCTCAGAAATTCGGAGCAGGCGCAGAACGCCGCCTCGCCTGCAAGGGGAAGAGATGCCGGCCGGGGCTTCCCTCCGCGGAGCAGCGCCCGAAGTCCCCGGGGGAAGCCCAGCCCAGCCCAGCCCAGCCCGCCTTACCTTCGCGTGCCCCGCTTGCGGCTCCTGCGGCTCCCCCGGGCGTTCGCCTTCCCGAGGAGGCGCCTCCCCGCCTGGGCTCGCTCCGGCCGCGGCTGCCTCCTTCCTCCTCCCGCCGCCGCTCCCTTCCTCGCCGCCCCGCTGGAGGCGAAATAAAGGATCCCTGGCGCGGTTAACCCTTCGGGCTTGGCCGGGAAGTTGGACGCGGGGCAGGGCGGCGCGTTCCCACGAGGCGCGTCAGCCGTGCCTGGCGGAATCGTGGTTTGCTGGCAAATTTAGTGGCTTTCGCATCACACAAATACGCGCGCGCGCGCACACACACACACACACACACACACACACACACACACAGAGAGAGAGAGAGAGAACCACAGAGAGAGAGAGAGAGAGAGAGAGAGAGAGAGAGAGAGAGAGAGAGAGAGAGACACATACAGACACACACACAGAGACATACAGAGAGACACACACACACAGACACACACACACACACAGACAGACACAGACAAACAGACAGAGACACACACACACACAGACACGCACAGACACACACACACACACACACAGAGACACACAAAGAGAGAGAGACACACACACAGAGAGCACACAGAGAGACACACACAGACACACACACAGAGACACAGACACACACACACACACAGACACACACACAAACACACACACACACAGAGACAGACATGCGCGCGCGCACACACACACAGAGCTCACGGGACAGTCCAAACTATGGGTACTCCTTGACTTATACAACAGTTCATTGAGTGACGGTTGGAAGTTTCAACCCGGCCTGAAAAAAGGGATCTTGTGACCATTTTTTACACTTAACGACCGTCACGTGATCAGACCTTTGGCAACCGACTCATAGTTATGACCGTTTCAGTGGCCCGGGATCATGTGATTCCCCTTTTTGCAACCTTCTAATCAGCAAAGTCAATGGGGAAGCCAGATTCACTGAACAACCCTGTTGCTCACTTATCAGCCACGGTCGTAAAATGGGGCAAAACTCACTTAACACGTGTCTCCCTTAGCGGCATAAAGGTTGGGATCAATTGGAGTCGAGGGCTACCCGTAGGCTCGTTTTTTTTAGTTCAGAGTCTCCAGACAGGCTTCGCTTGAATTCGTTGGGTGGGAAGGAATCAGGAAGCCTTCAGATGTTTTGGCCATACTGTGGTGTGAATAGAGTGTATATCTGAATAGGGTGTCATGTGAACACGGATGCTGTTTTCTACTGGAGTTCAGGGTAAGCGGAGTCTTCTGAACACGGAACACAGAGCTATATTTTAGCCCAGGTCAGGGGTAGGCAACCTTTCATGACGCGTGGACTTCAACTCCCAGAATTCCTAAGCCAGCATGGGGAAACTGGCCCCTTCATGACTCGTGGACATCAACTCCCAGAATTCCTGAGCCAGCATGGGGGAACTATGGCCCCCCTCATGACGCGTGGACGACAACTCCCAGAATTCCTGAGCCAGCATGGGGGAACTATGGCCCCCTCATGACGCGTGGACTTCAACTCCCAGAATTCCTGAGCCAGCATGGGGGAACTATGGCCCCCTCATGACTTGTGGACTTCAACTCCCAGAATTCCTGAGCCAGCATGGGGGAATTGTGGCCCCCTCATGACTCGTGGACTTCAACTCCCAAAATTCCTGAGCCAGCATGGGGGAATTGTGGCCCCTTCATGACTCGTGGACATCAACTCCCAGAATTCCTGAGCCAGCATGGGGGAACTATGGCCCCCCTCATGACGCGTGGACTTCAACTCCCAGAATTCCTGAGCCAGCATGGGGGAACTATGGCCCCCTCATGACTCGTGGACTTCAACTCCCAGAATTCCTGAGCCAGCGTGAGGGAACTATGGCCCCCTCATGACTCATGGACTTCAACTCCCAGAATTCCTGAGCCAGCATGGGGGAACTATGGCCCCCTCATGACTCGTGGACTTCAACTCCCAAAATTCCTGAGCCAGCATGGGGGAATTGTGGCCCCTTCATGACTCGTGGACATCAACTCCCAGAATTCCTGAGCCAGCATGGGGGAACTATGGCCCCCCTCATGACGCGTGGACTTCAACTCCCAGAATTCCTGAGCCAGCATGGGGGAACTATGGCCCCCTCATGACTTGTGGACTTCAACTCCCAGAATTCCTGAGCCAGCATGGGGGAACTATGGCCCCCTCATGACTCGTGGACTTCAACTCCCAGAATTCCTGAGCCAGCGTGGGGGAACTATGGCCCCCTCATGACTCGTGGACTTCAACTCCCAGAATTCCTGAGCCAGCGTGGGAGAACTATGGCCCCCTCATGACTCGTGGACTTCAACTCCCAGAATTCCTGAGCCAGCGTGGGAGAACTATGGCCCCCTCATGACTCGTGGACTTCAACTCCCAGAATTCCTGAGCCAGCGTGAGGGAACTATGGCCCCCTCATGACTCATGGACTTCAACTCCCAGAATTCCTGAGCCAGCATGGGGGAACTGTGGTCCCTTCATGACGCGTGGACTTCAACTCCCAGAATACCTGAGCCAGCGTGAGGGACCTATGGCCCATCATGACTCGTGGACTTCAACTCCCAGAATTCCTGAGCCAGCATGGGGGAACTATGGCCCCCTCATGACTCGTGGACTTCAACTCCCAGAATACCTGAGCCAGCGTGAGGGACCTATGGCCCATCATGACTCGTGGACTTCAACTCCCAGAATTCCTGAGCCAGCGTGGGGGAACTATGGCCCATCATGACTCGTGGACTTTAACTCCCAGAATTCCTGAGCCAGCGTGAGGGAACTATGGCCCCCTCATGACTCGTGGACTTCAACTCCCAGAATTCCTGAGCCAGCATGGGGGAACTGTGGTCCCTTCATGACGCGTGGACTTCAACTCCCAGAATACCTGAGCCAGCGTGAGGGACCTATGGCCCATCATGACTCGTGGACTTCAACTCCCAGAATTCCTGAGCCAGCGTGGGGGAACTATGGCCCATCATGACTCGTGGACTTCAACTCCCAGAATTCCTGAGCCAGCGTGGGGGAACTATGGCCCCCTCATGACTCGTGGACTTCAACTCCCAGAATTCCTGAGCCAGCGTGGGGGAACTATGGCCCCCTCATGACTCGTGGACTTCAACTCCCAGAATTCCTGAGCCAGCGTGGGGGAACTATGGCCCATCATGACTCGTGGACTTCAACTCCCAGAATTCCTGAGCCAGCGTGGGGGAACTATGGCCCCCTCATGACGCGTGGACTTCAACTCCCAGAATTCCTGAGCCAGCATAGCATAGTTGAAGTCCACAAGTCATAAAAGAGCCAAGGTTGCCTACCCCTGGCCCAGCTCAACTTCACAAAGTAGCTTTCCAAAGTGTGGACTTCAGTTCCCAGAATTCTCCACCCACCTTGCTGAATGTTGGAATTCCATGTCCACAGCATAGCTGGCTGAGGAATTCTGGGAGTTGAAGTTCACACGTATGAAGGCTGCTCAGGTTCAGAACACTGGCTTAATGAATTGCGCAAAACACACACAAACACACCCAGATACTTGAAGGTTTCTCAACCCACACTTTCCACCCAGATCGTAAGAGGACATTTTTCTGGCTGTCAGGGAATCGACAGCCCTGCTCAGCTGTGGAAGGACGCAAAGTGACCTTGGGCCATTGTTGTGTGTGTGTGTGGGTGTGTGATCCAGCACCTTCATCTGCTTACTGAGTTAACTCATAAAGGTGATCCTCGTGTTACGACCACAATTGAGCCCAACATTTATGTTGCTGAGTGAAACATTTGTTAAGTGAGTTTTCCCCATTTTACAAGTTTTTCTTGCCACGGTTGTTAAGTGAAGCACTGCATTTGTCAAGTCAGTAACCCGGTTAAGTGAACCTGGCTTCCCGTTGACTTTGCTTGGGAGACAAAGGGACACTGCAACCATCACCAATAGGAGTCAGCGGCCAAGTGTCTGAATTTTGATCAGGTGACCCTGACCCTACAGAAAAATGGACACAAGAACAAAGTGCTCCTGAGCATGCGTGGATTGCTATCCCTGACTGGTTCGCCTCTGATACAGATGGAAGCTTATAGGCCTGAAATTAAATTAATCTCTTTGTTGAGAAGAGGAAAGCTGGAAGAGAAGAAATTCTAGGGAAATTCTCAGGAAATTAAATTCAGAAGAGCAACTAAGATAATTAAAGGCCTGGAGACTAAAACATAGGCCAATGATGGCGGACCTTTTAGACACCGAATGCCCAAACTGCAACCCAAAACCCACTTATGCATCGTTGGGTGCTGGGTGGGTGTGGCCCATTGGGTGGGCGTGGCTGCGGTGGTAACGGCAGACTGGGTGGGACTAAAAAGTTCAGTCAATCAATTCCAACTTTGCGAGATTTTTTTTTCCCGCGAGAAGTTGAAATTGACTGATTGATTGAACTTTTTTTTTTTTTTTGCACCCGGCGGCAGAGGCCTAAAGCGAAAAGGTTTTATAAAACCCAGCGGAAGGCCTAGGACTGGGGCGACGGCGTGCGCGCCCACAGAGAGGGCTCTGAGTGCCGCCTCTGGCACCCGTGCCGTAGGTTCGCCACCATTGACGTATGAAGAACCGTCGCAGGACTTGGGTCTCTACTGTATTCTACTTAGTGTATGGCAACATCACAATTACATTATTGACCAGCAAATATGAAACAGTTTACTCCAGAGTAAATAGCCTGCCACTCACATAGTCGGGGTCTTTTACCATTCGCGATCAAGCAGCTGTTCATCTCATTACAGATAAGGCCACAACTTACCACCACAATGGAGCTCAAAATTTCCGCTGCTAAGTGAGATGGTGCTCAAGTGAGTTTTGCCCCAATTTTATGACCTTTCCTGCCACCGTTGTTAACTAAATCATTGTTCTGAAGTTAGTAACACGGTCGTTAAAGTCAGCCTAGAGAGAAGAAGGACTATGGGTGGCCTAATAGCAGTATTCCAGTATTTGAGGGGCTGCCCCAAAGAAGAGGGAGTCAAGCTAGTCCCCAAAGCGCCTGAAGGCAGGACAAGAAGCAACGGATGGAAATGAATCAAGGAGAGAAGCAACCTGGAATTAAGGAGAAACTTCCTGACAGTGAGGACAATTAACCAGTGGAACTGCTTGTCTCCAGAAGTTGTAGGTGCCCCATCCCTGGAGGCTTTTAAGAAGAGACTAAACAGCCACTTGTCTGAAATGGTATAAAGAATCCTGGTTGAGCAGGGGGCTGGACTAGAAGACCTCCCAGGTCCCTTCCAGCTCTATTCTGATTCAATTATTCTCCCATATCCTATATTCCAGAAATGGATAAAAATGGGATTGCAGCCCTGGCGACTTTGGCCTTGCATAGTCAGAAACACCAGCAGGTCTCAGGCCAGGGGGAGCAACTCGGGCCCCTTTATGACCTGTGGACTTCAACTCCCAGAATTCCTGAGCCAGTGTGCGCTAGACTGACGTTTGTCTGCAAGAGGTTAATTCAGAGCACAAATCTGGGAGTGATAAGACAGATAAGGTTGGGGACACGCCCAGATAAGGACTATGCACACGGAAACATGCCACATTTCATGCCAACTCACACGCATGTGTGTGGAGACAGGGTGGAGGCTGGGTGGACATGGGCTAAGGAAGTTACATGCCAACAATCCTTCTACCATTTCCCAAATGCAAAGATCCTGGGTTTGGCTTCACAGAACACAGTAAGCCACTGCTAGCTTAAGCCAGGTTTGTTTAACGGGTGTCTGTTATGTTTTTCTTCTTTTACGGTTTTATTTTTGTCGCTACAGATCGTCCTCAACTGATAACCATTTGTTTAGCATCCATTCAAATTTATAATGGCACTGAAAACAGTATTTGCGATTAAGATCGTTGTAGCATCCCTGGGGTCACACAATCAAAATTTGGGTGCTTGGCAACTGGGCGTGTATTTATGAAACAGGTAGTCCTTCACTTACAACCAGTCCCAAATTTCTGTTCTTAAGTGAGACATTTGTTAAGTGTGGCTTTGCCCCATTTTACGACTTTCCTTGCCACAGTGGTTAAGTGAATCACTGCAGGTAATAAATCAGTAACCCGTTTGTTAAGTGAATCCCTGCAGTTGATAAGTTAGTAACCTGGTTGTTAAGTGAATCCGGCTTCCCCATTGACTATGTCGCTAAAGGGGATCACGTGACCTTGGGATGTAGCACCGGTCATAAATATGAGTTGCCAAGCGCCCTGAATTTTAATCATGTGACCATGGGGATGCTGCAAAGGTCGTAACTGTGAAAAATGGTCATAAGTCACTTTTTTCAGTGCCGCTGTAACTTTGAATGGTCACTAAATGAACTGGTGCACCAGTTGCGGCCCTATTTGGACCGAGAGTCTCTTCTCACAGTCACTCATGCCCTTATCACCTCGAGGCTCGACTACTGCAATGCTCTCTACATGGGGCTACCTTTGAAAAACATTCGGAGACTTCAGGTAATGCAGAATGCAGCCGCGCGAGCAGTGTTGGGCCTGCCCAGAAATGCCCACATTTCGGCATCACTCCGCGAGCTGCATTGGCTGCCAATTGGTCTCCGAGCCCAATTCAAAGTGTTGGTTATGACCTATAAAGCCCTACATGGCATCAGACCAGGTTATTTACGGGACCGTCTGCTGCCTCATGAATCCCAGCGGCCGGTTAGGGCCCACAGAGTGGGCCTTCTCCAGGTCCCGTCAGCCAGACAGTGTCGCCTGGCGGGGCCTAGGGGAAGAGCCTTCTCTGTTGCGGCCCCGGCCCTCTGGAATCAACTCCCCCCGGAGATCCGTGTCGCCCCCACCCTCTCCGCCTTTCGCAAACTGCTTAAAACACACCTTTGCCGGCAGGCCTGGGGCAGTTAACATCCTGCCCCTAGCCAGTGTATGTTTGTGTGTATGTTTGTGGAATGATTGGTTTTTCTTTTTTAACTTAGGGGTTTTTATATTTATGTATTTTACTGTGATTTCTATTATGTTGTCAGCCGCCCTGAGTTCTCCGGAATAGGGCGGCATAGAAGTCAAATTAAATAATAATAATAATAATAATAATAATAATAATAATAATAATAATAATAATAAATAACTGTTGTAAGTTGAGGACTAGCTGTAGTTGCAGTATCCCAGGATCACGTGATCCCCATTTGCATCCTCCCTGGCCGGCTTCCAACAAACTAAGTCAATGACGGAAGCCAGATTCCCTTAGGGACCACCGTGATTTGCTTAGCAACTATAGCAATAGCCCTTAGACTTATATACCGCTTCACAGGGCTCTACAGGACAGCCTCTTGTCCCCCAACCATCTGGGTCCTCATTTTACCGACCTTGGAAGGACGGAAGGCTGAGTCAGCCTTAAACTACGGCCAAAAGGTCATAAAACTGGGCATTGCTCAAGTAACTACCTTGCTTAGCAATGGACATTCTGACCTCAGTGGTGATCAGAAATGGAGGACTACCTTTACTTGTTGTAAGTCAAGGACTATTCCAACAGTCAGGGGAGCTTACCCCCAAATAAAACAAAATAAAATTCAAATCAAAACCTAAAGGAAGTCATCAAAACAATGAACGATTAAAATGTACAGCTAAAAGAATGAAGACCAGAAGAGACAGAGAAAGACAGAGAGAGAGAGAAAGAGAACAAAAAGAGACAGAGAAACCATTTGGGTTTTAGCAGGTTGTGAGAAGTCAAGCCTTCATCCTAGCACAGAGGTTCTCAACCTTTTTCAGGCTGCGACCCCGAGCTGCGCCACGCATGCGCGGCGCGACCCCGACCTGCACCGCGCATGCGCGGCACGACGGCCCGCATCGTGCATGCGTGGCGCGCGTGCGACGGCCTGCATCATGCATGCGCGGCACGACTGCCCGCATTGCACATGAGCGACGCGACGGCCCACATTGCGCATGCGCGGCACGCCGGCACGCATCGCGCATGCGCAGCGCACGCATGACGGTCCGCATCGCGCATGCGCGGCGTGATGGTCCGCATCGCGCGTGTGCAGTGCTACCCCGCGCATGCGTGGTGCTGCCCCCTGTGCCGGCCGAGTGGAAAAGGGGAAAAAAATGGCGGACTGCGTTGTTTGGCGACCCCCGTGAAATGTTCGTTCGACCCCAAATGGGGTCGCGACCCACAGGTTGAGAACCGCTGTCCTAGCAGGTTGTGAGACCCATTTCATTTTACTTGAAGATGACTTGCTGATTGGAAAATTCCACCTTCCATGGAGATGGTCACTGAGTTTGGTTGACCCGGGTTAGAGTTTAGGCAATTGTTTGAACAGAGCCATGAAGTCGAAGCCAGATAGGTGGCATATAAATTGAATAAGTAATAAGTATCCCTGCCTAACTGGTCTCCCTCAGCATACCCTAGCTGTGAAATGGGCATAAGAGAACTTGTTGACCTTTTTGTTCAGTGTGTTGTGTGAATTATTGGCAGCAACCTGGGAAAAAGCTTGATGGGACTAACTTCAGTTGGGAAGTCAGCTACCTGTCCAGTCAGGACAGGGCAGAGGGGGGCTAGTGTGCTCTGCAAGCACGCCAGCTCTCAAACACCTGTCAACTGCATTCATACAACACATGTTGTATGCATTCATATAACACATGCCTCCAGAAGTGGTGAATGCTCCAACACTGGAAGTTTTAAAGAGACTGGACAACCATTTGCCTGAAATGGTACAGGGTTTCCTGCCTGAACAGGGGGTGGGACTAGATGACCTCCAAGGTCCCTTTCAACTTCATTGCTATAATTATTATGAAGAAACTGGACAGCCATTTGTCTGAAATGGTACAGGGTTTCCTGCCTGAGCAGGGGGTGGGACTAGATGACCTCTAAGGTCCCTTCTAGTTCTGTTATTTTATTTTACATCCTGAGTTCTCAGAGGCCACAGAACCAAACGAAGTACGTTCACGCAAAATGCAAATCCAGAAAAAGCAAGTCAGTATGCATAGGACATGGTATGAATGTAGCTGACCTGTTAATACAGGTCATCCTCGACTTATGACCACTACTGGTCTCAACATTTCTGTTGTTAAGAGAGACATCTATTAAGTGAGTTTTGCCCCATGTCATGGCATTTCTTGCCACTGTTGTTAAGTGAATCACTGAAGTTGATAAGTTAATAACCCAGTGGTTAAGTGAATCCCGTTTCTCCATTGTCTTTGCTTGTCGGAAGGTCACAAAAGGGGGAAATCACATGACCCCAGGACACGGCAACGATCACAAACACACAAGTCAATGGCCAAGTGCCTGAATTTGGATCATGTGACCCTGGGGATGCTGCAACGGTCGTAAGACGGAAAAACGGTCCTACTTTGAACGGTCACTAAACGCAGTGTTGCAAGTTGAGGACTCGCTGTATGGTGGGAGAACCTATCCAATTGTTCTATTTCCGCCCTCTTGAACCTCCAGATTCCTCTCTAGGACATGGGTAACAAGGCCAGGGGGTCCCAAAGTTGCTTTTGCAAGAGGCAACTGGATTGCTTTGGTTTGTTCTTTGAAGACGTTTCGCTTCTCATCCGAGAAGCTTCTTCAGCTCTGACTGGATGGTGGGGAAGGGAAAGATTTATATTCCGGAGGACACAAAGAATCCTGCAAGTGGCCTCAACGACTCTCTAAAACAGGGCTTTTCAACCAGTGGTACGGGGACCCCCTGTGGTCCATTGGCACCTGGCAGGTGGTACGTGACCATCCTAGAAAAGGGGTAGCGGGGGAGGGGAATGAGCTGAACGGGGGGGGGGGGGCAGCACCGCACAAGCCTGAGCGAGAGACGGCTGGAGCTGCAGGGCTGTCAGGGCTCAGCGGAAGAGCCAGGATCAGCGCCGCTTTCCAGCTGATCGTGCTTCTTCGGGGCTGTCAGGGCTCAGTGGAAGCGCCTGGATCAGCGCCAGGCTTCAGCTGGAAAGCAGCACTGCTCCTGGTGCTTCTGCTGAGCCCAGAAGAAGAGCCGATCGGCTGGAATGTTGCAGCCTCTCCAGGGTCTTGTGATTTACATTCAGATGCTTGGCAACGGATTCATATTTATGACAGTCACAGTGTCCCAGGGTCATGTGAAGGGACCAAAACCTGCTGCAACCACCCAGCAGATGGGGGGGGGAATAAAAACCAAACACCCCCCCACCCCACCCTGCTGCCAATCCTCAACAGAAATGCTCACAACAATGAAAACCTCGGACAGGAGGAAGAGCGCCGCCGGGCGGGCAGGCAGGTGTCTTGCTCAGCTGTGGCTTGGGGGGTACTTTTTTCAGTGCCATTGTAACTACGAACAGTCACTAAGCGAACTGTTGTAAGTTGAGGACTACCTGTACTTTATCCCTTTTTTTCTTTTTGGGGGGGGTCATCAAGTTTTTGACACCTTGCTAGGCGACGGGTGGTCCTCGGATGTCGCCATATCCTAAAAGTGGTAGAATGGTTGAAAAGGTTGAAAAGCCCTGATCTAAAAGGATGCATGTAAATCTTCCCTTCCCCACCATCCAGTCAGAGCGGAAGAAGCTTCCTGGAGGAGAAGCGAAACATTTTCAAAGAAAAACAAAGGAAGTCCAGTTGCCTCCTGAAAAAAAACACAAAGCATCTTTGGGACAACCAGGAGTTGGAGGACGGAGAATCTCCATAGACACAACCCCGGGGTTCTCCTTACCTTTCCAGTAGAAAGCAACCCCTCTCCGGAGAGATCCCACCAAGGTGCCGGGAGGCTGGCCACATCTTCCTGGAAGACGGGGTTCCTCATTTCAAAGACAGAGAACATGGGGGGGGGAGAATTGGGGGACGCCCCTCCAAAGACTGCAGGGTCCCTTCCCGGAGGGCAGAGAAGCCGGCTGAGTGCTGGGCCGGCCTTCTGGCAGGGTGTGGGGTAAACAGCTGCCCAGCCGTGAAGACCAGACCAGACCAGGCTGAGGGGGTGAGGAATCCTGGAAAAATATGTGTCCAGGGAACAAAAGCTGCCGTGTGTGTCCATTCGACGTCCTACGAGGCATTTTTTTCTGTTGGCACCGCAGAATTCCTGGTCTTGTGTGGGCAGCAGCTTTGAACCTTAGGCTGCTTTTGCTGCCCCCTGCCTAACTGAGAAAGCTGAACAACTGGCTGGGAAGAGAGGCCTGCAAGTCTAGTGGGTAGATGGAAAAAGGAGAGGCAGAAAATGCAGGGCCATTTTATAGAATAGAATAGAATAGAATAGAATAGAATAGAATAGAATAGAATAGAATAGAATAGAATAGAATAGAATAGAATAGAATAGAATAGAATAGAATAGAATAGAAATTTGGAATGGAACAGAACAGAATAGAATATGGAATGGAATGGAATGGAATGGAATAGAATAGAATAGAATAGAATAGAATAGAATAGAATAGAATAGAATAGAATAGAATAGAATAGAATAGAATATGGAATGGAATGGAATGGAATGGAATGGAATAGAATAGAATAGAATAGAATAGAATAGAATATGGAATGGAATGGAATAGAATGGAATGGAATAGAATAGAATAGAATAGAATAGAATAGAATAGAATAGAATAGAATAGAATAGAATAGAATAGAATATGGAATGGAACGGAACGGAACGGAACGGAACGGAATAGAATAGAATAGAATGGAATAGAATAGAATAGAATAGAATAGAATAGAATAGAATAGAATAGAATATGGAATGGAATAGAATAGAATAGAATAGAATAGAATAGAATAGAATAGAATAGAATAGAATAGAATAGAATAGAATAGAATAGAATAGAATATGGAATGGAATGGAATGGAATGGAATAGAATAGAATAGAATAGAATAGAATAGAATAGAATAGAATAGAATAGAATAGAATAGAATAGAATATGGAATGGAATGGAATGGAACGGAACGGAACGGAACGGAATAGAATAGAATAGAATAGAATAGAATATGGAATGGAATGGAATAGAATAGAATAGAATAGAATAGAATAGAATAGAATAGAATAGAATAGAATAGAATAGAATATGGAATGGAATGGAATGGAATGGAATGGAATGGAATGGAATAGAATAGAATAGAATAGAATAGAATAGAATAGAATAGAATAGAATAGAATAGAATAGAATAGAATAGAATAGAATAGAATAGAAATTTGGAATGGAACAGAACAGAACAGAATAGAATACGGAATGGAATAGAATATGGAATGGAATAGAATATGGAATGGAATAGAATATGGAATGGAATAGAATGGAATAGAATAGAATAGAATAGAAATTTGGAATGGAAGAGAACAGAATAGAATATGGAATGGAATAGAATAGAATAGAATAGAATAGAATAGAATAGAATAGAATAGAATATGGAATGGAATGGAATGGAATGGAATGGAATGGAATGGAATAGAATAGAATAGAATAGAATAGAATATGGAATGGAATGGAATGGAATAGAATATGGAATGGAATGGAATGGAATGGAATAGAATAGAATAGAATAGAATAGAATAGAATAGAATAGAATAGAATAGAATATGGAATGGAATGGAATAGAATAGAACAGAACAGAACAGAACAGAACAGAACAGAACAGAATAGAATAGAATAGAATAGAATAGAATAGAATAGAATAGAATAGAATATGGAATGGAATGGAATGGAATAGAATAGAACAGAACAGAACAGAACAGAACAGAACAGAACAGAACAGAACAGAACAGAACAGAACAGAATAGAATAGAATAGAATAGAATAGAATAGAATAGAATAGAATAGAATAGAAATTTGGAATGGAACAGAACAGAATAGAATATGGAATGGAATGGAATGGAATGGAATAGAATAGAATAGAATAGAATAGAATAGAATAGAATAGAATAGAATAGAATAGAATAGAATAGAATAGAATAGAATAGAATAGAAATTTGGAATGGAACAGAACAGAATAGAATATGGAATGGAATGGAATGGAATGGAATGGAATGGAATAGAATAGAATAGAACAGAATAGAATATAATAGAATATGGAATGGAATGGAATAATAGAATAGAATAGAATAGAATAGAATAGAATAGAATAGAATAGAATAGAATAGAATAGAATAGAATAGAATAGAATAGAATAGAATAGAAATTTGGAATGGAACAGAACAGAACAGAATAGAATATGGAATGGAATAGAATAGAATAGAATAGAATAGAATAGAATAGAATAGAATAGAATAGAATAGAATAGAATAGAATAGAATAGAAATTTGGAATGGAACAGAACAGAACAGAATAGAATATGGAATGGAATGGAATGGAATAGAATAGAATAGAATAGAATAGAATAGAATAGAATAGAATAGAATAGAATAGAATAGAATAGAATAGAATAGAATAGAATAGAAATTTGGAATGGAACAGAACAGAACAGAATAGAATATGGAATGGAATAGAATAGAATAGAATAGAATAGAATAGAATAGAATATGGAATGGAATGGAATGGAATGGAATGGAATGGAATAGAATAGAATGGAATAGAATAGAATAGAATAGAATAGAAATTTGGAATGGAACAGAACAGAACAGAATAGAATATGGAATGGAATGGAATGGAATGGAATAGAATAGAATAGAATAGAATAGAATAGAATAGAATAGAATAGAATAGAATAGAATAGAATAGAATAGAGCTGGAAGGGACTTTGGAGGTCTTCTAGTCCAGCCCACTGCTCAAGCAGGAGAACCTATACCATCTGAGACAGGTGATGGTCTTTGACCCTTGCTGATCTCATTCGTGTTATTTTCTTGACAACAATCACAGAAAAGGGGTGCTATTGCATAGCCTTTTCAGGATCAGCTAAGGTCAGCTGCGGCTGCAACCGCATTCAGGATTTTTTCTCAGTGACAATAAGGAAGTAGCTTTTCCTTGCCGTCCTTCCCAGTTTTACAAGTCTGGTTTCTGCGCTAGGATTTCCTGGGGGCCTCTTATCCATATCTTAACCAGATTTGACCCTATGTATTTTTTTTTCAAGATCAGCCACGATCAGAGGAAGAAAAAAAGGCTGTAAAAAGGCACGACAGTGTTCATGGTGCATAATTCAATTCTGCAGGTCTCCGATAGAGTAACCAAACAAGGCAGACCTAGACTTCAACAGATAGTTAGAACTGCAGAAAAAACAATCGCTACCAGCCTGCTTTCCATTGAGGAGCTGTATACTGCACGAGCCAGAAAGGGGGGCTGAGAAAATATCTACACACCCCTCACATCGTGGACATACACAGTTTCACTGTCAGAATCCTTACATTCACGTTCTCTACTCAAGACGACACTATAGGGCATTGCACACCAGAACAACTACATGCAGGAACAGTTCCCCCCCCCCATGCTGTCACTCAGCTAAACAACCAATTTCTATAACCCTGTCAAACTACTTAGTAAAGCTGTACTACTATGATTCTCCTCCTCTTTCCTATTACTCTACCTATCCTTATCTTCTTGCGACTATAACTTCGTTGCTTGTATCTTACAATTTATATTGTTTTATTTAGTCTCCTACTACGATTTATGTTGTTTGCTTAGCTGGTATCCTATGACTATTGCTAAGTATTGCACCTTATGAGTTATGATGAATGTGTTGTATTTTATGATTTGTGATGAATGCATTTTTTAGCTTGAGCATGATCACGATTTATCATTATTGCTTGTATGTACACTGAGAGCTTCTGCACCAGAGACAAATTCCTTGTGTGTCCAACCATACTTGGCCATACTTGCGCGATTCAGCCCGTCGCACCGTGCATGCGCAGTTTGGCCCGTCGCGCCATGCATGCACTGTTCGGCCCGTCGCACGTGCGCCGTGCATGCGGGATTCGGGCCGTTGCGCTGCACATGCGTGGTTCAACCTGTCGCGTGCACGCCGTGCATGCGCGATTCGGCCCGTCGCGCCGTGCATGCGCGGTTTGGCCCGTCGCACGCGCGCCACGCATGCGCAGTTCGGCTTGTCGCGGCACACATGCGCGGTGCAGGTTGGGGTCACGCCGCGCATGGGCGGCGCAGGTGGGGTCTCGGCCTGCAAAAGGTTGAGAACCGTTGGCCTAGAGGGAAAGAGGCCAGGATATGTGGGGAGAGCAATAGCAACAGCACTTAGACTTATGCAGGCAGTCCTCGACTTAACAGCAGTTCGTTTAGTGACCGTTCAAAGTTGCAACGGAACTGAAAAAAAAGTGACTGAGGACCATTTTTCACACTGACGACCGTTTCAGCATCCCCACGGTCACATGATCAAAATTCAGATGCTTGGCAACTGACTCATATTTATGACCGTTGCCATGTCCTGGGGCAGGGGGCGTCATGTGATCCCTTTTTGCGACCTCCTGACAAGGGGAAAGCCAGATTCACTTAACGACCAGGTTACTAACTTAACAGCTGCAGCGATTCACGTAGCTGTGGCAAGAAAGGTCGTCGAATGGGGCAAAATGAACTGAGCAAATGTTTCACTTAGCCAACAGAAATTTTGGGCTTAATTGTTGGTCGTAAGCGGAGAACTACCCGTATACTACTTCACAGTGCTTTACAGCCCTCTCTACGTGGCTTACAGAGTCAGCATATTTGCCCCCAATAATCTGGGTCCTCGTTTTACCGGCCTTGGAAAGCGGAGTCAATCTCGAGCCAGTCAGGATCGAACTGCTGGCAGTGGGCAGAGTCAGCCTGCAATCCTGCATTCTAACCACTGTGCCGGTATGGCTTATGGGGCTCTCACAGAGGAAAAAGAAGGAAAACCATCGCGCCAATATTTCTGAAGTCGAAATGATGGGGACTGGAGGCTAAACCATACGGTGAATGATTGCGGAACTAGATATGACTACTCCAGTGTAGAAGAGAACTAGGGCTGATATCATAGCAGTCCTCCAGTATTTATGGGGCTGTCAGAGAAGAGGGGTGTCAACATCCAGCTTGCGAATCCAAATAAAGCCCCAGCTTCATTCCGTTTCCGAAAATCTTATTGTTTATTGCAGCGGTTCTCAACCTTTCTCAAGCTGCGACCCCGACCTGCACCGCGCATGCGCGGCGCGACCCCGACCTGCACCGCACATGTGCGGTGGGACAGCCCGCACCGCACATGCACGGCGGCCCGCATCGCGCTTGCGTGGTGCGACGGCCCGCATCGTGCATGCGCGGTGCTACCCCCTGCGCCAGCCGAGGGGAAAAGGGGAAAAAAATGGCGGACTGTGTTGTTTGGCGACCCCCGTGAAATGGTCGTTCGACCCCAAATGGGGTCGCGACCCACAGGTTGAGAACTGCTGGTTTATTGAATACACGGCATGGTAATTTCGAAGCAAAACTTGGTACAGGAGATCCTATATTCTTCCGGACAAATGGCTGTCCAATTTCTTCTTAAAAGCCTCCAGTGTTGGAGCATCCACAACATCGGAAGGCAAGCAAGTTCCACTGGTTAATTGTCCTCCCTGCCAGGACATTTCTCCTTAATTCCAGGTTGCTTCTCTCCTTGGTTAGTTTTCATCCATTGCTTCTCGTCCGGCCTTCGGGTGCTTCTAACCTTTCTTCTTCAGCAGAGGCTGGATTCCTGCATCTCTCTCTCTCTCCCTGCAGACTGCTTCTCATGGCTCAAAGGAACAAAAAGGAATAAATCAATGGCAATCAAGAGGCCTATGGTACATTTTAAAGGAGGAACTTGATTTAAGATCCGCTTCAAAGGCTGGCTGGTGTGGTGATTGAACTGCAGGGGGCAGAGCCGGTGAATAAAAAACCTTTGTGTGTGTGAAAGTTTCTTCACAGCCTGGATCCCCAACTTCCTGCTTTGTGGCTGCCACAGGAACCAGCTGGAGGAGTGGTTTTTAAAAAGGCTTTCTGCCTTGGGAGGCTGGGGGAAAAAGCAGGTGGGGAGCCTACAACTCGGCGGGAAAGCCTTTAAACCTGCGCTACCGGGGTCTCCCATAGGCTTCTTGGTAGAGGCCCATTGGAGCCAAGAGGAAAAAGCACTTTAAAGAGAGCAGGGTAAGTGAAAGCAGCCCAGGCTAAGCCATTATCCTCCGAAGAAAACTATTTTGGGGGAAGGAAGTGCTTTAGAGCCACAAATTCTGGTTTGTCATCAGCCTCCAGTCTTGGGAAAGGTGACTGGTGCCCTCATGCTTTTGCGGGATCCTTCAGGGCTGGGGTTTGCCTGAAGGAGGGGGTCAGCTCCCCTTTTAAGTTTCCCATAATACAAATTGGGGTTTGTTTTTTTTTTGGAGGGGGGGGGCTTCAAGTCAATCCCGACTCCTGCACAAAGCCTGCACTTAGCCTGGCCTCTCCCATTGTGTGGCTGAAAGAGGCTTGGTCCAAAATCCTCCAGCCAGCTTTGTGCCTAAAACAGGATGGAAATTCACAGGGGGCCTGGTGCCTTTAACCCAGTGCTTCCGAAACCTGGGGAAATTACCCCAAATTGGGTAAAAGTGTTTTTTTTTTTCCTTTAGGTAACCCCACAGAAACCCAGTAGCTATCTCAGCTGGGACATCAGAAAGAAGAGGGGGTGGGGCAACCTGTTCTCCAAAGGACCCCAATGCAGGGCAAGAAGTAACGGGGGCGGTAAAAAGAGAAATCCAGCCTAGAAGGACGGAGAAATTTCCTGACGGAACAATTAACCAGTGGAACTCCTTGCCTCCAGAAGTTGTGGTTGTTCCATTACGGGAGGTTTTTAAGAAGAGACTGGAGACCCATTTGTCCCAAATGGTATAGCGCAGGGGTTCTCAACCTTGGCAACTTTAAGACTTGTGGACTTCAACTCCCAGAATTCCTCAGCCAGCAAAGCTGGCTGAGGAATTTTGGGAGTTGAAGTCCACAAGTCTTAAAGTTGCCAAGGTTGAGAACCCCTGGTATAGGGTCTCCTGCTCAGGTGGGGGGTGGACTAGAAGACCTCCAGGTCCCTTTCAACTCTGTTATTCTGTTATTTAAATAAGGACTTTTTTAATAAGCAGTTTGGTGTATTGAAGGCAAGAGTTTCAGAAGCCCTGCTTTATTTATTTATTATTTATTTATTTAACTGCTGCACCAGTGTTTTTCATAGCCACTTGAAGCTATGTGGACTTCAATTCCCAGAATTCCCCAGCATGCTGACTAGAGAATTCTGGGAGTTGAAGTCCACACATCTTAGAGTTCCTGAGGTTGAGAAAGCCCTAAGCATTGAAATGGTTTAGCCAGGTTGTGGGCTGCAAAAACATTAAATCAATGTTTCTCCACTTGGCAACTTGCAGTGTGGACTTCAGTTCCCAGAATTAAAGTTGCTAAGTTTGAGTTAGACTGCACTGCCTTAATGCTTGCATGATGTGCATTTACTTGGCAGGTCTGAGAAGCTGTTATTCCAGGTCTGGCCTGCCTGGAGAAGGAAACACTAAGGCGGGGTGAGCAACCGTGGCTCTTTTAGGACTTGTGGACTTCAACTCCCAGACCAGAATTCCTGAGCCAGCCATGCTGAGGAGAAAGGGAGAGGTTTCCAAGCTGAGCCATTCTGGCTCAGGAATTCTGGGAGTTGAAGTCCAAGTCTTTATAGCCTTGGGCAGGGGTAGGCAACCTTGGCCCTTTTATGACTGGTGGACTTCAACTCCCAGAATTCCTGAGCCAGCCATGCTGAGGGGAAAGGGAGAGGTTTCCAAGCTGAGCCAGGCTGGCTCAGGAATTCTGGGAGTTGAAGTCCACCAGTCATGAGGGGGGAAAAGTTTCCCTCATGCTGGCTCAGGAATTCTGGGAGTTGAAGTCCATGAGTCATGAAGGGGCCAAAGTTTCCCTCATGCTGGCTCAGGAATTCTGGGAGTTGAAGTCCAAGTCTTTATAGCCTTGGGCAGGGGTACGCAACCTTGGCTCTTTTATGACTTCTGGACTTCAACTCCCAGAATTCCTGAGCCAGCCATGCTGAGGAGAAAGGGAGAGGTTTCCAAGCTGAGCCATTCTGGCTCAGCGATTCTGGGAGTTGAAGTCCACGAGTCATGAAGGGGCCAAAGTTTTCCTCATGCTGGCTCAGGAATTCTGGGAGTTGAAGTCCACGAGTCATAAAGCAGCCTAGGCCTAGGCCAGAGTGAGGCAACCTTGGCTCTTTTATGACTTCTGGACTTCAACTCCCAGAATTCCTGAGCCAGCCATGCTGAGGAGAAAGGGAGAGGTTTCCAAGCTGAGCCATTCTGGCTCAGGGATTCTGGGAGTTGAAGTCCACGAGTCATGAAGGGGCCAAAGTTTCCCTCATGCTGGCTCAGGAATTCTGGGAGTTGAAGTCCACGAGTCATAAAGCAGCCTAGGCCTAGGCCAGAGTGAGGCAACCTTGGCTCTTTTAGGACTCGTGGACTTCAACTCCCAGAATTCCTCAACCATGCTGAAGTTGAAGTCCACGAGTCCTAAAAGAGCCCAGGTTGCCTATCCCTGCACTAAGGACTTGTGGGGATTGTCAGTGTGCTTGCTTGCAGTGCTGCTGCTGCTGTGAAATGCAGCACCAATTCCTCTGCCATTGTTCTATCTATGGAGCTATTTTGCCCAGGTTTCTTTTCACTTCCCGCAGTTAAACCAAAGTCATCCTTGTTAGAACATAAAATATAGAATATAAAGAGTTAGAAGGGGCCTTGGAAGTTTTCTAGTCCAACCGCCTGCTCAAGCAGGAGATCCTATATCCATTTCAGACAGGTGGCTGTCCAGTCTCTTCTTAAAAACCTCCAGTGATGGAGCTCTCACAGCTTCTGGAGGCAAGCTGTTCCACTGGTTAAATGTTCTCACTGTCAGGAAATCCCTTCTTAGTTCTAGGTTGGACTGCGTTTTGACAAGCTTCCTTCCATCGATTCCTGTCCTGCCTGCAGGTCCTTTGGAACAAGGCTTTTCAACCAGTGGTACGGGGACCACCTGGGGTACATGGGCACCTGGCAGGGGGTACGTGACCATCCTAGAAAAGGGGTAGCGGGGGAGGGGAATGAGCTGAACCGGGGGGCAGCACCGCACAAGCCTGAGCAAGAGACGGCTGGAGCTGCAGGGCTGTCGGGGCTCAGCGGAAGCGCCAGGATCAGTGCCGCTTTCCAGCTGATCGGCGCTTCGGGGCTGTCAGGGCTCAGCGGAAGCACCAGGATCAGCGTCAGGCTCCAGCTGCAGTTCGGCACTGATCCTGGTGCTTCTGCTGAGCCCTGAAGAAGCACCAATCAGCTGGAGCTCAGCGCTGATCCTGGCGCTTCTGCTGAGCCCAGAAGAAGCGCCGATCAGCTGGAATATTGCAGCCTCTCCAGGGTCTTGTGATTTACCTTCATATGCTTGGCAACTGATTCATATTTATGACGGTCACAGTGTCCCAGGGTCATGGGAAGGGATCAAAACCTGCTGCAACCACCCAGCAGACGGGGGGAATAAAAACCAAACACCCCCCCACCCCACCCCCGCTGCCAATCCTCCACAGAAATGCTCACAACAATGGTAACCTCGGACAGGAGGAAGAGCGCCGCCGGGCGGGCAGGCAGGTGTCTTGCTTGGCTGTGCCTTGGGGGGCACTTTTTTCAGTGCCATTGTAACTTCAAACAGTCACTAAGTGAACTGTTGTAAGTCGAGGACTACTTGTACTTTATCACTTTTTTCCTTTTTTTTTTTTGGTCATCAAATTTTTGACACCTTGCTAGGCGACGGGTGGTTCTCCGATGTTGCCATCTCCTAAAAGTGGTAGAATGGGTGAAAAGATTGAAAAGCCCTGCTTTGGAAAATAGGTTGCCCCCCTCTTCTTTGTGATGTTCCTATTGAAATAGTTACTGGGTTTGTGTGTTGTTATCTAAAGAAAAAGACTTTGACCCAATTTGGGGTAATTTACCCCAAAGCACTGGGTTAATAGCACCAGGCTAGATCGCTTCTTTCCTTGATTAGTTTCTATCTGTAGTTTCTTGTCTTGCCTTCCGGTGCTTTGGAAAATAAATTGACCCCCTCCTCTTTGGGGCAGCCCCTCAAATCCTGGACAAATGCTATCATGTCCTTCTTTTCTTTAAACTGGACATACCCAATTCCTGCAACCACTCTGCATATGTTTTAGCCTCAGTGCCCTAATCATCTTTGTGCTTCTTCTCTGCACTTTTTCCAAAGTCTCAACATCTTTTTTTTTTTTAAAGCGTGGTGACCAAAACTGGATGCCGTATTTCAAGTGTGGCCTTACTAAGGCTTTATAAAGCAGTACTAATACTTTACGTCAGTGTTTCTCAACCTTGACAATTTTAAGGCATGTGGACTTCAACTCCCAGAATTCCACAGCCAGCAATGCTGGCTGTGGAATTCTGGGAGTTGAAGTCCACATGCCTTAAAATTGTCAAGGTTGAGAAACACTGCTTTACGTGATTTTGATTCTATTATTCTATTTGTCTCTATTAATGCAGCCCAGGACTGGCTTTGGCCTTTTTGGCTGCTGCGACACACGGCTGGCTTATGTTTAAGTGGCTGTCCGTTAGGATTCCAATATCTATCTCACAGTTACTGCTATTAAGCCAGATTTCACCTAACCTGTATTTGTACGTTTAGTGTTTCTTTCCCAAGTGTAAGACCTTACTTTTCTCTACATTGAATTTTGTTGGATAGGGCCCAGGGTTCAAGTCAGTGCTCTCCTTCTGGCTTCACACCCAACATTGTGTATGTATGTTTGTATGTCTGTTCCTGGATGATTGGTTTTTTTTTTTAATTAATGGGTTTATAATGTATTTTAATGTTAGATTTCTTTATGTTAGTATTCATGTTGTGAGCCGCCCTGAGTTCTTGGAATAGGGCGGCATAGAACTCTAATAAATAATAATAATAATAATAATAATAATAATAATAATAACAACAACAACAACAACAACATTGTACCCCGGGCAAAGCAATTGGATTAAAAGGTTTGCAAAAATCTGAACTGTCAGTAGATGACACCAAAGAGATAGTACGCTCCCAAAATACAGAAAACTGATTGCTGCCACTGGAGATTTTATTTTATTCATTCATTTTGCTGCTCAGCTCTCATTGTCTCATTGTCTGCTGTATGTCGTGTGTAAAGATTAGACTGTTAATACTATAATTCAAAGGAATGGGGGGAAAAAAATCTAAGCCAAGACTTAGGGTTAGGGTGAAATATCACTCTTTTGTTTGTGGAGTTGAGGACCCTTATTTAATGATACATTTTTACGACCACAATTGAGCCCAAAATGTATGTTACCGAATTACGACCACAATTGAGCCCAAAATGTATGTTACCAGGTGAGAAATTTCTTAACTGAGTTTTGCCCCATTTTACGACTTTTCTTGCCACGGTTGTTAAGGGAACCACTGCAGTTGATCATTTAGTAACACGGTCATTAAGCGAATCTGAGTTCCCCATTGACTTTGCATGTCAGGAGGTCGCAAAAAGGGATCACCTGACCCTGGGACGCAGCAATGGTCATAAGTATGAACCAGTTGTCATGCATTTGAATTTTAATCACGTGACCCTGGGGATGTTGCGATGGTTGTAAGTGTGAAAAACGGTCATACATCAGTTTTTATTGTCCCGTTGTAACTTCGAATGGCCAACACCCCAACTGTTGTAAGTCGGGGACTACCTGTAATTTGCAATCTGTTTCAGTCCTAGAGAAATAAAGTTTGAAGGCTGATTTTTCAACCATCACTTTGCTTGGCCAGGTCCAGATCTGTAGCATTTCCTGCCTTTACTTCAAACAGACACAGTTTCCAGGTACAGGTATAGTCCTCAACTTACCACAGTTCATTTAGTGGCCGTTCAAAGTTACAACGGCACTGAAAAAAGTGACTTAGGACCAATTTTCAAAGTTACGGCCGTTGCAGCATCCCCACGATCACGTGATCAGCATTCAGAAATTGGCAACAGATTTATCTCACTTGCAGCGTGATCCCCTTTTGTGACCTTCCGACAAGCAGAGTCAGCGGGGAAACCTGATTTGTTACTAAATGAACAGCTGCAGCGATTCACTTAACAACCGTGGCAAGAAAGGTCGTAAAGTGGAGCAAAATGAACTGAACAAGTGTTTCACTTAGCAACTGAAATTTTGGGCTCAGTTGTGGTCGTCAATTGCTCGGTCCGCCAGCTGTCTTAAAGGAGGAAGGAATGTGTTCCTGAGTAGGGAAACCCAGAGGGTGATCGACCAATAGTAAATTTAGCAAAATAGGATATAGATATGTATATTTCTCAGCTGTTCTGGAAAAGTAAAGCAGATCCGTTTTATACAATCCATGAATCCTGGCGTAGCATTGCTCCATCTGTCGTCCCTTCGTGCCATTAAGGGCTGACTTGCAGCTGAATCAGATTCTGTGGTTTGCTTGGTTGCATGTCACACACCCAAAAAAGTCACTGAATTTTTATTAGCTTGTGGTATAAATACTGATGGTTTGTTTATTTATTTATTTTTCTCTTTTTTCTGGAAAGCAAGAAAGGAAAGAAGTAGAAAGAAGGAAAAGAAAAGAAAAATGATTAGCCCTAAATATGAGATAGGAGACTGAGAAACTGGGATCATTTAAAATCTGGAAATGATAAAGATTAAATGTTAAATTTAAATATTAATGCAAAATTAAAGTTAAGAAAAACTTATTAGGTTATTGTCTAAAAGGTGGAATGTCAAATGAATTAAGATATGTATAGACTGAAGATTATTAATGAATATTAGAAAGGTATTTTTTGTTTGATCGATAGAATAAGAACTGTATTGATCTGAATATGATAGTAGATGTTATGGGGAAAAGAGAGGGGATTTGTTGTTGTAATACTTTGAGATGTGTACTGATGATATTTAAATGTAATGGAATTACGATGCTCAACCGCCACGCTACTTTTCAAATATGTAAATGCAATATTGGAAAATTAATAAAAAAAACTTGGATATATATAAAAAAAATCACTGAATTAACGAGGGTTTGAAACTGGCTCTGCTGGGGATGGCAGATTTATGCACAAACGTGGGCACTGCCGTGTGCCTCCCAGGAAAACGGATGTGGCCGTGTTGATGAGGAAAGTAACCCCGCTGGCAGGCGGCACCTCCCACTAAGTAAAACCGGCCAGGATTGCACAACTCGGTGAGCAGCCAGTTCTCCCAGGAAAGGTAATCCTCGACTTTACGAACACAATGGAGCCCAACATTGATCTCATTAAGTGAGAAATTTCTTAAGTGCGTTTTGCCCCATTTCACGACTTTCCTTGCCACGTTTGCTAAGTGAATCACTGCAGTTGTTAAATTAGTGATGAACCGGTGCCTGGAGGCTGTTGAGGTCTGGATGGGTGCCAACAGGCTCAGACTCAATCCCGACAAGACGGAGTGGCTATGGATTCTGCCTCCCAAGGACAATTCCAACTGTCCGTCCATCACCCTGGGGGGAGACGTTTTGTCCCCCTCGGAGAAGGTTCGCAACTTGGGTGTCCTCCTCGATCCACAGCTAAGTTTAGAACACCATCTTTCGGCTGTGGCGAGGGGGGCGTTTGCCCAGGTTCGCCTGGTGCGTCAGTTGTGGCCCTACTTGGACCGGGAGTCACTCCTCACAGTCACTCATGCCCTTGTCACCTTGAGATTCGACTACTGTAATGCTCTCTACATGGGGCAACCTTTGAAGAATGTCCGGAGACTGCAAGTAGTCCAGAATGCGGCTGCGCGAGCCGTCTTGGGTCTCCCAAGACATGCTCATATCACTCCAGCCCTCCGTGAGCTGCACTGGCTACCAATTGGTCTCCGAACACAATTCAAAGTGTTGGTTATGACCTATAAAGCCCTTTATGGCAATGGACCAGGATACTTGCGGGACCGTCTTCTGCCTCATCAATCCCAGCGACCGGTTAGGGCACACAGGGTTGGCCTCCTACGGGTCCCGTCTGTTAGACAATGTCGTCTGGCTAGGGCTAGGGCCTTCTCCGTCGCTGCCCCAGCCCTCTGGGACCAGCTTCCCTCAGAGGTCCGTACTGCTTCCTCCCTCCTAGCTTTCTGAAAACTGTTGAAGACATATTTATGCAGACAGGTTTGGGGCGTGTGAGTTGCACTCTGCCCCTGGGCCTTTGACTGTGATTGTGTGTTGTGTGAGTGAGGTAGGTTGCTTGGTTTTTATGCTGTAAGTTAGTGATTTTAACTGATTTTATATTATGTTTTTTATACTTCTATTGTTGTTGTGAGCTGCCCTGAGTCTTGGGAGAAGGGCGGCATACAAGTTTAATTAATAAATAATAATAATAATAATAATAGTAACCCGATTGTTAAGTGAATCTGGCTCCCCCATTGACTTTGCTTGTGGGAAGATCACAAAAGGCCGTCATGTGATCACGGGACGCTATGATATGAATCAGTGGCCAAGCGTCTGAATTTTGATCACGTGGCCATGGGGGATGCTGCAAGTGTGAAAAATGGTCGCTAAGTCCCTTTTTTCAGTGCCGCTGTAACTTCGAACAGTCACTAAACCAACCGTTGTAAGTTGAGGACTACCTGTATGTGGAACTGCAGGCCACCCGCTCCTAGTTGAGCCTGCTTGTGCAACCCCCCTCTCCCCCAAATGGTTTGTTTCTGATATCTCTTGTGGAAACATGATTGGAATGATTGTAGGCTTCCATTGAGGAGCGAAAAATCCTTGGGGCCAACCTTGCCCTCCGAACAACGGGGCTAGTTTGCAAGGATGCTATTGGCATTGGACCTCAGCCCATTTCCCCTGCTTGACCACCGAGGCAGCGGCATGGACCAGCTGAAACCAGGGCTGGCAAGAATGCCGGCTTTGCAGGGAGTTATTTTTGTTTATCTTCTGAATTTCTGGGCTGACCAAGGAATTTGCTCCACAGGAAGTGTAAACTGTGGTTTTGCATCTGTTCATCTACTGTCTCTGCCTGCTGGAATGAGATCATGACTGTTTTTCAGGCTCGGCGTAAACAATTGTATTTTTTTTATTTATTTCTGTGATATAACGTGGACGCATTAGAAGAGCTGAATAGATAAATGAGGACCAAAACTCACTAATGATGATTACAGTTGCAGATTATTTTATTCATTGTAAGAAGGTTGAGGATATTCTGTGAATCCGCTCATCAAATGTTGGCTTCTTTAACCACAATTTATTCACTAAGCCTGAGGTAAGTTAAGTTGGGGCTAACACAGCTTGTCTGCATAAATCCTCGAGGGTCGATTTTGCATACACGTAGTCCTCAAGGTACGACCACAACTGAGCCCAACATTTCTGTCGTTAAGTGAGACCTTGGCTAAGTGCGTTTTGCCCTATTTTATGGCTTTTCTTGATACAGTTGTTAAGTGAATCACTGCCTTTGTTAAGTTAGGAGCACGGTTGTTAAGTGAATCTGGCTTCCCAATGGAGATTGTGGGAGCTTCTATTTCTATTTCCATTATTTCTATTGCTATTATTTTTATTTCCATTATTTCTATTTCTATTATTTCTATTTCCATTATTTCCATTATTTCCATTATTTCTATTTCCATTATTTCTATTTCCATTATTTCTATTTCCATTATTTCTATTTCTATTATTTCTATTTCCATTATTTCTATTATTTCTATTTCCATTATTTCTATTTCTATTTCTATTATTTCTATTTTTATTTCTATTATTTCTATTTCCATTATTTCCATTATTTCTATTATTTCTATTTCCATTATTTCTATTTCTATTATTTCTATTTCCATTATTTCTATTTCTATTATTTCCATTTCCATTTCCATTTCCATTTCCATTTCCATTTCCATTTCTATTTCTATTATTTCTATTTCTAGTCTCGCTCCGTCCGCCTGGGCGCGCGGTTGGCACTTTGGCCCCGCTCCCTAAGCGCCGGCCTGCGGTTCCCTACGGCGCTTCCGCGGCTCCGCCCTCTCCTCCCCCGCCCTTCGCGGGGGCGTGGCCAGGCCGCCGTCCCTATTGTCTGGCGGGCGGCGGGCGGGCGTCGCGCGCCTCGGCGGGGCAGACTTTCTCCCCGGCCCCTGGCGAGGGGCGACGATGCCTCAAGATGGCGGAGGCGGCTGAGCTGAAGGTAGGCGGGAGGGGGGGGAGGGAAACGAGAGGGGCGGGACTACAAGGCCTATCATCCTCGGGGAGCGGGGGTTGGGGGGAGGGAGGGGGAAATGAGTGGGGGGGCGAGGAGAGGGGAAACGGGGGAAGGAGCCGGTGGTCCCATCCCTGCCCAGGAGGGGCAGCGGGGGGGGGCTGATGAGGGAGGGGAGGGGGCTGCGAGGGTCCCGGGAGGTGCAGGATTGGGGGAGGGGATTCCAATGATGTTGGGGCTGTGGGGGGGGGCTGAATGGAGGGGGCGCAAGAGGGGGCGTGATGGGTGGGTGGGTGAGTTGTTGCGGGGGTGTGTGTGTGTGTGTGTGTGTATGTGTGATCTGGGCAGGGGCAGAGCTGGGGGGTGCGAGAGGGTCCGACAGACCCCCCCCACTCAAGGGTCCGACCCCAGGAGTTGAGGGGCTGAAGCGGGTCCGGGGTGCCAGGGGATCCGTGCAAGGAGAGCCTTGATGGGATAACCGAATAGCAGAGCTGGAAGGGACCTTGGAGGTCATCTAGTCCAGCCCCCTGCTCAAGCAAGAGACCCCCCCCCATACCGTTTCAGACAGGCGGCTGTCCAGTCTCCTCTTAAAAGTCTCCTCCAGTGATGGAGCATCACAACTTCTGGATGTCCCACTGGTTGAGTGTCCTCACCTGTCAGGAACTTTCTCCTTAATTCCAGGTTGCTTCTCTCCTTGTTTCCATCCGTTGCTTCTTGTCCTGCCTTCAGGTGCTTTGGAGAAGAGCTTGACTCCCTCTTCTTTGGGGCAGCCCCTCAGATGCTGGAACTCTGCTATCATGTCACCCCTATAAGTCCTTCTCTTCGTTAGACTACTAGCCAAACCCCATCCCTGCCACCGTTCTTGATAGGTTTTTGTCTCCAGGTCCTTAATCATCTCAGTTGTTCTTCCTTTGCACTCTTTCCAGAGCCTCAACGTCTTTTTTTACATTGTGGTGACCAAAACTGGATGCAGGATTCCAGGTGTGGCCTTAGCAAAGTGGTATGAACACTTCGTGTGATCTTGATTCTGTCCCTCTATTAATGCGCTCTAGGATTGCATTGGCTTTTTTGGCTGCTGCCGCACATGGCTGGCTCATATTTAAGGGATTGTCCACTACGACTCCAAGATCCCTCTCAGTTCCTGCAACTCGGCCACACACCTAATCAGTAGGTGTTCTCTTGGTTTTTCTTGTCTAAGTGTAAGACTCCCCTTTTCACTATGTTGAATTTCACTTTGTTAAATAGGGCCCAGGACCCCAGGATGCTGCGGCCATCGTCAATACCTGCCAAGCATCCAAAGTTGATCATGTGACTCTGGGGATGGTGCAGCCATCATCACTGAAAATTGGCTATAAGTCACTTTTTTCAGTGCAGTTGTAACAACAACTGTTTACCACAAACTGTTGTCGGTCGAGAACAACCTGCACAGGTAGCCCTCAACTTAAGAGCACAAGTGAGCCCCAAATTTCTGTAATTAAGTGAGACATTGGTTAGGTGGATTTTGTCCCATTTTACGACCTTTCTTGCCTTGGTTGTCAAGTGAATCACTGCGGTTGTTAGGTTACTAACATGGTTGTTAGGTGAATCTGGCTTCCCCACCGATTTTGCTTTGTCAGAAGGTCTCGGGATCAGTGGAACCGTCATAAATATGAACCAGTTGGCCAGCATCTGAATTTTGATCTGCAGACGGGAGGGCCTGCAAAAGTGGTAACTGAAAAACCATCAGAAGTCACTGTTTTCAGTGCTGTTGGAACTGAACGGTCGCTAAATGAACGGTTGTAAGTCGAGGACTACCTGTACTGCGTCCAGCTCTGGTTGCCACCATACAAAAAAAGACGCTGAGGTCCCGGAAAGAGGGCAGAGAAGAGCAACCAAGATAATTAGGGGTTGGAGGCTGATGTCAAACTCACGACATCACGTGACATCGCGCGACATATCGGAGCTTTTTCCCCATTGCTGGCAACGGGGTGGGCGCGGATTTCTTCGTGACGCATCCGCCCGCGGGCCAGCAATTTGACACCCCTGACGTAAGGAAACTAATTTTGTCTAACCCGTTGAAGAAAAGGATTGGGGGGACATGATTGGAGTCTTCCAATAGTTGAGGGACCGTAAAAAGAAGAGGGGGTTGACTCTAGAACTGAGGTCCCCAACCTTGGGCACCAGGGACCAGTTCCGTGGAGAAAGTTTTTCCACAGACCGGAGAGGGCATAGTTTTGTGTGCTGTCTGCATCCCACGGATGGGGCGTTGCTTGTTTGTGTGGACGGGTTGCCGGCATGCTGCGGACCGGTACCGATCCGCAGACCGGGTGTTGGGAACCCCTGCTCTAGAGCACCAGAGAGCAGGACGAGAAGCAACGGGTGGAAAGTTAGCAAAGAGAGATCCAAACAGAGAAATAAGGAGAAATGTCCTGACAGAGCAGTTAATCACGAAGTTGTGGCTGCTCCTTCCCTGGAGAGTTTTAAGAAGAGAATGGACAGCCATTTGTCTGACATGGTCTGACATTGGTAAAGGGTCTCCTGCTTGAGCAGGGGGTTGGATTAGATGACCTCCAAGGTCCCTTTCCAGTACCGTTAGAGAGAGATCCAATTTAGAACTAAGTAGAAATTGCCTGACATTGAGAACCATCAGTGAGTGGAATCGTTTGCCCCCAGATTTGTGAGCTGGAGGTTTTCAAGAAAGGAAGAGGCATTTGTTCCAGCTGGAATAAGGTCTGCCTTTGGCAGGGGTTGGACTAGAAGACCTCCATGGTCCCTTCCAGCCATTTGGTTCTATGAAATACCTGTGATTTTGGTGACGTTCCACTAGCTCCCAAGGTTTGCATCCTTTTTTAATGTTATAAAAGTACATTATTCTTCCCATGATTTAATGTTGGAGTCCAGTCAGCATCGCTTGAAAGACCCGCGTGGCTCATCCCTTCTGTACACCCACGGCCACGTATTGGCTGTTTCAATTGTTTTTATTTATTTTATTTATTTATTAATTAAATTTTTATGCCGCTCCTCTCCGAGGACTCGGAGCGGCTAACAACATAAATAAAAACAACATCTCAACATTTCCAAAAATCTAAAACCAAATCTAAAAAGCATTTAAAAAGACCCCCAGACACATTCATCATTCACACACAATCACAGTTTTGCTTGATTTTGGCACAAAATACGGATGGAGGAAAGCTCCCGCACAAGGTTATCTCTGAATTGACTTTGAGTCCTCCAGTTACGACCACAACTGAGCCCGACATTTGTGTCGCTAAGTGAAACATTTGTTAAGTGAGGTTTGCCCCATTTTTGCGACTTTCCTGGCCCCCTTTGTTAAGCAAATCCCTGCAGTTGTTAGATTAGTCACAGGGTTGTTAAGTGAATCTGGCTTCCCCGTTGACCTCGCTCGTCAGAATGTGGCAAAAGGGGGTCAAGGGACACCCCCCCCCCGGGGACACTGCCACCGTCATATAAATATGAGCCCAGTTGTCGAACATCCAAGGGTAAAATCACATGACCGTGGGGATGCTACAATGGTCGTGAGTGCGAAAAACGATCATAAGGTCCCTTTTTCTCGTTGTAATTTTCAATGGCCGATGTAAGTTGAGGACTCCCTGTACCTAAAAGGAGACGTCGAAGCTTCGCTTTGCAGGGCTGATTCTGCTGTCTGAGCAGCCTTGCAGTGCGGTGCAAAGGAAAAGCGCTGAGCTTCTGGCATGCCGGGAGGACGGCGGCTGTGCGCAGGCTCCCATCTGTGGCGTTGGGTTGCCCACCCCCTCTTAAAAGGATGGAATTTTCCAGGCTGGGTCCCCTGCCAGCCCCCTCCCCCCCTTTCTGCAAATAAGCCCTTGGTGAAGAGCTCCGGAGGGTCCCTTCCGCACACATGGCGGGGGCTGCGGGAATCCTGTTTTTCCAAGACTTGGGTGGGTGGGCCAGCCATAAGCCAAGACCCTGGGCTGGCTTCTCAATTTTTTTTCCCTCCTCTTTTCTCTCTTTGAAATTGGAAAGCTTCTTCCCAGCCGGCGGGATTCATCCCTGCTGGCCCCCTTCCTGTGTGTGTGTGTGTGTGTTTGTGTGTCTGTGTGTGTGTGTGTTTCTTGTTTGTTCCGTATTTCTTTGGCAGGGAGGTTTGCTCTAGCTGCCTGTTGGGAGGACCACGATGGGAGGGGTATGTGTGTGTGTGTGTATGTGAGATTGGGCTTTAGAAACAAATAGAGAAATTATTTATTTATTTGTTTGTTTGTTTGTTTAGACTTATATGCCGCCCTTCTCCCAAGACCCAGGGCGGCTCACAACGAGAATACAAGTGAAAGCATAACATAAAATCAATTAAAATTGCCAATTACTATATAAAAAAAACTAGGTAATTCACCACACTCATCCAACACACAATCACAATCAAAGGGCCCAGGGGCAGAGTGCAGCTCACACGCCCCAAAGGGGGCTTAGAGACTTAAGAGAACGGCCCTGGAGAATGTGGTACAGGTAGTCCTCCACTTAACGACCAAAGTGAGGCCCCAATTTTTGTTGCTAAGTGAGACAGTTGCTAAGTTGCTAAGAATTTTGCCCTCTTTTAGCACCCTCCTTGCCCCGGTTGTCATCCGTCACCTTTTCTAGTGCCATTGTTATTTTGAATGGTCACTAAATGAACTGTTGTAAGTCGAGGCCCTCAGATTCAGAGTAATGATGGGTCAGCTGTACCAGGAGGGCTTATTCAGCAAGCCACGATGATGAAAACCTTGCCTTGCAATTACATGTCAGAACAGTAGGAGAGGGCATTTGTCGCTCAGGGCTGAACTGTGTGTTGCTGTTGTTGTTGCTGTCTGAGCTGGGTGGTTTGTTTGCAGACATTTCATGACCCAGCTAGCTAACATCATCAGTGCTAGAACGGAGCGGGCTTTACTCTCTGTTTATGTACAGTGGCTTGCCCTGTCATTGTTGTTAGGTGTTAAACAGCACCTTCCAGCACTGAAGACGTTACCTAGTTGGGTCAAGAAATGTCTGCAAGAGAACAGCCAAACTCAGAAAGCCGCAAGGACTCCACACGATGATCTACCAATACAGTTCATCCTCGACTTACGACCACAATTAAGTGAATTTGGCTTCCCCCTTCACTTCGCAAGAGGGGATCACTTCATTTATGCAGCCGTCATAAATACGAACCACGGTGATGCTGCAACTGTCCTAAGTGTGAGAAACGGTCCTGGGTCACTTTTCTCAGTGCCGTTTTAACTATGAACGGTCACTAAATGAGCTTTGTCAGTCGAGGACTAGGTGTATCTCGATGGGTCAGAACAGGCTGGAGCTCCCTGTAATTCCATTTTATTTTTATGTTTTTTTTTTAAATTTCCTTTATTAAAACATTCAGCATTGTACATAAAATCTTTGTATGCATCCAACATCATAGCATCTGGTATACAACCCTACGTATTATTCTTTGGAAACGTCTGGTTTGGTAAACATTTTTCACTCCTCACTTCAATCCTCTATTATACACCCGTTACATTTTTTATTCTCTATGATCCCTGATAATAGGTCTTGAGGTAGTAGTTAAACATTAAATATAAGATCATATTAATAATCAATCCTCAGAGAACACAGCATATAACACTAGGTATTAATCTTTGTAAACGCTTGGTTTGGTACATATTCTTTACTCCTCACTTCCAGTCTCAACTATATGTCTGTTGTATTTTATCTTTTATGATCCCTAGCAAAAGATCCTGAGCTAGAGATTCAATAACCTGGGGTAAAGATTCAGTCTGCTTTTTTATTTTTTTTTTAAAACAACAACAACAACAACAACACCATAATTGTATTGTGTTCTCCGCACTTTAATTTTTCATTTCTGTCTTCCAGCACATGGTTATGAGCTTTCGGGTCTCGGAGCTGCAGGTGCTTCTGGGCTTCGCCGGGCGCAACAAGAGCGGGCGCAAGCACGAGCTGCTCACCAAGGCGCTGCAGCTGCTGAAGTCGGGCTGCAGCTCCGCCGTCCAGATAAAGATCAAGGAGTTGTACCGGAGGCGTTTCCCCCGCAAGATCCTCACCCCTTCGGACTTATCCATGCTCCACCTCCAGGCCGGGCAGCTGCCCTCGGCCACGGCCTTGACCCAGGGCGCCATGTGCCACCTGCCTTACGACAACGGAGCGGTGGCCTCCGGAATGCCAGCCGGCATGCTGCCTCCCGTGCCGATGCTGGGCTCCAAACACGAGGCTGACGTGCCTCACCTGTCGCCCCCCGTCCACCCTGTCCATCCGGACGTGAAGATGCGGCGCCTGCCCTTCTATGACGTGTACGACGAACTCATCAAGCCCACCACCCTGGGTGAGTGCTCGGCCTGGGCCGGCTCGAGCCGGGCTTCGCGTTTCCTGGTGGGGTTCTGGGGGCCACAAGGGGTGGGGCTGGGGGCATCACAATAGACTTTGAGGAATGGTCTTTTTTAAAAAAAAAATTAATCCCACCTTTATTATTATTATTTTTAAAATTTTATTTTTATTAAAACAATCGACATTAAACATAAGATCATATTAAGAAGCCATCATCATAGAACATAAAATACAACATTAGGTGTTAGTCTTTGTAAACGTCTGATTTGGTAAGCATTCTTCACTCCTCACGTCAAGCCTCAACTATACGCCTGTTACATTTTATTTGATTGGTGTTTCTCTTATCTATAGTCTATCCACTGTTTCTAGTCTATCACATATTATTCATCTCAGTAGTAGTGCAATCTTTTATGATCCCTAACAAAAGATCCTGAGGTAGAAATTCAATAACCTGAGGTAGAAATTCAATCCGCTTTTTCAGTATTAAAGTAATCAATATTAAACATAAGATCATATTAAGAAGCCATCATTATAGAACCTGAAATACAACACTAAGTATTAGTCTTTGTAGACGTCTGGTTTGGTAAACATTCTTCACTCCTCACGTCAAGCCTCAACTATACGCCTGTTACATTTTATTTGATTGGTGTTTCTCTTATCTATAGTCTATCCACTGTTTCCAGTCTATCACATCTTATTCATCTCAGTAGTAGTGCAATCTTTTATGATCCCTAACGAAAGATCCTGAGGTAGAAATTCAATAACCTGAGGTAGAAATTCAATCCGCTTTTTCAGTATTAAAGTAATCAATATTAAACATAAGATGATATTAAGAAGCAATCATCATAGGACATAAAATACAACATTAGGTGTTAGTCTTTGTAAACGTCTGGTTTGGTAAACATTCTTCACACCTTTATTATTTTTATCAATAACTCAAGGCAGCAAACTCCTAATGCAGGCAGTCCTCGACTTACAACCGTTCATTTAGCGACCGTTCAAAGTTACAACGGCACTGAAAAAAGTGACTTGAGGGCCGTTTCTCACACTTAACGACCGTTGCAGCATCCCCAGGGTTACGTGGTCCAAATTCAGATGCTGGCCAGTTGGTTCATATTGATGACGGTTTGCAGTGTCCCGGAGTCGTATCGTCCCCTTTTTCAACCTTCTGGCGAGCAACGTCAATGGGGGGGGGGGAGAGCCGGACTCACTTACCAGCCGAGTTCCTCACTTAATGGCTGCAGTGCTTCCCTTAACAATCAGGGCAAGGAAGGTCCTAGAAGGTCCCCTCACTTCACAAATGTTTCACTTTGCAACAAAAATTTGGGGCTCAATTGTAGTTGTACGTCGAGGACTGTTAACAACCATCCCCTGAGATGGTTGGGCTGAGAAAGAGGGACCAGCCCAATGTCAACCGGCTGGCTTTTGTGGCTAAGGCGGGACTAGAACTCGCAGCCTCCTGCTGATGGGCCCAAAGTCACCTGGCCGGCTGTCACGCCCAAGGCAGGACTAGAACTCGCAGTCTCCTGGTTTCTTAAGCCAGCACTTTAACCACTATGGCATTAAGCCAGCACTTAATCCACAGCCAGCATTGCTGGCTGTGGAATTCTGGGAGTTGAAGTCCACATGCCTTAAAATGGTCAAGGTTGAGAAACACTGCACTACGGTCTCTCTTTCTCTCTCTCTCTCTCTCTCTCTCTCTCGTTGCTCAAGGTGCCTGTTTTAAAAGTTTATTTCACAGTTTTTCTTTGTTTCTCATCTAAGGATGGAGGGGGGGGGCTCATTCGTTTTTGGCAGGCCTGGCCAGCGGGCAGCTCAGAGGAGGACCAGAATGCCGTGGTCAGGAGGCGTTGGTGCCTTCCAGATGCAAGCAAGCAAAGGGACTGCACAGGCCAGGAAAAAAGTCTCCCATCAGAAGGTGGCCATCTCCCATTGCCAAATGTTGTCACTTCTCACGATGGGGAATGTAGTTATTGGCAGGTATGGCCTGCCTTCCTTCGTTTTTACAGGCTACGACGCATTTTGATGGCCGGGGAGAGGCACTTCCGTGCAGAGAGGAGCCCACTTCCAACTTCAGCAATTTACAGAGGGCCTTGGAGACATTCTATTTTATAAATATTTTATTAGTTTTATAATTATAAACAAAGAATCAAATTAAATACAACTCAACTTAATACAATCTTTTTCAACTTTCTCCCACACAACACAAAACATACATTCTTTTAAAAACTTACGTAAAATACTTAAAATAACTATGGGTGTTGTTCAGCAGCACCCCCTCCACCACATCCCCCTCTTCCTTCCTCCCTATCTCCTACTTCCCTCCCCCTCCCCTCTCTCCTTCCCTCACTCTCCACCCTCCTCTCCTACAACCTTCCTACTTCCCTCCACTCCTTCACTCCTCACTCTCCACCCCCTCCAGATGTGGTCCAAAGGTACTGCCCGAGCAACCCCTCTTATATCAATAAATAATCATTCTTATATATTGCAAGTATTACAGTTGAGTACATTATTACTTGGAGACATTCCTAGGCTGCAGGATCCAACCTGGGTTGGTCACTGGGAGCTTCCCAGCTTCCAGACGTGTTCTGGAGCCCATCCCCAGGGAACTTCTCTCTAGCCTACACACACGATGGGCTCCTCCTGCGACACACTTAATTCGCCTTCATTTGTGAAATTCGTAGGCTCTTTCCTGCCAACCCCACATCTGTCTTGTCAGATTTATCCCCTGCCTTATGGTGGATGACAAGAATGAGGCGTTCTTCTTATGGCTCACAGTCCCTCTTTGCTTTCTCCAGAAGCATCCTAGTCAAGCTTCACCGAGGAAGTCCTGGGAAGACTTCAGGATATCCGCAGCCCCATCCCCGTTGACATGCAGACTGTGACGGGGCAGCTTGGTGTGTGGTCTGGAAGAGAATTCTCCAACAAGAGGCTTATTTTTCAGCCAGTCTTTCTCTCCCACTCTTTTTCTTGGAGGACAGGTTAGGCAAACTAGGTTAATGGGCTGGGTGTGGATAGCTTGTAGGTGGCTGGATTTCTGGTGAGATTGAAGCCCTGGTTTTCTTTGGCTGGATCATTTGCCCTCTTCTGCCTGGGAGTTTCCAGCTTGCATTCTCTCCTCCCTTTCCAAAGCAGGACCACTAATACCCACCAGGAAGACCACATCAATCTCGGATTTAAATAAACATTGTTCTAAAGTTTGTTTGCCTGGCTTGGAAGCCAGTTTAGAAGGATCATATGCTGAAAGACAGTAACTTGAGGGTGGAGGTTCGTTCTCTGAGCTTGTGGGGTTGGTTTCCGAACGTTTTGTTACCAGGCTAGGTAACATCCTCAGCGGAATTTAAAATATGCCAGTGCCGATGTTCTTCTGCTTATAAGCAATTCCATCAACAGACGCATCGTCCTACACCCAGCCTATGAACCTCTGAGAATTCAAATCAACCACACAACTAACCAGCAACAGCACCAAACCACACCATTCCCCCCCCCCCTCCACCAGCTTTTCACTTCCCAATGACCCTCACCTGATGTGACCCACCCCTGAATATATAAAGAATGGCTCCTGGAATTGGATAGGTCTAGTTTAGTGAAAAGAAAGACTTAAGGATGACAGAATAGCAGTGTTCCAGTATTTGAGGGGCTGCCCCAAAGAAGAGGGAGTCAAGCTATTCTCCAAAGTGCCTGAAGGCAGGACGAGAAGCAATGGATGGAAACTGATCAAGGAGAGAAGCAACCTAGAACTAAGGAGAAATGTTCTGGCAGTGAGAATAATCGACAATCAACCAGTGGAACAGATTGCCACCAGAAGTTGTGGGTGCTCCAACACTGGAAGGTTTTTAAGAAGATTCTGGACACCCATTTGTCTGAAATGGTGTAGGGCTTCCTGCCTGAGCAGAGGGTTGGACTAGAAGATCTCCAAGGTCCCTTCCAACGCTGTTGTTTTGTATTCTGTAAATTCAGGGAGACAGGATAGCCATGCTCAAGTGCTGTGGAAGATGTGCAGAATTGCTTGGAGTCTTTCCAGCAGGACAAGAGACCAGGGCTTTAAGTCAGAGGTCCCCACCTCCAGTCTGTGGCCCGGTACTGGTCCGTGGCCGTTTGGGAAGCAGGCCGCAGAAGCAGCGGGTGAGCACATGAGCACAGAAAGCTCCCTTGGCACAAGCGGCAGGCGCGCACGCAAAAACCCATCCCCTCCACCACCCCCGCTGCTGGTCCGCAGAACGGGAAAGGTTGGGGACCCTTTCAGTGATGAGGAAAGAAGAATTTCCTAGTTGCTAGGGGTGTTCAAGAATGGGGCAGACTGAAGGCTGGAGGACCATCTGTTTGGGTTGCTGCCGTAGAGTAGAGGTCTCCAACTTTTCTCGGTTGGTGGACCAGGGGGGAAAGGAAGGGGGAAGCATTTTACACACGGGCATGTGCACACACACAAACAGGGCCGTGAGCACCTGCATGACACTTGCTAGCACTGCCCCATTTTTGCCATGCGGCACCCTGTTTTCGCTGCACGGTGCAGGGTAGCAGTGGCGCTAGCATGAGTGGTGGCGAGCGTGCACACATAACGTGTGCATTCTGGCCAGCCTGTGGCCCATAGGTTGGGGTCCCTTGCTGTAGAGAATTCCTGCCTTGGGCTGGGGGCTGAGCCATGATCTGGCCAAGATCCCTTCCTACCCTGATAGTCTATCACAGGGGTCTTCCAACTTGGCCCTTTTATGACTTGTGGACTTCAATGCCCAGAATTCCTCAGCCAGGCATGTGTGCCTGGCTGAGGAATTCTGGGAGTTGAAGTCCACAAGTCATAAAAGGGCCAAGTTGGAAGACCCCTGGTCTATCACCACCACCATTTTCATCATAGCAGCAAAAAGGACCTCGGGTGGCCGGCTTGGCGTAATTCTGGGCATCTCTCCAAAATCCAGGGGTTGGGCATGACTATTCTGTGCTTCTATCATTGCAGCTTCGGTGAACAGCCAGAGATTTGAGGAAGCTCACTTCACCTTTGCTCTCACTCCCCAGCAGGTGCAACAGATTCTCACTTCGAGGTAAGGGGGTCTTTTTTCCCCTCCTCTGCTAAAATAAATCTCTCTGGTTATTGATTTTAAAATGTTTACCTACCCCTGATTGAGAAAAGTCTCAGGGCAGTCTACAATAACATTTAGCAAGTAATAGCCTGCAGCACGTCAAGCGTGCCTGAAAACTTAAGCATATGGAATAACATGCATAAAATAACAAAAAAAAGAGAGTAATGGCTGAAGTTTAAAAATGACGTGTTCCAAAGATGCTTTTTTCACGAGACAACTGTTTTTCTTTGAAGACATTTCACCTCTCATTCAAGAAGTTTCTTTGGCTCTGACTGGACGGTGGGGAATGGAGTCCAGTCAGTCCAGTTGTCTGGTGAAAAAGCATCTTTGGGAGCACCAGGACCTGGATGATGGAGAATCTCCACAGACATTTAAAAATGATAGCGGGCTCAGTTATCATAAGTCGAGGGTTACCTGTATATGCATGTGCATATATAGGTATGTGTGTATCTCTTTTCTGTGAACACCCTGGCACACATTAAAAAAAAAAAATCTTGATGCCCACTCTCAAAAGAATATATGTGTGTCTGTGTTCTGTGTCTGTGTGTGTGTGTGTGTGTGTTTTTTTGAGAGCGGATAGAGAGGGCATTAGAATATTTTCTTTTCTAATGTGTGCCAGTGTGTTCGCAGAAAAAAGTGACAAGAAAGGTTATCTTATCTTAAACACAACAAAGGGTGAGGGGTTAGTTTGCCTTGGCAACCTGCAGGCCCAACACTGCCAGTGCTAGCCAGAAAGATGGTGTGTTGTTTCCACTTGGTGCAAAATCCTCTGAGCTGCTGTTCTCCCTAGAACAGGGGTCGGCAACCTTAAACATTCAAAGAGCCATTTAGACCCGGTTCCCACAGAAAAGAAAACATTGGGAGCCGCAAAACTCATTGGTGCGCACTGGAGGAGGGGGAGCTTGATTGAAGAGTTTAATTAAAAAGAAATAGAGGATGCTGTGCATGAGTTCTCTCTCTCTCTCTCTCTCTCTCTCTCTCTCTCTCTCTCTCTCTCTCTCTCTCTCCCCTCTCTCCCCCTCCCTCCCTCTCTTTCTCTTCTTCACCCCCTCTCTCCGATCTTCTGCTCAGCTGGCTTCACGCTGTTCTCCGACAAGCTGACACACATTCTTATTGAGCTGGCTCTCTCCTGCCCTTGGTCTGCCAGTCCTCTTTCCCCACTGTGTGTGTGTGTGTGTGTGTGTGTGTGTGTGACAGAGAGAGAGACAGAGACAGAGTTAGAGAAACAGAGCGCTGCTGCTTCCTGCTTCCTGCAGAGATGCAGCAAAGGAGGAGCCCCGCCCAATAGGTTTGTCAGCTTGGAGAACAGTGTGAGGCCACACACACACACACACACACACACACACACACACACACACACAGAGAGAGAGAGAGAGAGAGAGAGAGAGAGAGAGAGAGAGAGAGAGAGAGGAAGTGCAAGTGCCTCTCTCTGTCTCTCTCTGTCTCTCTCTCTCTGCAAATGGGGGTTGCCGACCCCTGCCCTAGAAGAAGTGGCCTGCTGTTTCATCACCACAACTGTCCTTTAAGGAAGACCTTCTAGGGCAGTGTTTCTCGACCTTGACAACTTTTAAGATGTGTGGATTTCAACTCCCAGCATTCCTCAGGTAGCATGGGAGTTGAAGTCCACACATCTTAGGAGTTGCCAAAGTTGAGAAATGTCGTTCTGTGGACCCCTTCACTTTGGTTTGTTTCATTATTTTTCCCGACTATAATCAAACAACGGCCACAGGGAGGAATTAAGATTCTCTCCCATGCTCTTTGAGTCAACCCCTGTTTTTGCTTTACAGCAATGCTGATAAGACTCTGCTCTGTGGCTGATCCTACCCACTGATTGACAGAATGTCACCTGCAGAAGTTCATCCAGTGGGGCTACACGCCTAATTGTTATGTATACGTAGGCAGGGGATCCCAAAATTCACTTTGTTATTTTTCCAGACAAATTTAAGCCTTTTTTCTTGTCTTTTCCCCCCCCCTCCAGAGATATCTTACCTGGTGCCAAATGTGATTATACTGTACAGGTACAACTGAGGTAAGAAAAGCTTAGCTTAACAGGATGTTTGAAAAGCAGCAAAATATTTGCTGCATCTATAGTGGCAGGAGAGACCCTGACTCATTAGCCACCAAGGGACCTTGGAGGTCATCTAGCCCAACCCCTGCTCAAACAGGAGACCCTGTACCATTCCAGACACATGGCTATCCAGTCTTTTCTTGAAAACCTCCAGTGATGGAGCACTCACAACTTCTGGAGGCCAATTGTCCCACTGTTTATTGGTTCTCACTGTCAGGAAATTCCTTATTTATTTCTAGGTTGGATCCCACTTTAACACGCTTCCATCTGTTACTACTTCTCTAGCCACATAGAGCAGAGCAAACAGCCATATTTCAAACCTTCCTTGCTCTTGTGATCATATGCAAGGGAGCCATTCTTGCTTAAACTTAGTTGGATTTCTATTGTTGCTATACATTGTCAATGTTGCCATTTCCACATTTGTCAGATTTTAGTCTCCCAGTCTGGCCTTGTTCGCAAGCATATCTTTTTTGTACATTGTGTGCTAGGTTTACTGTGCTATTACTGGTCAATGCCTTCTTAATGAATTTCAGCTGTAGAATCTGGGATTCTTAGGGCATTTCCCCCGCCCCCCCATGACCCTTCTGGTGTTTATATTTTTCCAGGTTTTGTTTGTGTGAAACCAGCTGCCCGCAAGAAGATTACTTCCCTCCCAATTTGTTTGTTAAGATCAATGGGAAGCTGTGTCCTTTGCCCGTGAGTAGCCCTCTTCCCTCTCTTGGTTTCTCAAATCTGAAAGTGAATGGTTCATCTGGATCAGGGCTTTTCAACCTTTTCACCCACTGTACCACTTTTAGGATACGGCAACATCCGAGGACTACCCGTCGCCTAGCAAGGGGTCCAAAACTTGAAGACCAAAAAAAAAAAAAAAGAAAAAGAAAAAAGTGATAAAGTAGTCCTCGACTTACAACAGTTCGCTTAGTGACTGTTTGAAATTACAATGGCACTGAAAAAAGTGCCCCCCAAGGCACAGCCGAGCAAGACACCTGCCTGCCCGCCCCGGCCACGCTCTTCCTCCTGTCTGAGGTTTTCATTGTTGTGAGCATTTCTGTTGAAGATTGGCAGCTGGGTGTGTGTGTGTGGGGGTGTTTGGTTTTTATTCCCCCCGTCTGCTGGGTGGTTGCAGCAGGTTTTGGTCACTTCATATGACTCTGGGACACTGACCGTCATAAATATGAATTGGTTGCCAAGCATCTGAACGTAAATCACAAGACCCTGGAGATGCTGCAACATTCCCGCTGATCGACGCTTCTTCTGGGCTGTCGGGGCTCAGCAGAAGCACCAGGATCAGCGCTGAGCTCCAGCTGGATCCTGACAGCCCCGAAGCGCCGATCAGCTGGAAAGCGGCACTGATCCTGGTGCTTCGGCTGAGCCCCGACAGCCCTGCAGCTCCAGCCGTCTCTCACTCAGGCTTGTGCGGTGCTGCCCCCGGTTCAGCTCATTCCCCTCCCCCGCTACCCCTTTTCTAGGATGGTCGCGTACTACCTGCCAGGTGCCAATGTAGCACAGGTGGTTCCCGTGCCACTGGTTGAAAAGCCCTGATCTGGATGATTCAGGCAGCCCGCAACTCAGGGGCTCCATGTTTGGGTTCAACCTGTCCCAAGACAGCTGGGATCGGGCAGCCTTCCTCGGAGGGCAGGCTCTCTCCGTTCTGGTTTTGTGGGGAGAGAGTGTCCAGGTAGCCCCTTTGTGAAGGGGATTCCACCTACAATTGAACCTCAAACTTAACATTGCGAAGTGAAACGTTTGTTAAGGGAGTTTTGCCCCATTTTACAACTTTTCCTATCGTAGTTGTTAAGTGAATCATAGCAGTTGTAAAGTCAGTAACCCGGTGATTAAGTGAATCTGGCTTCCCCATGGATTTTGCTCGTCAGAAGGTCGCAAAAGGGGATCACGTGACCCCAGGAGATGGCGACCTTCGTAAATACGAGTCAGTTGTCAAACGTCTGAATCTTTTTTTTTTTTAGAAATTAAATCCGCTTTTTCAATATTAAAGTAATCAATATTAAACATAAGATCATATTAAGAAGCATTCATCATAGGACATAAAATACAGCATTAGGTGTTAGTCTTTGTAAACGTCTGGTTTGGTAAACATTCTTCCCTCCTCCCGTCAAGCCTCAACTATACGCCAGACACATTTTCTTTGATTGGTGTTTCTCTTGTATGTAGTCTATCCACTGTTTCCAGTCTGTCAAATATTGTTCATTTGAGCAATCTTTCAAGTATGCCGATATTTTAGCCATTTCCGCCAAATTTATTACTTTCAAAGTCCATTCTTCAATAGGTGGTATTTCTGGCTTCTTCCAGTATTGTCCCACCAACAGTCTGGCTGCTGTGATCAAGTTCAGAAATAAGTTCGTCTCTGTGGTAGTGCAGTCTTTTATGATCCCTAACAAAAAAACCTGAGGTAGAAATTCAATACGCTTTTTGAAAATGGTTTGGAGTGTCCACCATATCTTCCTCCAGAAGGCTTTGATTTTCCTACATGTCCACCATACATGAAAATATGTAGCCTCCCCATCACCACACCTCCAGCATTTGGGTTGGGTGTCTGGATAGATGTATGATAGTTTTTTCGGGTCTAGATGCCACCTATAGAACATCTTGTAGAAGTTTTCCCTTAGCTGTTGCGCTTTCGTAAATACTACATTTCTCACCCAGATTTCCTCCCACATTTCCATCGTGATGGGAAACGTCTGAATCTTGATCACGTGATCTTGGGGAGGCTGCAGTGGCCCTCAATGTGAAAGTCACTTTTTTCAGTGCCGTTATAACTTGGAACAGTCATTAAATAAGCTGTTATAAGTCGAGGACTCTCTAGATAGGTCAGAACAGGCTGGAGCTGCACACCATGAGAGGGAAGTCTTGTTGAAGCTCTCCTCTCCTCTCTGGGTGGGCTCTTGAAGGAACATATTGATGACAAAGGGCCCTTGGACTCTATCGGGTTTTATGGCAGCATGATTTTAGGCAAGTTATCCAAAATTTCTGTAAACATCATTCTACATTTTTTAATAATTCATTTACATGAATTATACATCAGTTGCTTGTCTTCCCGCAAGTCCCTGGGGAATATTTGAACATGGCTTATGGTGACACATCGCACCAAGCCAAAATGTGGTCGATTACACTCTGATTGCGGCTTACTGTAGCATTCAACCCGTCCCATTTTGGTTTGTCAAGCAAACCGTAGTGAAGAAAACAATCTCCCGCCATCCTGTGTATCATAATGGTGGTCAGGGTGCCCAAAGGCCTGACTGCAGTTGTTCTCTTCTGCCGATGCAGGGTTATCTGCCTCCCACCAAAAACGGCGCGGAACCCAAGCGACCGAGTCGACCGATCAACGTCACGCCCTTGGTGCGCCTTTCGGCCACGGTCCCCAACACCATTGTGGTCAACTGGTCGTCGGAATTTGGCAGGGTAAGAGGGGCTCAGAAGCAGGAGGGCAGGAGGGCCAGCCGTTGGAGGCAGCGACATATCCGGCCTGTGAAAGCCAGCAGCGGGGGCACTCACAAAATGTTGCGATGCTAGTCTTTGACTTACCACAGTTCATATGGAATGGAATGGAACAGAATAGAATACAGAATACAGAATACAGAATACAGAATGGAATGGAATGGAATAGAATGGAATAGAATACAGAATAGAATAGAATAGAATAGAATAGAATAGAATAGAATAGAATAGAATAGAATAGAATAGAATAGAATAGAATAGAATAGAATACAGAATAGAATAGAAAAAAATAGAATAGAATACAGAATAGAATAGAATAGAATACAGAATAGAAAAGAATAGAATAGAATAGAATAGAATAGAATAGAATAGAATACAGAATAGAATAGAATAGAATACAGAATAGAAAAGAATAGAATAGAATAGAATAGAATAGAATAGAATAGAATACAGAATAGAATAGAATAGAATAGAATAGAATACAGAATAGAATAGAATAGAATAGAATTACAGGACAGGACAGGACAGGATAGGATAGGATAGGATAGCTGGAAGGGACCTTGGAGGTCTTCTAGTCCAGCCCCCTGCTTAAGTAGGAGAACCTATACCAGGGGTGTCAAACTCAATTTCATTGAGGGCCACATCAGCATTGCGGTTGCCCTCGGGCAGGGTGGGTGTGGCCAGGGTGGGTACGGCCTACTGGGTGGGTGTGGCCAGCTCTACACCGTTCGCGTCAAGGGTGCCTGTGGGGGCCTGGGCAGGAGTGGGACAGATCTGAGGGTCTCTAGCAGAAAGGGGGGGACCAGAGCAAGTGCCAAGGCATGGTCCTCTGGAGGAGCCTCACTGTTCCACTCAGGCCATGCAGGGGGGCGGCTTATGGAGCTAAGACTGAATGCATTTCAGCACAGATGGCCACCACAAAATTGTACATTGGCTCCCGGAGGGCCTGGGCGAGGGCCAAGGCAGCGGGGGCCGTTCCCTCACTGTTTCCAGGATGGCTTCGGGGCCACATGAAACCACTTTGCGGGCTGCATCCGCCCCCCCCCGGCCTTCGGTTTGACATGTCTGACTTATACCATCTCAGACAAGTGACTGTCCAGCCTCTTCTTAAAAACCTCCATGGATGGAGCGCCCACGATTTCTAGAGGCAACTTTCTGTTCCACTGATTAATTGTCCTCACTGTTAGGAACTTTCTTCTTAATTCCAGGTTGCTTCTTTCCTTGATTAGTTTCCAACCGTCGCTTCTTGTCCTGCCCTTTGGTGCTTTGGAAAATAGTTTGACTCCCTCTTCTTTGGAGCAGCCCCACAAATACTGGAACGCTGCTATCATGTCCCCCCTCGTCCTTCTCTTCTCTAGACTAGCCAAACCCAAGTCCCGCAGTCGTTCTTCATATGTTTTAGTCTCCAGGCCTTGGATCATCTTAGTTGCTCTTCTCTGAACTTTTTCCAAGGTCTCAACATCCTTTTTGTAGCATGGTGACCCAAATTGGTTGCAGTATTTAGTGATATTTAGTGATTGTTCAAGTTAGCAATTTAATCTAAAGTGTTACTTTCTTGACAGCTATAATATTTTCTCTCCATCATATTTAACTTTCCAACTTGGAGTTCTTCTAGTGCCAGGGGTAGGCAACCTTGGCTCTTTTATGACTTGTGGACTTCAACTCACAGAATTCCTGACTTCTCCTCCCTTCAGCACATAGATCAAAGCACAATTCCCTCCTACAACTAACAGTCATAAATCACATTCTCCAATTAGTTTGAAATGCTGGCTTCCTGCCCAGTTTCCTCTCCCGCCAGTCTTTATCAGCTCTTGTTAGGATATTGTATGTCTAGCTAACTCCCATCGCATTCCTCCCCCTTCCCCCCCCTGCATCATCTAGCTCTAAGAGTAAAACAACAGAAAGAAAAAAAGCTGCATCTCCATCTCTGTCAAAGCAAGAACATCCAATGTTAGCAGTGTTGACAGCAGGATGTTTTCTGCCGGCTAGGATGGTGTTTGCACAAAATTGGAAAGCACTGAAAGCCCCCCTAGAGGGAGAGGTGATTGGGAAAATACTGGAATGTGCAGAAATGAATAGACTAACAATGACAATTAAAGATAAGAGAGTCAGATTATTATGAAATCTGGGGAACTTTTTATGATTGGCTGAAAAGAGAATACGGTTAAAAGATAGTTAACATCAATTTAGATGGAAGAAGAAGGAGCAGATAAGGAGGGAGACCCAGGCGACACAGTATTGAATAAAGGGAGGTTGTATAAATATTTATAGAAGTATATACTGAGAAGGTTAGATAAATAGAAGTAATAATGTAAGAGAAAATTAATCTTATTGTATATAATACAGATAGGGAAATTTGGAGAGAGGAGTTGCTTGGACATGACCAATTGTATCTGAAGAGGGATGAGAGGGACGAAAGGAGAGGAGAGAGAAAAGAGTAAAGGAGGGGAGAAGGAAGGAGGAAGGTTGGAGGAGAAGAGGACAAGTGAGGAGAAGTAAAGGGGAGGAGAGGGGTGAAGGAAAGAGAAGAGGAGAGGAAGAAGAGGGAAGTAGGGAAGAGAAGAAAGGGAGAAAGAAGAGAGAGAAGAAGGAGTGTGGATACGGTGAAAGGGGAAATGGGCGAGCAACACCAAAAGTCATGTGTATGTATTTATTTCATTTTATTAAAAGTATCTTATATATGAACGTAAAAAAAAAAAGGATGTTTTCTGCCGTGGGTCCCTTCACCGTTGGAGAGCGGTGTTGGGGATGAGTCTGAGATGCAGACAACACAGACTCATCCTGAAAAAGCACCTTTGGGCCAATCGTGACCTGGATCACTGAGAATCTCCGTGGACATAAGTCACTTTTTTCAGTGCTGTTGTAACTTTGGTCAGTAAACGAATGGTTGTAAGTTGAGGACTACCTGTACTTCTTTCCTAGCAGGGGTTACAGAATAAGCAAAAAAAAAAGGTGTTCCGTGATTCACCAGGATTCACATCTCCACAGCTTAAATCAGAGGTCCCCAACCCCCGGGCTGTGGACCGGTAGCGGGCCACGGCATGCCAGAAACCGGGCCACGCAAACAAGTGAAGCCCCATCCATGGGATGCAGGCAGCACACAAAACCACATCCCCTTTGGTCTGCAAAAAAACCCCTCCCCACAGAACTGGTCCCGGGTGCCTAAAAGGGGTTTTTTTTGGGGGGGGGGGCGGCCTCTGGCTTAAATCATAGCCGGCTGAGGAATTCTGGGAGTTGAAGTCCACAGACCTGAAAGTTGCCCAAGTGGAGAAACACCGGCTTAATTTGCAACATCACAGTTACAGTGGCAGGAGCCTTAAGGGAGCAAAGAGTAGACAATCCCCTCCTCGTTATTGTGAGTCACTTCCAGTTGCTTAAGATAAGTAGCCATAGAAATCCTTTAAGTCAGGGGTCCCCAACCCCTGGACCGCTACCGGGCCTTGAGCTGTACAGAAGCGGGCCGCAGAAGTGGTAGGCAAGCGTGAGCGTGCGCACATCTCCACTTGCACAAGCAGTGGGCAAGCCACTTTTCCCGCCAATTGCGTGGAACCATCTCTTCTCCCCCCTGCCCTGGCAAGCCCATAAATCTGGAAATGTTGGGGACCTCTGCTTTAAATGAATAAAGAAACTAGCCAACACATGAGAATCAGAACGAAGCCTCTTGCTTGCTTGAATGAATGAATGAATGAATGAATGTATTTATAAATGTAAGTCAGAGCCAAGCTTCTTAAATATATTTCTTTCTGTCCACGACATAATAATCCTGCTTTTGCTCTCTCCAGAATTACTCCCTGTCCGTTTACCTGGTGAAGCAGCTGACCTCGGTGACGTTGCTGCAGAAACTGAGAGCCAAGGGCATCCGGAACCCCGACCACTCCCGAGCCCTGAGTGAGTCCCCAAATTCTTTGGAGTGCTGCTACCCCAGCAGGCCCAGGGCTCTGGCAGCAGCTGCCCTTGCCTTGCCTGGGGGCCTTACACACAAACTTGAACCTTGGGCACTAATTAAAAAAATAAAATTCAGTAGTGAAAAAAAGGAAGGTTCTACATTTAGGCAAGAAAAACCACATGCACAGGTATAGTATAGGTCAGTGATGGTGAACCTTTTAGAGACCGAGTGCCCAAACTGCAACCCAAAACCCACTTATGCATCATCGGGTGCCGGGTGGGTGTGGCCCATTGGGTGGGTGTGGCCCATTGGCTGGGCGTGGCTTCGGTGGTAACGGCAGACTGGGTGGGACTAAAAAGTTCAATCAATCAATTCCAACTTTGCAAGATCTTTTTTTTCCCCGCGAGAAGTTGAAATTGACTGATTGATTGACCTTTTTTTTTTTTTTTCACACAACGGCAGAGGCCTAAAGCGAAAAGGTTTTATAAAACCCAGCTGAAGGCCGAGGACTGGGGCGACGGCACGGGTGCCCACGGAGAGGGCTCTGAGTGCCGCCTCTGGCACCCGTGCCATAGGCTCGCCACCTCTGGTATAGGTGGTCCCTAGTCCAATAGTACCGTAGTAACCATAGTGGACAATCATTTAAACAGGAGCCAGCCGTGTGCGGCAGCTGCCAAAAGAGCCAACACAGTGCTAGGCTGCATCAACAGAGGGACGGAATCAAGATCACGTTACGTGTTAATACCACTTTACAAGGCCTCGGTAAGGCCACACTTGGAATACTGCATCCAGTTTTGGTCACCACGATGCAAAAAAGATGTTGAGACTCTAGAAAGAGTGCAGAGAAGAGCAACAAAGATGATTAGGGGACTGAAGACTAAAACATATGAAGAACGGTTGCTGGAATTGGGGATGTCTAGTCTAGGACTGGGGGTGACATGATAGCAGTGTTCCAATATTTGAGGGGCTGCCCCAAAGAAGAGGGAGTCGAGCTATTCTCCAAGGCGCCTGAAGGCAGGACGAGAAGCAACGGATGGAAACTAATCAAGGAGAGAAGCAACCTGGAATTAAGGAGAAACTTCCTAACAGAGAACAATTAACCAGTGGAACAACCTGCCTCTAGAACTTGTGGGTGCTCCATCACTGGAGGGTTTTAAGAAGAGATTGGACAACCATTTCTCTGAACTGTAGAGGGTTTCCTGCTGAGCAAGGGGTTGGACTAGATGACCTCAAAAATCCCTTCCAACTCTGTTATTCTGTATTCTGCATGATTTGTACCCTTGCAGAAATGGGTAGAGGAGAGCCACTGCCGGGTATTCCAAGCATGGGGTGGCAGTTTGTACTTTCCCAGCTTCCCCTCACCCCCCATCCCACCCCCCCGGTCAGGCATTTTGTTCCGTGTTTCTTTCAGGTGCATTTTGAATTTGAACCCAGTGGGAATGCAAAACAAGCCCTTGTAGCCTTGTTAAACTAGTGTGTGCTGAATGCTAGAATTCTAAAGCTAGAAATACTTAACCAAGGAAACTATTTTAAAACATTAAAAATAACTCCATGGCAGCGAATGGGAGCAACATTGGACGGTAGCAAATGTTACTTACTTTTAAGCCAAAATAAAGAGTATGAGAGAGCTTGTTCTAAGTTCCCCTTTTTTCTCCCAAGGGGAACCTTATAATAATAATAATAATAATAATAATAATAATAATAATAATAATAACAACAACAAGAACAACAACAATAATAATAATAATATAATAATAATAAAAGTTGGAAGGGACCTTGGAGGTCATCTAGTCCAACCCCCTGCTCAGGCAGGAAACCCTACACCATTTCAGACAAATGGCTGTCCAGTCTCTTCTTAAAAACTTCCAGTGTTGGACCATTCACCACTTCTGGAGGCAGGTGGTTCCACTGGTTGATTGTTCTCACTGTCGGGAAGTTTCTCCTTAGTTCCAGGCTGCTTCTCTCCTTGATCAGTTTCCATCCGTTGCTCCTTGTCCTGCCTTCAGGTGCTTTGGAGAATAGCTTGACTCCCTCTTCTTTGGGGCAGCCCCTGAGATATTGGAACGCTGCTATCCTGTCTCCCCCTCGTCCTTCTCTTCATTAAACTAGACATATCCAATTCCAGCACCCTTTCCTTATATGTTTTAGCCTCCAGTCCCCTGATCATCTTTGTTGCTCTTCTCTGTACTCTTTCTAGAGTCTCAGCATCTTTTTTACATCGTGGTGACCAAAACTGGATGCAGGATTCCAAGTGTGGCCTTACCAAGGCCTTGTAAAGCAGTGTTAACACTTCACGCGATCTTGATTCTATCCCTCTGTGTTTGGTTCCTGTTGTCCATCTCATTCAGCAGGGCCAGGCACTGAGCTTCAGCTGCCATGATTGCTGCCTAGCAGCCAGAGATCTGAGTCACACACACACACGTGCAAATACATACAAGTAGTCCTCAACTTACAACAGTTTGTTTAATGACCGTTCAAAGTTACCACGGCACTGAAAAAAGTGACAGGACCATTTTTCATAGTTGCGACCTTCCTAGCATCCCCAGGATCGTGTGATCAACTTGGCAACTGACTCATATTTATGACCGTTGCAGTGTCCCAAGGCGGCCTTCTGACCAACAAATGGGGAATGCCAGATTCATTTCACAACCAGGTGACTAGCGTAACAGCTGCAGGGATTCACTTAACAAATGAGGCAAAAAAATTCTCTAAGGTGGGCCAAAACTCACCTAGCAAAAGTCTCGCTTTGTAACATACATTTTGGGCTCAGTAATGTGCGTAAGTCAAGGATTACGTCTGTATATCCTTCTTTTATTGTGTTTTTTTTTTTACTCTAGGTGAAATGTTAGTGTATGCCATAAGTCCATGTATGTTGTACCATGTGGTACATAACTCTCTTCCGTGAATTATTTGTGCTTGGGATTTTAAAAAAAGCTTTTTTTTTCTCCCTGCAGTCAAAGAGAAGCTGACCGCTGATCCTGACAGCGAGATCGCCACCACGAGTTTACGAGTGTCGCTCATGTGTCCGGTAATGTCTGCCAGCAGTGCTCACTGTTAGTCTTTTTATGGTTTTGGGGAAAAAAGTTGCTTAATACCAAGAGGAACCCCATAAAATGCATTTAAAATGTTTTCCACCCCAGAAACGTGTATACAGGCAGTCATCTATTTAAAACCCCTCGTGGTTGTGGCTTGACATGATTGTATAGTCTTTTTGTGCTGGCTGTTAGAACATAGCCGTCATAAAATGAATCAAAGACAGCCTTGTGAAGCGCTGGGAGTGAATACAGGAAATCCTCAGCTTACGACCACAATAGAGCCCCAGATTTACGCCGCAAAGCGAGACATTTGTTAAGCGAGTTTCGCCCCATTCTACGGCTTTCCTTGCCATACTTGTTACGTGGATCGCTACGGTTGTTAAAATGAGCAACCCAGCCGTGAAGCAGATCGGGCTTCCCCTGATGGCTTTGCTTGTCAGAGGGTCACAGAAGGGGAATCACATGACCACCCGCCACCACCCCGGGACGCTGAAGCCGTCCTAAATACGAGTCGGTTGCCAAGGGTCCACATTTTCATCCCCTGAGCCTGGGGATGCTGCAGTGGTCGTAACTCTGAAAAACGGTCATCCATCACTTTTTTTTCACTGCCGCTGTAACTTTGTAAGCGTTCCTTAGAGTGGAATTGTAGAACGCAGTCACAGGAACGGCAGGATGCTTCACACAGCCATATATTGTGTGATCGGTCACCGGAATGTGCTGGAGGCCCTGGTGTTCGAGAGATGGCGAAGCACATAACAGAATGCTGATGCCCTGTTCGGAGGGGATCCCCCACTGCGGGGGTCTGAGTCCTCCCCCAGTGACTCACCCCATCCCTTTCCTTTCCCCGCCAGCTGGGGAAGATGCGGCTGATCGTTCCCTGTCGTGCCTTTACCTGCACCCACCTCCAGTGCTTCGACGCGGCCCTGTACCTGCAGATGAATGAGAAGAAGCCCACTTGGACGTGTCCTGTCTGTGACAAGAAGGCTCCCTATGAGGGATTGATCATTGACGGGTAAGGCTGGGGAGGCCGGGGGCTCCCTGGGGAGACCCTTGGGGGGGAGAGGCCATCTGGAGATCACCAAGCTGCCCCTGAGTCAGAATCAGAATTAGACCTGGAAGGGACGTTGGAGGTCTTCTAGTCCAGCCCCCTGCTCAAGCAGGAGAACCTATACCATCTCAAACAAAGGACTGTCTAGCCCAGGGGTAGGTAACTTTGGCTCTTTTATGGCTCACGGACTTCAACTCCCAGAATTCCTGAGCCATTCTGGCGGCTCAGGAATTCTGGGAGTTGAAGTCCGTGAGTCATAAAGGAGCCAAGGTTACCTAGCCCTGGGCTAGCCTCTTCTTAAAAATCTCCAGTGATGGAACGGCCACAGTTTCTGGAGGCAGGCTGTTCCACTGGTTAATTGTCCTTACTGTCAGGTAGTTTCTCCTTCATTCCAGGTTGCTGTGGCTCAAGAAAGAAAAGAGAAAGCGCACGTTTGTAATATGTTTAATTTCACAATGCTTGTGGGTATACAATATTTTTTTGTTGTTCCATTTGTGTCTGTGTGTGTGTGTGTGTGTACATACATACACATACACACACATATGCATATACATATATACACCTATAATAAAGGTAAAAAAGGATATATGCAGTGTTATCTTCATTTTAGATGTCAAAAGGGTCTCTCTCTGTCTCTTTCCCTCCCTCTCCCTCTTTTTTTCTTTCTTTTTCTCTCTTTCCTTTTTCTCTCCTCTCCCTCTTTCCTCTCCCCCTCTTTCTCTCTTTCATTCTCTCTCTTCCTCTCTCTCTTTCTCTCCCCCCTTCTCTCTCCCTTTCTCCGATCTTCTGCTCACCTGGCAAGCTGGCTTCAAGCTGTTCTCCAACAAGCTCGGGTAGGCAACCTCAGGTCTTTTATGACTCGTGGACTTCAACTCCCAGAATTCCTGAGCCAGCATAGCTGGGCTAGCTAGCTCTCTCCTGCCCTTCCTGCTTCCTGCTTCCTGCAGAGACGCAGCAAAGGGAGGAGCTCTGCCCAAATAAGCTTTTCAGCTCGTAGGAGAATACCGTGAGTTCACTCTTTTTTACACACACGGAGAGAGAGAGAGAGTGAGAGTGAGAGTGCAAGTGCCTCTCTCTGTCTCTGTCTCTCTGCAAATGGCAGAGGAGGCTGGGAGCCATAGGGAAAGGCTCAAAGAGCCGCATGTGGCTCCAGAGCCGCAGGTTGCCGACCTGTGGTATAGGTTCTTCTTGAGCAGGGGGCTGGACTAGAAGACCTCCAAGGTCCCTTCCAGCTCTATTCTATTCTAAATTTGAAAAACACTGAATGAGACGGACCTATTGCAGTGTAATACATAAACAGAAATACCTGCCCTTGGTGTCAAGTTCACACCTTTGACTTGAGTTCATCAACAATGTGAAGCCTTAAACCGTGGCTTGTATATAACTCTGTGGAGCCAAATCCCAACAACTTGCAAGGGTTTTTCAGGCACGGGCTCACAAGTGTACGGAAAGGTGATAGGGCTCACCTGTGGCAAGGTGGCGAGCATTCTTTAGTCTCCCTTGAGAGACCCTGCCTTGCCATTGGGAAGCCTGCTCAAGGGGGTCTCTGAGAAGCTTCACGCCTCGGTTCCTCTCCAGTGCTGTCCGTCAACTATTCCTCCTTCTGAATTGCTCCCCTCCCCAGGCTGTTCATGGAGATCTTGAACTCTGTTACGGACTGCGATGAGATCCAGTTCATGGAAGACGGTTCCTGGTGCCCCATGAAGCCCAAGAAGGAGAACCAGGAAGTTTGCCAGCCGTCCGCTTACAATGGACTGGAAGGTAGGTGGAGGCTCGGCTTTGACACGCTGGCCATGGCTCTTGGGCGCGAAAGGAGGGTCCTGGCTGGTGTGTGTATGTGTGTGCTGTGGTGCCAGGAGCAGAGAGGGGTCCTTGGTGCAAGAGGCCCCAAATTGGGGAGCAGTTTGCCCCTCTTCTGCACACGGAGGCTCCGCTGTGGTGTCTCAGTGGCTGATGACTTAGCGTCATGGCATCCCAGGGATTGTGCCATGCGCAAGGCTGGCTGGCTGAAGCCAGTTTCTGAGCTTTGCCATTGTTTTTGTTGCAGCCTCCCTCTACACAGTAAGTTCAGAGGGAAAGCCACTGCCCGAAAGCAAGAAGAAGGTGGAGGTGATTGACTTGACCCTGGACAGCTCTTCGGACGACGAGGAACTCCTTGCCAAGAAAGTGTGTTCTGTCGCCATTGCAGCCATCCCACCAGCAGCCGGACCAAAATGGTAGGGGCTGTTGTGTCTGAGGCCTTTCCTTCCTTTGGCTTGGCCGATTTTTTGGAGCCAGGCTTGGTGACGGGAAGGCTCTTAGGACGTAGAATCCTAGGCCCGCAAGGGATCTCGGAGGTCTTCTAGTCTGACCCGCTGCCCGAGGCAGGGGTCCTTCCTTTATCTGGGACAAAGGGCTGCACAGTCTTTTCTGGGAGACCTCCAGTGATGTAGCATCCACAACTTCTGGAGGCAAGCTATTCCTTTGATTAATTGTTCTCATTGACAGGAAATCGACAGGAGTTTTGTGCTAGAACAGGGGTAGGCATGCTGGCTCAGGAATTCTGGGACTTGAAGTCCACCAGTCATAAAAGAGCCAAGGTTGCCTACCCCTGTCCTAAGTCCTGTTCTAAGCACTGAGCCTCCTAGACCAGGGGTAGGCAACCTTGGCTCTTTTATGACTCATGGACTTTAACTCCCAGAATTCCTAAGCCAGCCGGCTCTTTTATGACTTGTGGACTTCAACTCCCAGAATTCCTAAGCCAGCCGGCTCTTTTATGACTCGTGGATTTCAACTCCCAGAATTCCTGAGCCAGCATGAGAGAAACTTTGGCCTCCTCATGACTCGTGGACTTCAACTCCCAGAATTCCTGAGCCAGCATGAGGGAAATTTTGGCCCCTTCATGACTCGTGGACTTCAACTCCCAGAATACCTGAGCCAGCATGAGGGAAACTTTGGCCTCCTCATGACTCGTGGATTTCAACTCCCAGAATTCCTGAGCCAGCATGAGAGAAACTTTGGCCTCCTCATGACTCGTGGATTTCAACTCCCAGAATTCCTGAGCCAGCATGAGAGAAACTTTGGCCTCCTCATGACTCGTGGAGTTCAACTCCCAGAATTCCTGAGCCAGCATGAGGGAAACTTTGGCCTCCTCATGACTTGTGGACTTCAACTCCCAGAATTCCTGAGCTAGCATGGGGGAACTGTGGCCCCTTCATGACTTGTGCACTTCAACTCCCAGAATTCCTGAGCCAGCATGAGGGAAACTTTGGCCTCCTCATGACTCGTGGATTTCAACTCCCAGAATTCCTGAGCCAGCATGAGAGAAACTTTGGCCTCCTCATGACTCGTGGATTTCAACTCCCAGAATTCCTGAGCCAGCATGAGAGAAACTTTGGCCTCCTCATGACTCGTGGAGTTCAACTCCCAGAATTCCTGAGCCAGCATGGCTCAGCATGGAAACCTCTCCCTGTCCCCTCAGCGTGGCTGGCTCAGGAATTCTGGGAGTTGAAGTCCACAAGTCACAAAAGAGCCAAGGTGGCCTATCCCTATCCTAGAAAGACTTCCCTTTTTAGCTTCTCTTTCTTTCTGGCTCTTTTTCTGGGAGGTCCAGGAAAATGAAACAGATTAGCTTGTGTTCATAATGGGTCATGATTTGTGTATTCAAGGTTATTTTTTTAAGAGCTAAAATGAACTTTCTTGGGTTAATTCATCAGGTTAATGTATTTATTTATTTATGGGAGAGAGATAAATTGCTTCTCAGTCCTTCTGAACAGGGCCTGGGTCTTCTGCTTTCACTGGCCCCCTCTGTCTTTCCCCCCCTTTCCTCCATCGTATAAAGTGGCCTTGATCCGTCAAATCTTAATATAAAATGGATTAATGTTTAAAGCCTGGAGGTGCAGCTGCATGGCCCAGTTGAGCTGCTTTTTGGATAACATTCTGCGGAACTTAATCTTTGGAAGGTAATCTTCTTTGCAAGACCCAGGCCCCTTTCTGTGGAGGGAGGGGTTGACCGGCAGTTTACCTTTCTCTCTAATAATTCTTCGGAATATTATCTGAGCACAGTTGCTGAAAACTGCCCACATTCCAAAATTCAATTAAAAAAACCAACAAAATAAGTGGAACTCCCCAGCTGCTCCTCTTCCCACTGGCTGGTGACCCTCAGCCCCCCAGAAGAAATAGAATTGGCCCCAAAGGCTGCTGCAAATGCCCCTTTTCTCCTCCAAGAACCGAAGGGTCCTCCAGCTCTGCTAACCTTTCCTTCCCTTTCAGGGTTTTGAACGCAGACCACCAACCCGCCTCGGTGCTGCGGAGCCCCCCAATGGCTGCGATGGGCAGCGATTTCCTCTCCAGCCTCCCCCTGTCGGACTACCACCCTTCTTACCCGGTCCCTTCAGACATTCAAGGTAAGCAGGGCCAGGTGGCTCCGAGCTCGGGCTCTCTTCCCTAAACTGGGGGGAACTGGAGAAGAAAAGGAATCGGCAGGGTCCTGCCTCAGCTACCCTTGAAACAGGCCTTGTTTCCAAAGGATCTTTTACTGAGAGACAGTGGTTGCAGGGAAGACGAGCTGAGTCTGAAATGCCTGCGCGAAAACGTTAGGCGAATTCCCCAACCCCTCCCCAGTGCCCCAGTCCACCAGGAGCCAAGCTGATGATGGTGCAAAGTTGTCGTGAGAACTCCCAGCGGAAGAGAGGAGCCAAACCAAATGGCCCTGAGGCGGCACGCGTCAGTTCCCAGTTCCCAGGCAGATACATCAGAGCAGAAGTAGAAACAATATAGAACCATCTTAGATTACCCCAAAGTGCAGCGCTTCTTCGTTCAGGATGGCAGGGTTCCAACAGGGACCTGACAGAGTCAGAGGTAAAGCTCACCTGTCTTCGTGGTATTGTGGCTTCTCGGTCTTGGACGGGTTTCAGCTTCTCGTGTGAGCACAGCCCTCAAAGGGGCCCAGGCCCTTGTCTGGTTAGCAAGGCCAGATATTGCACCTCTGTCCTGTGGATGTTAGCCACCTCTGAAGACCCCCAGTGCCATCCATCTCGCTTAAGTTAGTTAGCAAAGAATGGCCCCGGGATCATTGTTTCTCCAAGAATATATAGTATGGAATGGAATGGAATGGAATTACAGAATAGAAATACAGAATAGGATAGGATAGGATAGAAATACAGAATATAATATAATATAATGGAATGGAATGGAATAGAGAAAGAATGGAATAGAATAGAATTAGAATAGAATAGAATAGAATAGAATAGAATAGAATAGAATAGAATAGAATAGAATAGAATAGAATAGAATAGAATAGAGAAAGAATGGAATGGAATAGAAATGGAATAGAATGGAATTAGAATGGAATGGAATGGAATAGAATAGAATAGAATAGAATAGGAATAGGAATAGGAATAGAATGGAGCTGGAAGGGACCTTGGAGGTCTTCTAGTCCAGCCTCCTGCTCAAGCAGGAGAACCTATACCAGTGATGGCAAACCTTTTAGAGACCGAGTGCCCAAACTGCAACCCAAAACCCACTTACGTATCGCTGGGTGCCAGGTGGGTGTGGCCCACTCGGCGGGCGCAGCTACAGTGGGCTTGGCAGACTGGGTGGGTGTGGCTGCAGTAGTCATGGCAGATTGGTTGGGCATGGCCGGGGTAGGCGTGGCCACCTCGATGTTGCTTATTTGGAGGGACACCTGTGGGAGCCGGGCAGGATTGGGGGAGATTCATGGGGTCTCTGGCGGGTGGGATGGTGGGCTCCCCAAAGGCGGCTCCAGGCTGGCTGGCCTTGGGCCAGTGATGGCAAACTTTTAGAGACCACATGTGCTGGGGCGAAGTCGCGTGCCCCCAGAGAGAGCTCCGCGTGCCGCCTCTGGTATGCGTGCCATAGGTTCGCCACCACTGACCTATACCATCTCAGACAAGGGACTGTCTAGCTCTAGCCGCTTCTTAAAAATCTCCAGTGATGGAACGGCCACGATTCCTGGTGGCAAGCTGTTCCACTGGTTAATTGTCCTCACTCTCAGGAAGTTTCTCCTTCATTCCAGGTTGCTTTTCTCCTTGATCAGCTTCCAAGCACTGTTTCTTGTCCTGCCCTCTGGTGCTTTGGAGAATGACCACAATTGAGCCCAGAATTTATGTTGCTAAGTGAGAAATGCGTTAAGCGGGTGTCGCTCCATTTTGCGACTTGTCTTGCCACAGTTGGTAAGGGAATCACTGCAGTTGTTAAATTACTAACCTGGTTCTTAAGTGAATCTGGCTTAATCCCACTGACTTTGCTTGTCAGAAGCTTTCAAAAGCTGATCATGTGACCGCAGGACACTACGGCCGTCATAAATATGAGTCAGTCGCCAAACATCTCAGTTTTGATCACATGATCATGGGGATGCTGGAAAGGTCAGAACTGAAAAACACTCATAAGTCACTTTTTTTTGCTGCCATCGTAACTTTGAACGGTCACTAAACGAACTGTTGTAAGTCGAGGACTACCTATTTTTTTAAATATCTTTTCCTTCCCTCCAGTCCATTCATTTTAGCATTAAGTTACTTTCCCCCTTTCCTTTTCTCTAGGTCTGGATTTGTTTTCCTTTCTTCAAAGTGAAAATCAGGTATGTTTTCTCTCTTGTCTTCCGTCTCCCAACCAGCCATTCATGAAATCCACAGCGTGGCCATTAAAATGGAAGGTTTCTTTTTCTCTGCGTTTAGTTGCCTTGGTAACCCAGCGAGCTTCCTTTTACAGCTCTTCAAGCTTTTTCAGACTTGCAAGACTCAGAGTCCAGAACAGCAGTTGCAAAGAATAGAATAGAACGGAATGGAATAGGATAGGATGGAATGGAATGGAATGGAATAGAATAGAATGGAATGGAATGGAATGGAATGGAATGGAATGGAGTAGAACTGAACCATGATGGAATGGAATGGAATAGAAATGGAAGAGAAGAGAAGAGAATAGAAATCTTTATTGAGAATAGAATAGAATAGGAATAGAATAGAATAGAATAGAATAGAATAGAATAAGAATGGAATGGAGTAGAACTGAACCATGATGGAATGGAATGGAATAGAATAGAACAGAGAATAGACAATAGAAAATAGAATATAAAATAGAATAGAATAGAACAGAGAATGGAATGGAATGGAATGGAATAGAGAATGGGAATAGAATAGAACAGAAAATAGATTAGAACGGAACGGAATGGAATGGAATGGAATGGAATGGAATAGAATAGAATAGAATAGAATGGAATAGAATAGAATAGAATTAGCACTTTGACTTATATACTGCTTCATGGTGCTCTACAGCCCGCTCTAAGCGGTTTACAGGGTCAGCCTCTTGCCCCCAACAATCTGGGTCCTCATTTTACCGACCTCGGAAGGACGGAAGGCTGAGTCAACCTTGAGCCGGTCAGGATCGAACTGCCTTACTGCTGGCAGTGGGCAGTCAACAGAAGTAGCCTGCAGTGCTGCATTCTAACCACTGTGCCACCACGGCTGTCTACCAAAGTTGAAAAGCCAGGCAGCCCCAGATTGGCCTATGATTACAGGTAGTCCTCAACCTACGACCACAATTTGAGCCCCAGGTTTCTGTTGTTAAGTGAGACATTTGTTAAGTCAATTTTGCCCCGTTTTACGACCTTTCTTGCCACAGTTGTTAAGTGAATCCCTGCACTTGTTAAGTTAGTAACATGATCGTTAAGTGAATCACTGCAATTGAGACGTTCGTCACACGGTTGTCAAGTGAACCTGGCTTCCCCCTTGACTTTGCTGGTCAGGAGGTCGCGAAAGGGGATCACGTGACCCTGGGACATGGCAACCGTCATAAATGTCAGTCAGTTGTCAAGCAACCGAATGTAAATCACGTGACCCTGGGGATGCTGCAACGGCCATAAGTTTGAAAAATGGTCCCAAGTCACTTTTTCCGGTGCCGTTGTAACTTTGAACGGTCACTAAGCAAACTGTGGTAAGTTGAGGACTACCTGTAGTTCCCTTTCCTTCCGCCCAAGGACTCGGGCCTAGCAAGTGCGCTAAGGGCAGAAGACAAAAATGGTCCTTATTGTTAACAACGAGTCTTTCCCTCTTGCAGCACTACGGGCCCTCCGTGATCACCTCCTCGGACGAACAGGAGTCCCTGAGCCATTTTTTCCAGTATCGGGGGCCCTCCCCGCATTTCATGAGCCCCCTGTCTCCGATTGTGGTGGGGTCCCACAATGGGGTCGGCTCCCCCACCGGCAGCCGCATGAACAGCGTGGTCTCTTCGCCCACGGCCAGCTTGCGGGAGAGCCACGGGGCCATGGGAAGCAGCCCGGCTCTGCCAGGGTGTCGGCCGGACATCATCTCTCTGGACTAGGGGGGGGCACACCCTCTGGGACTGCCTTCCCGTCTGGAGGAAGGAAGAAATTTGGGCAACTGAGGCAACGTGTCGGTAGCTGAGAAGAGGGGAAGAGGCACGGCAGAGGGTCTTTACTTTGTGACCGCTGTCGTCGTCCTCGAGTGAGCCTGGAAAATCGTGGCAGTTGTAAAGCTGGAAACTCTCCCGGAAGCCAAGCTTTCGTTCCTTGTGGATTGCAGCGGGCTCCGTCTCTGAATCAGAAGAGTCACCGCTGAATGTGGGTCATGGGAATGGGGGCTAAGCGGGCTAATTCAATCTTCTGTTATAGGTCCAAGTTCCAGAACCCTGGACTTTTTTTTGCTTAGCTGTGGAAACCCAGCTCAAGGTGGGCAGGGTTGGAGGGGTGCAGCGGATGGGGGCCTCGGGGGCATTTGAAATTCTGCACGGCTTGAACTCGGAACAAGTAGTCAGGACCACACTGGGTGAAGCTTGGCACAAGTTCATGGAATCGGGAGGCTGCCGACCAAATCTGAAGTTTAATCTCCACGTTGGAGGATTCGAAGGCTTAACGTGTTTTGAATCCGGAACATTTGGCAGGACCCTGGAAATTGGCTCCTCCTCGCATTAAAACAGACATTTTTTTTTTAAAAAAAGGATGCTGGCTAGACCAATTGAGGCCAATATGAATGTTTTGCAGGTTCTTGTATTTTCAGAGCTCTGTTGTGGGGAAGGAGCAGAGTTTTTTCCCTAACCAGTTTTTTTTCCCTAACTCCCAAAGTGTATTTTCTGTACTTATAAAAGGCCAGCAGCCTCTTTAAAGGTTTGAAGATGTAACAAGAGAATTCTGAGTTTTATGCAGAAAATTCCACTGCTTTCTGTTCCCCCTCCTCGGGGGAAATCCCCCTAGGCAGCCAGGAAAAGGCAGAAGACCCGCGGGCAGGCTGGGAAGCATCTGCCCTCTTTGCTCATCCGTGCCCCCTCCCGTTCAGCCTTCCCTTTTGGGAATCTCTACGCAGAGACGAGATGCTCGCCTTGTCCTGGGGCGAAAAAGTTGCCAAGGCTAGCTTGCCGGAGACGTTTGAGCTGTGAGGTGCAAAGTCTGAATCCCAACTTCGGTGAAGCACAACTGCCACCCCCAGAACAGAAGACAATTCTCGGACACTCCTAGCTTCAGATTTTCCAGAATCCAACCAGAACTGCCATCGGGCCACCGAAGGGAGCCCTGGGAATGCGCCGGGTGGACTTTGTAGGATTTCGGTTGGGGCACCTGGCCCTGCCTGCCTGGAGTGGACTTGCAGGGAGTGTGTGTTCCCCTTTGAAGCTGGCTTTCCATACCCCTGGGGTGGGCTCAGGTGCCAAGGGACCGTCTGCCAGGCTGCCTTCAGAAATCCCACCATCCGATTGCCGCTAATTGGTGGTTTCCAGGGATTACCTGGTCTGTAGGCTCTTGCTGTTACCATGTATTTTTTTACACTTTAAATCTTGTATTTCCACCCCCCCTTAAAAGTATTTCCAGCCAATCCTGTACAGAGAACAAAAGATCTATCAATCAATCAATCTATATATATATATCTATCTATATATATCTATATCTATATTACGATAATCTATATTTTCAGTTTTTGTACATAATGCAACTCCAAAGATCTTTTTCTCGGCATTTTTTTCCCCTTTTCTGAGGACTAAATGAAGGTGGCGTCATACTTTGCACACGTGTAAGTGAGCGTGAGGGGCAGTGCAGTGTCCGTTGCACGGCTAATTTATATATTTATGTGTTCTGAGTTGTGTGTGTGTGTGTTTCAGTTGGAAGCTTTCTGAGTCCAGCTGCTCAGCCTACTCTTCCCACCTCTTCAGCCAGTCGGGTGTTTGCGCCTCCAACGTGGAAGTCCTGGAAAACCTCCGCGCAGCCAGAACTGTCCCGATGGAGTCTGGTCCGAGACACAATGAAGGAAACTCTAATTTTGCCTCTCCTTCCTGCATGATTTCCCAAAGCCTCAGTGGAGAAGGCCGGATTCCTATTTTAAGAGGGCTGCGGGTTAATTTTAATACTGCTTCTTACCCACAGTTCATCGTTGCGTGGCTTTCTTTCTTTCTGTTTCAGTTAAAGGGAATATTTTTCCGGGACAGCTGAAGTTTCCCTAAGTGTTCCCGGGAGGGGTCTGTGACAACTTGCTGTGGACAACTCGCCACAGGAAAAAAAAGAGTTAACATTAATGTAGAAGAAACGGTGGCACAGTAAAATCATTAAAGGAAAGATGCCAAAGGAGGGCCAGAATGAAATTTTATTTAAAACAATAAATAAAAACCTTTTTATTTTTGACATTTGCAGAACGACGAAACTTAAAAAATATTTTTTAAAATTTACTTTAAATAAATAGGATTGTTAAATTCTCCTGCAGTGGGTTGTCCCGTGGTGAGTGAGTGGTCTCCCTGGAGGAGCCAGGGCAAAGGGCAGGGGGAGTGGAGGCCGAGACCGTGGCTGGCTGGGCAGGTGGAGAAGAGGCTGACCTGGCATTCCTTTAGTTGACCTTCTGTCTTTTGGAAGAGACAAACCTCCTCTCTTGGGCTTATTTATTCTGTCATATCCTTGTTTTTATCAACTCAGAGCCATGGTGTATATGCCTTTGTAGAGAAAAATATAATAAAAAAAAAGTTGCAAAGAGCTGTGGTCCCACATCATTAAGGGTCTTCTCCATCTTGGCTGCATTGCTGGCTTTTCCCCCCCAGCCTTGTAAATATATTATAAGAACATAAGAGCCATGCTGAATCAGGCCAAAGCCCATCGAGTCCAGCATTCTGTGTCACACAGTGGCCCACCAATTGTACATCGGGGATCTTGAGCAGAAAGAGAAGGCAAAACCCTCCCTTTCCCTTGACCCCCAACAAATGGTACTCAAGGGAATCCTGCCTGCCTCAACCAACATAGAGGCGGCACATGGACATCCGTTTTAATAGCCACCGATACACTTGGCATCCATGAATCTGTCTGACCCTGCCTTGAAGCTATCAAGGCTGACAGCTGTCACGACCTCTTCTGGAAGTGAATTCCATAAATCAACGACCCTCTGGGTGAAGAAATATTTCCCTTTATTTGTCCTCACTTTCTTACCTACGAGCTTTAGGGAGTGCCCCCTTGTCCTGGTATTGTGTGATAGAGAGAATAATTTTTCTCTATCCACCTTTTCTATCCCATGCATGATTTTATACACTTCGATCAAGTCACCCCTTAAACGCCGTCTTTCAAGGCTGAAGAGACCAAGGCATTGCAATTGGGGAAAGGGGGTGAAGTGTTGGCACGATCCCAGTTCATAATGAAGGTCATTTTCTTTCCACTTATGCTGATTTCCATTTAGGGCAGACATGTCAAACACAAGGCCCGGGGGCCGGAGGCGGCCCGCGAAGTGGTTTCATGTGGCCCGCGAAGCCATCCGGGAAACTGAGGGAACGGCCCCCGCTGCCTTGGCCCAGGCCCTGGCCGGCCGAGAGCCAATGTACAGTTTTGTGGTGGCCATTTATGCTGAAACGCATTCAGTCTTAGCTCCACAAGGCCGTCTGGAAACAGCGAGGAACCGGCCCCTGCCGCGTCACCCCCGCCCCCTGGGTGCATGCTGGGGAGGGGTCACCCTTTGTGAGGAATGAAGAAATGGACCATGCCTTGGCGCTTGCCCCGGTCCCCCCCTTCTGCCAGAGACCCTCAGATCTGTCCCACTCCTGCCCAGACCCCCACAGGCCCCCTTGACGGGAATGATGTAGAGCTGGCCACACCCACCCAGTAGGCCACACCCACTCCATCCACGCCCACCCAGTAGGCTGCACCCACTCTGGCTACACCCACCCGGCCCCCCAAGGGCAACCACAGTGCTGATGCGGCCCTCAGTGAAATTGAGTTTGACACCCCTGATTTAGGGCAACCAAATTATTTTAGTGGGGCTGAGTGGGTTTTCCATTTTCATTTTCCCCCCCCCACATCATAGTCTTGTTTACTACCACCGCTTTTTTTTTGTTATGTTTTTTTTTTTTTACTGTTTGTAACATTTTATTGGATTACTAGCCGTTCCCGGACATGGTTTGCTGTGGCTCACTCTGGTTAAATGGAAAAGAAAGAAAAGAGAAAGTGCACGTTTGTAATATGTTTAATTTCACCATGCTTGTGGGTATGCAATATTTTTTTTGTTCCATTGTCTGTGCAGATATAGAGATTGTCTGAAATCGTAGCGTGTGTTGCTTTTACGTCCAACAGATGGCGCTGTTTTTCACAAAAAGCATGTTTTTACCTGTCACAGGTGTGACATCTATATAATATAGGTATATAAAAACAGGCGCACATTCGAATGCAACATTGTGTCAACATTTCAAAGCAATCGGTGAAGAACTTTCGGAGATTTAAGATTTTGAACAAACGAACACTTAACATTTTTATTTATATAGATAGATGGAATAAAATACAAAAATGCAGAAGCAAATAGGACACCGTGGGGAGGAAGAAGGGGGGAAAAGTGAGAGGGAAAAGGGAAAAAGGAAAGAAAAGGCATTGACTTCTGACTTCCTCTGTTGCAGGAGAATAAAGCATTAACACCGAACCTCGACTTTTTTACTTTTCCATAATAGTATAAACTAGCCTGCTTACTACCATCGCTTTATGGCTTATTCTGTAAACATCTTTGTTCACCTGAAGGTGCGCTGGCCACATGAAACTTCCAAATGCAGAGATAATATAAGGGAACAAGTGACAGGCTGGCGATGGTACATAAAATATTTGCTTGCAAACAATCTCAGGCAGAAGGTATCAGATCTAACATCCCCCCCCCAAAAACCCATTTAATTTGTAAGATAAGGGAGGCATGGCGAATAAAAAGAAGTCTTTCACATATGATTATTAATAGACGGCCCATGAGCATTACTCATGAAAAAGATGCTTGCTCTAGCTTTTAGCATTAAACTGCTTTAATTTCTGACTTTTCAAGTGAAGAAACTAACGTTTCTTCTCCTGGTGACTTTAATTCTGTGAGAGCCTTCCCTGCTTCCAGAATGGTGTTGATCATAATTTATTAAACTATTGTGCCAACTGGCTCCCAGAAACTGGGCGATTTATAAAAACCAATCAGAGTAGAGCTGGAAGGGGCCTTTGGAGGTCTTCTAGTCCAGCCCCCTGCTCAAGCAGGAGAACCTAACTGTGTTGTTGAACACCTTAGAATTGGCTGGAGTAATACTGCATCCAGTTTTGGTCACCACGATGTAAAAAAGATGCTGAGACTCTAGAAAAAGTACAGAGAAGAGCAACAAAGATGATCAGGGGGGCTGGAGGCTAAAACATATAAGGAACGGTTGCTGGAATTGGGGATGTTTAGTTTAACAAAGAGAAGGACATGGGGGGGACAGGATAGCAGTCTTCCAGTATCTCAGGGGCTGCCCCCAAAAAGAGGGAGTCAAGCTATTCTCCAAAGCACCTGAAGGCAGGACAAGAATCAACCAATGGAAACGAATCAAGGAGAGAAGCAACCTAGAACTAAGGAGAAACTTCCTGACAGTGAGAGCAATTAACCAGTGGAACTCCTTGCCTCCAGAAGCGGTGAATGCTCCAACACTGGCAGTTTTTAAGAAGAAACTGGACAGCTATTTGTCCGAAATGGTGTAGGGTTTCCTGCCTGAGCAGGGGGTCGGACTCGATGACCTCCAAAGTCACTTCCAACTTTACTATTATTATTATTACTTATAGCCGCAACAACTTGATTCAACCGACAGATGGCGCAGCGATCCATAATTGAGCATTTAAAAAACATTTTACGGCTGACCAGATGTTTTAACAACTGATTCTTTTTGATACTTATTAAATGTTCGTTTTCTACTTACAGGACTGTGATGTTGCGAGAAGGGTTGGGAGCAGTGGTGGGATTCAGCTGGTTCGCACCACTTCGGCAGAAGTGGTAGCTAATTTTTTGTTGCCCAGGCCCAGAATGGACTTCTGGAAGTGGCATCCACACAGAAAACCAGTTGTTCACCTATTTGAATCCCACCACTGGTTTGGGGAGGGGGGGAAATATTAATTCAGGTGAATCTATATTGGTAGTTGTATTTCTTCTCCTCTGGATAATTATTTCTTTTCTTACTACGCCTTATTTATCTTTTGTTTTATTTTTATTTTATTATATTTTATTATTTTATTTTAGCAATAGCAACAGCAATAGCACTTAGACTTATATACCGCTTCATAGTACTTAATAGCCTCTCTCAGCGGTTTACAGAGATATTGCCCCCATCAGTTTGGGTCCTCATTTTACTGATCTATTTTATTTTATTTTATTATTTTATTTTATTGATTTTATTTGATTATTGTGAATTATTTTGCCACCCATTTAACACAGGGTAACTCTGGGTAGTTTATAATGTTAAAAAGGATAAAACTTTATCAAACATGTATATGGATGCTGGGTGGTTTGCGGGTGGGGAATTGTGGTGGGTGGGAGTGTGTTTGGGGATTATATGTGTGGGACCTGATCTTTGGGTGTCATGTAAATTTTGTTGTATGTGTATACTGCCTACACACACACAATGACAATAAAGTTGTTATTATTATATCATTTAAATGAAACACTATAAAAGTACAAATTACCAACTTTAACTAAAAGATGGAGAGGGAGTGGGGAGTGGGGCTGGGACCTGTTCTTAATCTATCAGGCCCCTCCAATGTGACGCTCCCCTATGGAGGCCCCGGGCCAATTGGCAACACCACATTTTGGGCTTTTGCGGAAAGTCAGGGGGGGCTGGCCTCGCTTGGGGGTGGCAAGGTGTTCCACGGGGCAGGAGCACGCTATAACTACCCGTGTTTCCCCTAAAGCAAGACAGGGTCACACTTTCTTTTTATCCCCAAAAGCCCCACTATGTCTTACTTTCGGGGTACGGCTTATATTGATTGGAAAACAATTGTCAGTTTTATTTTAAGTATTTTAAGTATATTAAGTATTTTAAGTATTTAAGTATTTTAAGCAGGAGGCGGAAGTGGGCAGGAGTAATATGTCTTACTTTCGTGGTACGGCTTATATTAGCCGACCCCCTGAAAACCCCGATACGTCTTACAATCGGGGGTGTCTTACTATCGGGGAAACATGGGTATGACTATAAACTAAACATGAAAAAGCAAGGAGTGAAATAAGACAACATTTACAGTACAAAATGAAAACAGCGAGTATTTAAAAGACTGGGGAACAAAACAATAATCCCTTGATGGCAAAAAAATCAAGGAGAGAAGCAACCCAGAACTAAGGAGAAATTTCCTGACAGTGAGGATTATTAACCAGTGGAACAGCTTGCCACCATAAGCTGAGGATTGCTCCATCACTGGAGGCTTTTAGGAAGAAATTGGATAACTATTTGTCTGATATGGCATAGGGTCTCCTGCCTGAATCATAGAATCATAGAATCGTAGAGTTGGAGGGGACCTCCCGGGTCATCGAGTCCAACCCCCTGCTCGAGGCAGGATTCCCTAAACCATCCCAGACAGATGGCCGTCCAGTCTCTGCTTGAAGACCTCCATCGAAGGGGAGCTCACCACCTCCTGTGGCAACCTGTTCCACTGGTTGATCACCCTTACTGTTAGAAATTTTTTTCTAACCTCCAATCTGAATCTTTCCCCCTGCAGTTTCATCCCATTGTTTCTAGTCCTTCCTTGAGCAAGTGAGCAGGGGGTTGGACTAGAAGACCTCTAAGGTCACTTCCAACTCTGTTATTCTGTTCTGTTATCCTGAAATCCCGTGGCACAATTGCCATGGGCAAAGATCTTCCAGGCCGATAGTCTGTCCTCGTCACATTTGCATTCCAGTCTGGAGATGGTGCGTGCGGAGCTGAGACTGCCTTCTGGTTTTCCGGCTTGCCTTCTAAATCAAGTGTCTAGATCTTAAGGTGAGATGGTGTCAGAGGCCTTAGGAAATCTTGGAGGCCGAAGAAACTGCCTCTGGTCAGGGGCGAGGATGTCAAAGGCCAAATAAAGATGCTGCAGGCGAAAAGTCTCTGTGTTTGTGGTCTGCGTTGTTCAAGCAGAGTGGGGGAAAAAAAGAGGAAATGTGAAACTGAGGCCAAATCCAGGAACCGGTGTGAGACTTAAATCCAGCAATCCAATCTTAAGTTGCTAGTCCCTAGCAATAGGGCAGTGGTTCTCAACCTTGGGGTCGTGACCCCATTTGGGGTCGCACGACGATTTCGCGGGGGTCGCCGGACACCACGGGCCGCCATTTTGTTTTTTTAATTTTTTTAATTTTTTTATTTTTTTTATTTTTTTTATTTTTTTATTTTTTTTATTTTTTTATTTTTTTTATTTTTTTTTTTAATTTTTTTTTTTTGGGCGCGCGCGCCGCGCATGCGGAAACCCGCCCGTTGCACCGAAAAAAAATAAAAAAATAATAAAAAAATTTTTAAAAAATTTAAAATTTTTTTAAAAAAAACACAAAATGGCGGCCACGACGGGCAGATCCGCGCATGCGCGGCGCATGCGATGGGCCGATCCGCGCATGTGCAGATCCGCCCGTCACGCCGAAAAAAAAATATTAAAAAAAATTAAAAAAAATTAAAAAAAACCACAAAATGGCGGCCGCGACGGGCGGATCCATGCATGCGCGGCACGCACGATGGGCAGATCCGCGCATGCGTAGATCTGCCCGTCGCGGCCGCCATTTTTTATTTTATTTTTATTTTTTTAAAAAAATTTTTTTTAATTTTTTTTTTGGCGCGCCCGGGTTGGGGTCGCGGCACGCATGGGCAGGGCAAGTGGGGTCTCAACCTGAGAAAGGTTGAGAACCACTGCAATAGGGAGTCAACCCATCCACCAACGCACCTGAAGGCAGGACAAGAAGCAATGGAAGGAAATGAACCAAGGAGAGAAGCAAGCTGGAACGAAGGAGAAACTTCCTAACAGTGAGGACAATTAACTTCCCTCCAGAAGTTGTGAATGCTCCACTACTGGAAGTTTTTAAGAAGAGATTGGGCAGCTATTTGTCTGAAATGGCACAGGGTTTCCTGACTGAGCAGGGGGTTGGACTAGATGACCTCCAAGGTCCCTTCCAACTCCATTATTCTCTTATCCAGCAGAGCGGCCCCAGCAGTGAGAGCCGTCTCCCGCAAAAGCCAGAAGAAAGCAAAGATTGGAGATAGAGAGAGGGAGGGAAGTAAGAAGCGGCTGGAGAGTCGATTCTTGCGCTTGGAGACATTGGCCAATCTTCCCTTCCCCTCCTGCAGGCTTTGCGCAGCTGTGAATGGTGGCTTTTTCTCTTGAATGCCGATGATGGTTACATCTGGGTGACCTGAATGGCAGGAGGAGAGAGCCGAAAGAGGAGGAGGCTGGCTCCGAAGCCGTTTCGCTTTCAAGTCAGGCGACGAGGGAGATTAGCCGGGATGAGCGTCTGGGGCATGTCCAGGCCTGGCTGAGCAAGGGAACAGGTGTGCGGGAGGCGCACCTGGCAGGATCGGGCAGCTCCCTGCCGAGGCCCCCAGACGGCTCAAGGGCGCCCTCCCAGCCACACGGATCGGGATCTCCAACCGGCTGCAGCTCTGGAGATGCGCTCCGGCCGGTCCCGGCGTTCCTCTCTGGAGAAAGCATCTCACCTGGGCGAACCTCTCCTGCCAGAGATGGACTGACCCGGTCTGTGCACCTCCAGTCAGAGCGAGAGCCTCGGCCTTCCGGGGAGGCTGGAAGGAAGCAGCCACCATGAAGAAAATGTTCTCCTGTTCCAGCCATCCAGTGGCGGTGAGTAACAACGGCTGTGTTCACCGAAGCTCCGTCTGACAGGTGGCAGGGGATCCTCCCGTAATTATATTTGATATGCCTTTAATTATACTTCTAAAAAAGCACCAAAAAGGTCGAACCTGCAGGCGATAGGAACTTGAGTTTTATCTCTTGGTTTGAATCAAGCTGCTAGTCCTTAAGGCGGCGAAGGAAAGCTTGGAAAACCAGAACCGGTGACAACGCCTGGGACGAGCCGTATGTTGTGCAGTATTAAGGAGGGGAATTTAAGTGCTTTCCCCGGTAGGGACTAGCAACCGCTGCTCTGTCTTGGTTGGGATCTCTGTTCCTGAGGGTAGTGACTTTATTCCTAGTCAAATTGCAGTTTTCAACTTTACTTTATAACAACAGCAACAGCATTTAGACTTATACAGGTCGTCCTCGACTTATGACGAGGCCCAAATTTAGGCTGCATTTGTTAAGTGAGTTTTGCCCCATTTTACGACTTTCCTTGCCACAGTTGTTAAGTGAGTTATTGCAGTTGTTAAGTTAGTAACACAGCTGTTAAGTGAATCTGGCTTGTCCTTGATTTTGCTTGTCAGAAAGGTGCAAAACATGACCTCGGGACACTGCCACTGTCGTACAGTGAATTTTGATCACGTGACCAGAGGGATGCTACAAAGGTCGTAACTGTGAAAAAAGGTCATAAGTCACTTTTTTCAGGGCCGTTGTAACTTTGAATGGTCACTAAATGAACTGTGATAAATTGAGCACTACCTGTTTAATGCTTCACAGTGCTTTATAGCCCCCCATGGGTGGTTTACAGAGTCAACATATGGCCCCCAACAATCTGGGTCCTCATTTTACTGACCTTGGAAGGACGGAAGGCTGAGTCAACCCTAAGCCAGTCAGAATAGAATAGAATAGAACAGAATAATAATAGAATAAACTAGGAATAGAATAGAATAGAATAGAAAAGAATAGAATAGAATAGAATTAGAGTAGAATAGAATAGAATAGAATAGAATAGAATTAGAGTAGAATAGAATAGAATTAGAGTAGAATAGAATAGAATAGAATAGAATAGAATAGAATAGAATAGAATAGAATAGAATAGAAGAATAGAATAGAATAGAATAGAATAGAATAATAATAGAATAAACTAGGAATGGAATGGAATGGAATGGAATGGAATGGAATAGAATAGAATAGAATAGAATAGAATAGAATAAACTAGGAATGGAATGGAATGGAATGGAATAGAATAGAATAGAATAGAATAGAATAGAATAGAATAGAATAGAATAGAATAGAATAGAATAGAATAGAAAATAGGGAACAGAACAGAACAGAAAATATGGAATAGAATAGAATAGAATAGAATAGAATAGAATAGAATAGAATAGAATAGAATAGAATAGAATAGAATAGAATAGAATAAACTAGGAATGGAATGGAATATAATAGAATAGAAGAATAGAATAGAATAGAATAGAATAGAATAGAATAGAATAGAATAGAATAGAATAGAATAGAATAGAATAGAATAGAATAGAATAGAAACAGGAAGAAGAATGGAATGGAACGGAGTGGAGTAGAGTAGAGTAGAACCTTGGAGGTCATCTAGTCTAACCTTCAGAGAAGAGAAATCAGTGTCCAAAGCTGGGATGGGATTTGAGGAAGGGTCTCAACCTCAACCCTCCCTAGTTTTCTTCAGGATAACGATAGAGAATGGAATTGCAAGATTCCAAAGCCGCAGCCCTATAATGAAAGTACAGGGAGTCCTCAACTCACAACAGTCCATTTTTCACATTTATGACCATCGTAGCATCCCTGAGGTCATGTGACCAAAATTCGGACTCTTGGCAACTGACACATATTTATGACGGTCATTGTGTCCGGGGGGGGTGTCACGTGATCCCCTTTTTGTGACCTTCCGACAAGCAAAGCCAGATTCACTTTACAACCGGGTTACTCATTTAACAACTGCAACGATTCACTTAACAAATGTGGCAAGAAAAGTTACAAAATAGGGCAAAACTCACTAAGCAAATGTTTCACTTAGCAACATAAATTTTGGGCTCAGTTGTGGTCGTAAGTCGAGGACTATGTGTAGCTTTAGTTTTCGTGACTCTTTGATTTTCAAGTCTGGTCTGCTTCGCAGGGCTGAAACCTAGGAGTCCATATTAGGGCTCAGTGCAGAAGGCACTCTGCACATGGTCAGAGGGACATGATGGCGCACACGTTCTGGTTGAGATATTCCAAGCCTCAGTCCCAGCTGAGAGAAGCCATTGGGAAAATATTGAGGAATAACAGAATAATAGAATTGAGAGGGACCTTGGAGGTCTTCTAGTCCAGCCCCCTGCTCAAGCAGGAGATCCTATAACATTCCAGACAAATGGATGTCCGATCTCTTCTTAAAAGCCTCTAGGGATGGAGCATCCGCAACTTCTGGTGGCAAGCTGTTCCACTGGTTAATTGTCCTCCCTGTTAGGAAGCTTCTCCTTGGAGTCGAAGTCCACCAGTCACAAAAGGGCCACGTTTGAGCAGCGGGTTGGACTAAATGACCTCCAGGGTCCCTTCCAAATCTATTATTCTGTATCTGGTGATCCCCTCAGGCAGGACCTTGGCCTTGTCTCTCAAGTTCATTTCTACAACATACCACTACAGAGGCTGGACAGTCACCTATCAGAGACGCTGCAGTGGCTCCTGCCCTGAGCAGGGGTTGGACTAAATGACCTCCAGGGTCCCTTCCAACTTAATGATTCTATAAGAAGAGGGGCACAGTCAGTGACCTGAGAACTGCTCTCCAAGAGCAGATTCCCTTCTGATCTCTTGAGAACCGGATGACCCGAGAGAGGAACCCCGCCTTAGGCAGCCGGCCAACGCCCGGCCTTCCCTCCTCTCAGCATTATTAGGGCTGGGGTGAGAGCCGGGTGTGTGTGTGTGGCCTTGTGCAATCTCCCCTCCGACAACAGCAGGGCGTGTGGCTTTGTCGTGCCCTGTCTTCAGAACCGGATTTTTTCTTCTGTCAGGAAGATCCAGCGCCTTTCCCGAAACTCATCTGCCTGCCAAAGCAAACAGCGAGGAGGGAAGGCGCAGCCGAGGCCCCGGAGCCCGGATGGGGATCAGGCCAGGGAGGCCTGGGGGGTGTGGGGCAGGGTCCCCGGACAACGCCGGGTTGGGGCTGAAAAGCCAAGGCGTTCTCACTCCCCAAAGGGCACCCTGGACTGGCACTTAAGCACCAATGTCTCAGCTCCTCTGCAATAAATAATAATAATAATAATAATAATATAAATAAAATAAAATAATAAAATATAATAAAATAAAATAAAATAATAAAATATAATAATATAATATAATAAAATAAACTAATAAAATATGATAAAATAATAAAATAAAATAAAATAAAATAATAAAATATAATAATAAAATATAATAAAGTAAAATAATAAAATATGATAAAATAATAAAGTAAAATAAAAAAAAATAAAATGAAATAATGATAGAAGGGAGTATTTGTAGCTCAGCGCTGAACTGTGGGATCCTTGCACTGATGATGTTACCTAGCTGGGTCATGAAACGTCTGCCAGAAAACCACCAAGCTCAGAGAGCAACAAGGACCCCGTAAAGTAAAAAATAACAAAATAAAATAATAAAATAAAATAACAGAATAAAAATAAAATAAAATATAAAATATAAAATATAAAATATAAAATATAAAATATAAAATATAAAATATAAAATATAAAATATAAAATATAAAATATAAAATATAAAATATAAAATATAAAATATAAAATATAAAATATAAAATATAAAATATAAAATAAAATAAAATAAAATAAAATCCTCACCCAGCATGGCTGTCCCTGAGGATCTTGGCAGGCTGGAAATTCTCCAGGTGGGATTCATCCAAGATTCAGCCGGGGGTGTGAATGTCTCTGCGACCGGATCCCACCTCAGGGGGTCCTCAACGTACAGCTATTCGTTTAGCAACTGTTCAAAGTTACCACAGCAGTGAAAAAAGTGACTTGCAACTTCCAATAAACAAAGCCAATGGGGGAAGCTGGACTCGCTTAATGACTGTGTGCTTCACTTAACAGCTGCAGGGGTTTGCTTAACAACCATGGCAAAAAAGGTCATAAATTTGGGTGTGACTCGCTTAACAACTGCTTTGCTTAGCGATAGAAATTATGATCCCAATTACGGTCGTAAGTTAAGGACTACCTGTATTTCTGATTTTAAAGAACAACCTCAAGCGTCATTATGGAGGTTTTTAAGACTGGACAGCCACTTGTCTGAAATGGTATAGGATCTCCTGCTACAACAGGGGGTTGGACTAGAGGACCTCCCAGGTCCCTTCCAACTCTATTATTCTGTTATTTTAGGACCAAAATTGAGCCCAAAATTTCTGTTGCTAATTGAGACATTTGTTATGTGAGGTTTGCCCTGTTTTACAGTCTTCCTTGCCACAGTTGTTAAGTGAATCACTGCAGTTGTTAAGTTAGTAACATGGTTGTTAAATGAATCAAGCTCCCCCTATTGAGTTTGCTGGTCAGAAGGTGCAAAGCAGGATCACATGACCCTGGGACACTGAAACCGTCATAAATACGAGTCGCCAAGTGCCCAGATTTTGATTGTGTGACCCTGGGGACGCTGCAACAGTCTTAAGTGTGAAAAATGGTCCTAAGTCACTTTTTCCCATGGTGCTGTAACTTCGGTCACTAAATGAACGGTTGTAAGTCAAGGACTACCTGTATTCCATTTCTTTGCTGAGAAGAAATGTTGGTGCAGAGAGACACAAATTATTTTGCCCAGCTGTAATATATCTAAAGTCATCAACTATGGTTCCACTTTTACCCATTTGAACACATTTTACAGGGGGCCACTTCACAAGGCCTTGGTAAGGCCACACTTGGAATCCTGCATCCAGTTTTGGTCACCACAATGTAAAAAAGATGCTGAGACTCTAGAAAAAGTACAGAGAAGAGCAACAAAGAGGATTAGGGGAGTGGAGGCTAAAACATATAAGGAATGGTTGCTGGAATTGGGTATGTCTAGTTTAACGAAGAGAAGGACGAGGGGGGACATGATAGCAGTCTTCCAATATCTCAGGGGTTGCCCCAAAGAAGAGGGAGTCAAGCTATTCTCCAAAGCGCCTGAAGGCAGGACAAGAAGCAACGGATGGAAACTCATCAAGGAGAGAAGCAACCTGGAACTAAGGAGAAACTTCCTGATAGTCAGAACAATTAACCAGTGGAACAACCTGCCTCCAGAAGCGGTGAATGCTCCAGCACTGGAGGTTTTTAAGAAGAGACTGGACAGCTATTTGTCCGAAATGGTACAGGGTTTCCTGCCTGAGCAGGGGGTTAGACTAGATGACCTCCATGGTCCCTTCCAACTCTGTTGTTCTGAGTTCTGTATTCTCTCGCCTTCCAGGTCGAAAGCTGGAACAAGCATGACCAGAAGCTGTTTGACGCCGTTGAGAAAGGGGACGTGACCCGGACGTCCCTTTTTGTGTCAAGGAAAACAGCCCACCCCACCAAGCTCAACGCCCTGGGCCAATCTGCGTACGTAAGTTTTCCCCCTTGGCCTTCAAGAGGGACAGTAGGGCTGAAGGGCAGCGGCCACTTCCTGGGCCTTGCCTTAGCTACCATTGATTGAACCTGGGGCTATGTGGTTGTGGGAACTCGGCCCTTGGCTCAGAAGAGTGTCTGTAGAGATCCTCCCATTCAAGAATGTGGCTTAGAGGCAGTCCTCGTGTTACGGCCATCATGCAGCCTGCCCATTACAGTCCTCACTCCTGAATATCATAAAATGGGTCAGTTACTTGTCCAACCCAATTTAATGCCCCCCCTTTTTTTGCAGAAATCATCACAGTTGTTAAGTTTAATGACCACAACCTTCACTAAGTGGTGATGAAACAAATCTTGTGCTCATGGAGTGAACCAATGGTACTCTATGGGTTCTGGTTTTGCCCCAAATTGGAAGTAAACAATATTTTTTTTTTTGCAAAATCCCCGTAAAGTGTGGTCACATGACCCCAGAATCTTGCAAAGAGCCATCAATGCAACCTGGTTGCTAAGTCCCCAAAGTTGGTTATGTAAGTGCAGTTGGATCAGGATCGTAAGAATCCCCCCCCCCGGTAGGTTCATTAGAACTTCACCCATTCGCTAAGTCCCTGGTCGTAAGTTGAGTCTTCATCAGGGACAGAAGTTGTCAACCTGAACTTAGGGGCATAGTTCCAATCTAAGAATCATGGCTTGTTAGAGGACTTTGGAGCTATTAAACATAACACGGTCTGCCATTGCATTCTTAACCAAGTTTGGCATAGACAATTACATTAGTAATCGATTACCGTACAGATAACAGATAACGGTTTACAACTGTTCCTTTAATGACCATTCAGAGTTACAAGGGTACCAGGATCATGTGATCGCCATATGTGATCTTCCTAGCTTCTGACAAGTCACATCAATGGGGGAAATTGGATCGCTTAAGAAACGCATGATTCCTTTCACCACTGCAGTGATTCATTTAACCGCTATCACAAAATACGTTGTAAAATCAGGCACGGTTCACTTAATAACCGCCTTGCCTAGCGACAGAAATTTTGAGCTCAATCGTGTGGTCACAAATCGTCTATTTTTGTGCACTCGTAGTACATTCTCGGTGGAGGAATTTCTTTCAAGGACAGGATGTAAATTCCTACTTGTATAAAACTTGGTTTGTCACACGTATGTGGCTCAAAGTAAAACCTTGCCTAAGAAGTCTTCTGGATGCTGTTTTTGGAGATGGATCAGGAGTGTAAGGACCCACCCCACTTTGCATCTGAAGAAGACAGAATTCTTGGAATATTCCTTCCAACAGGCATCCTTTATTACGAGAAAATGGTTGCAGGTGTTCTAGACAGGACCTGGGGCCCAAGCCCTACGGTTCAAGGTTTTAAGGGGTCCCCAGCAGCCCCACCCCACCCCACCATCCTTCCAGTGACAATCCCAGGCATTACATTTCCACCCCCTTTTTCCTCACTGCCCGCGGAAGGGAGACTTCAGAGAGGAGTAGATGAAAGCTAATGGCCCCATTGTTACGCTTTAGTCCTTTTGGTAGTATCCACATTCAGTCCCCTTTGAAGTTGTACCGAAGGAAGTGAGGGCCATAAAACCCCTTTGTTCACCCCCCCCTTCCCCTTCATCCTATGATAGAATCCAGAGAGGGCAGAAATGGGGTTTTCCATAGTCGATAACTAGAGATGAAATAGAATTGGATTCTGACAAGGAGAGACCAAGAAAGAGCCAAGAGAGGGGTCTAGGACAATTTGCCATGGCCACCTCGCCACGGGACTGTGGGCCAATTCAACGCTATATTAATCATTTCATTCAGTTGCTTTTATTATTGACTACGTTTTCGCCAATATTAGTGTACTTCTCCAATCTCCTGTGGAATTCCTAACCTTTGCTGGTGGGAAATTGTGCTTCCCCCCTTGATTTCTGAGCCATGATGGTGCAGTGGTTAGAACGCGGTATTGCAGGCTCACTCTGCCCATTGCCAGCAGTTCGATCCTGACCGGCTCCAGGTTGACTCAGCCTTTCCGAGGTCGGTAAAAGGAGGACCCCGATTCAACAATCTGGGTCCTCTTTTTACTGACCTCAGAAAGGCTGTAAACCACTTAGCGAAGGCTGTGAAGCACTTTGACCTCTAAGTGCTGTTGCTATTATTGCAGGTTCCACCTGGCAGCTTCCAAAGGACTCACGGAGTGCCTCACCATCCTGCTCAACCATGGGGCCGACGTCAATGATAAGAACGAGGACGGTGGGTACCAGCCCAAAGACCCCCTCCCCCTTTTCCCCAGGGCGTTTGCACAAAGGGGTTGGTTGGGTTTTGCAGACCAGAGTCATTTCCATGTTTGAGGGGCATCTGGCTGGTAAGAGAGGATCATGAGAAGACACATTTCAACAGCCCCTCCCTTTCTCCCCATTGCTTTGACGTCATGAGGCTCCTGGGGTGGGGAATTAATTTTCCCCAAGGGGCCACATGAGAAACTAAGACTGCATTAACAGAGGGATAGAATCAGGATCACGTGAAGTGTTAATACCACTTTACAGTGCCTTGGTAAGGCCACACTTGGAATACTGCGTCCAGTTTTGGTCACCACGATGTTGAAAAAGTACAGAGAAGAGCAACAGAGATGATTAGAAGTCTGCAGGAATGGCCATGGCCACTTTAGAGAAAAGAAGGACAAGGGGTGACATGACAGCAGTGTTCCAAGGTTTGAGGGAACACAAGAAGAGGAAGGGGTCAGCTTATTCTCCAAAGCACCAGAAGTCACAACAAGAAACAACGGATGGAAACGAATCAAGGAGAGAAGCAACCTGGAATTAAGGAGATATTTCCTGACAATGAGAACAATTAACCAGTGGAACGGCTTGCCACCAGAAGTTGTGGGTGTTTCATCACTGGAGGTTTTTAAGAAGAGACCGGACAGCCATTTGTTTGGAATGTTATAGGGTTTCCTGCCAGAGCAGGGGGTTGGACTAGATGACCTCCAAGGTCCCTTCCAGCTCGATTATTCTGACACCCACCGTTGTGGATGTCCAAATCAACAGTCCTCCACAGCAAGTTGTGAAGGGGTGTAGGCACGCATGCACGTACATAAATTAAAAACGAAAAGAGCAGTTGCCTTCAAAATAAGCAGTTGCATTGGGTGCATGGCATACATTGGATTTAATCAAATTTACATTTGATTTTTAATCTCCGATTGACCTCAGGCAGGCCAGACAGGACCGGATGTGGCTCGGGGACCATAAAATGCCTAAGCCTGAACTAACATGTCCACAAGGTCAGGGGTCAATTGGTTGACAATGACCGGAGTCACACCACAGTGTAGACTAAGCTAACATCTGTTTGGTCCTTAAGACTTAGTGTGTTGTGAGAACTCAGTCACTGGCCTACACTTTTGAATCATTTAGACCAGTGGCATGTGCAGGTGTGTTTGTGTGTGTATGTGTAGGACATATAGTCACAGTACATTAATCCTCCACTTACGTCTGCCATCGGGACCAGAATTTCCATTCCTAAACAAGATGATTATTAAGGGACTCACACCTGATTTTATAATTGTTTCGGTCCTGGTTGTTAAGTGAATCACACAGTCATTAAGCGAATCGAGGTTTTCCCCCATCGACTGGACTTGTCGGAAGCTGACTGAGAAGGTTGCAAATGGCAATCACACAAGCCCCGGGATGCTGCAGGCATCGTAAATACGGTTGCCATGGATGCTGGGACAGTCGTAAGTGTGAAGTGTGAGTAAGTCACCTTTTTCACTGCCTTTGTAACTTGGAACCATTGCTCAGCGAACAGTTGTAAATAAGCCTCACAAGCACATTTGAAAGCATCAGTTGGTGACTGGGGAAGAGAGAAGAGGATGGACGAAATCAATTCTAACCACAACTCAGCAACTCCTCGACTTACACAAATTCATTTAGTGACTGTCCAAAGTTACGACGGCACTAAAAAGAGTGACTTATGAGGGTTTTTCCCACTTACGACCGTGCAGCATCCCCACGATCATGTGAGAAATTCAGAAACTCAGCAACTGGTTCATATTCATGACGGTCACAGGCTCCAGGGATCACCTGATCCCCTTCTGCGGCTTTCTGACAGCCGAAGTCAATGAAGGAAGCCAGATTCACTTCACAACCAGGTGACTAACTTATCACCTGCAGTGGTTCACTGAACGAATGTGGCAAGGACATTCGTAAAATGGGGCAAAACTCACTTAGCAAAGGTCTCACTTAGCAACAGAAATGTTGGCATCCATTTTTTCTAAGTCGAGGACTACCTATAAATATTTCATCCCCAATACAAGCTGATATTTACCGAGAGGGAAGCAAATGGGGACCAGGGGCCAAGGCTCTCCTCCTTCCGTTGTGGGTGCTCCAATACTGGAAGGTTTTGAAGAACAAATTGGACAACCATTTAGGTGAAAGGGTCGAGGGCCGGGGTGTCCAACGTGCAACGTCATGTGATGTATCGCGACTTTTTCCCCATTGCTGGCAATCGGGTGGGCGCGATTTTGCCATGATGCATCCGGCCTTCCGGCCAGCAGTTTCACACTCCTGGTCTAGGGCAGACATGTCAAACGCAAGGCCCGGGGGGCCGGAGGCGGCCCGTGACGTGGTTTCATGTGCCCGCGAAGCCATCCTGAAAACAGTGAGGGAACGGCCTCCACTGCCTTGGCCCTGGCCCGGGCCGGCCGGGATCCAATGTACAATTTTGTGGTGGCTCTCTATGCTGAAACGCATTCAGTCTTGGCTCCACAAGGCTGTCCGGGAACAGCGAGGAACCGGCCCCTGCTGCGTCGCCCCGGCCCCCTGGGTGCATGCTGGGGAGGGGTCACCCTTTGTGAGGAATGAAGAAATGGACCATGCCTTGGAGCTTGCCCCGGTCCCCCCCTTTCTGCCAGAGACCCCCAGATCTGTCCCACTCCTGCCCAGGCCCCCACAGGCCCCCTTGACGGGAACGATGTAGAGCTGGCCACGCCCACCCAGTAGGCCACGGCCACTCCAGCCACACCCACCCAGTAGACCGCACCCACCCTGGCCACACACACACCCCCGAGGGCAACCGCAGTGCTGATGCGGCCCTCAGTGAAATTGAGTTTGACACCCCTGGTCTAGGGTCTCCTGCTTCAGCAGGGGGTCAGGCTAGAAGACCTCTGAGGTCCCTTCCACCCTTCTTATTCTATGGTTTATGTTTTTGCAGGCAGCACAGCTCTGCACCTAGCCACCATCGCTTGCCAGCCCCAGTGTGTGAAGGTCCTCCTCCAGGTAAAAGACTTCTTCTCCGTTGGGACCCCTGTGAGGCCCATTCACAGCACCCGAAAGCTAAAGGCACCTCTGAGCATGTGCAGTGACATTTCAGCTTGGCGGGTTTTAGAAGATTTAGCCCGGGGGGAGAGGGAGGTTGTGGCTACCCTTTGGGAATTTTTGTGTGGTTTCTGCCCTGTTCCTCTGGTAAAATGTCCCCCCCCCAATGAGAGGGCTCTGAGCTGGTTTTCAAGGACAAGGAGGAGAGGAGAAGGAATAACTATGGGGTCCTTGGTGCTCTCTGAGCTTGGTGGTTTTCTTGCAGATGTTTCATGACCCAACTTGGTAACATCATCAGTGCTGGAAGAGAATGGGGTTTTCCAGGAGGAGGAGCAGGGAGAGAGGAGGAGGAGGAGGAGGAGGAGAAGGAGGAGGAGGTGGAGGAGGAGGAGGAGGAGGAGGAGGAGGAGGAGGAGGAGAAGGTGGAGGAGGAGGAAAGGATTGTGGGGGTCACCTTTTTCAGGGCCATTGTAACTTTGGATGATCACTAAATGAACTGTTGTAAGTTGTGGACTACCTGTAATGGAAAAGGAATACAAACAGTAAATTTATTTATTTGAATTTATTGGCTTTATTTGTTTTGTGGGTGTCCACTGGTTGCCCATAAGAAAGAGGCAGAATGTGGATGCCATCTTTTTCGACCCCGGCCCTGCAGACAAGTCTGGGCAGTTTAGATGAGTGTCAAGTAATTAGGCGTTAATTAGGCCCCTTGCTGTGAAAACTCATCTTCTTGATTCAAGACCTAACTGGGAAACAGTGATGCCTATCTCGTGGGAATTCATAATAAATAAACTTAAAAGGAAAAGTACTACTTTTAATTGCACTAAATTCTATAATTGCTGGCTAGTCAGCGCTGGAAGGGTGAGAACCATCTCATGCGGCAAATCCCACTTTAGAGCCTACACAAAACTCACAACCAGCATGAATCTTCCTGGGCTGCATGGAGGACAATCCTGAGATCCCATCCTTGTGTCTTGAGAACACAACACAAGGAGGAGGACTGGGGTGAGGAGAGACAATAAAGGAGGTGACTGAGACAGACCCTTAGCAAAGCAGGAACTGTTGTGGTGTGAACACTCTCGCCCTGCGCAGCTGGCTAAGCCCACCAGGATGTCATTCCCACAACATGTTGTTGGAAGAAAAATCAGATCCTGTTCCAAGCCGGGAGGACACTATATAAATGAGCTGAAGGCAGGCTGCACTTTGGAAAGGAGGTCTCTTTATTTAGTGGCCAGAAACTTCAGTGGCAGCAGCATGCTTCTGGAGTGGCTGACAAAATGGCTGAGTGAGTGGATGGATCTTAGCAATAGCAATAACACTTAGACCAGTGGTGGCAAACCTATGGCAGGGGTGCCAGAGGTGGCACTCAGAGCCCTCTCTGTGGGCACGCACTCCGTCGCCCCAGTCCTAGGCCTTCAGTTGGGTTTTATCAAACCTTTTCTCTTTAGGCCTCCGCCGCCGTGTACCCCCCCCAAAAAGGTTCAATCAGTCAATTTCAACTTCTCACGGGAAAAAAAAAAGATCTTGCAAAGTTGGAATTGATTGATTGAACTTTTTAGTCCCACCCAGTCTGCTGTTACCACCGCAGCCACACCCACCCAATGGGTCACACCCACCCAATGGGCCACACCCACCCGGCACTCGACGATGCATAAGTGGGTTTTGGGTTGCAGTTTGGGCCCTCGGTCTCTCAAAGGTCCGCCATCACTGGTGTAAGGTCTCCTGTCTGGAGGAGAGGGCTGGACTAGAAGACCTTCAAAGTCCCTGCCAGCCTATGATTCTTTCCTGAATTATGAAGGCAGGACAAGCAGCAATGGGTGGAAGATCATTAAAGACAGATCCAACTTAAACCTAAAGAAAAATTCCTGACTGTAGGACGCTAAGAAAAAGATGCAGGCATGTCTTGAGCAGAGGTCTGAAGCTGCTGCAGAGCTGCTTGTCACAGCTTGAGACAGCTTGAGAATCTCTCTGTGTTTATTGGTTTTTATATCCTTTTTACATACATAGACTTTTCCATTAAATGCTGACATAAAGTTTTCTAGTAACCCATTACCTGATCAAGGACCAAGTAAATCGCAAACAGGAGAAGGAACTAATTAAAGGCAGGAAGAGATAAGAAGGAACTTAAGCATATTATCTACAGGAAGAGATAGGGAGTAACTTAATCATATTTAGGTAGATGAGACATTAAGTCAAAAGTGGAGACTGCAAGAGTGGGTATTAAATTTCATCTCCATTCCCAAACCAGAATTCTAAGCAGAGAGGAAAAAAAGTTTAAAACAAACAGTTCTGCTCCCCACTCTTCTTTCTGTCTCTCTTGCTCTTAAAGCAACACAGCCAGTTGAAAAACAAAAGAGACAGGAAAAATTTTTGTTACAAACTTCTCACCACTAAAAAATAGTTTTCTCTCCTTCACGTGCATTTTCCATAAATTCTCTCACCCATTCTCCATGGATACAAATATTCCATTTCGTACTTTCTCCAGGCAAACCATTTATTTTTAAATAAGGCCTTTTTGGGTGATGTTATCAGAGAGGGTTTTGACCCTCTTCCAAGTCTTGGAAATAACACAGACAACAACATAGACAAACATATATACACAAATACTATTAAAACAACATTTATTTAGACATATGGCTTGTCCTGCAAGAAGCGAGAAAAATCATGAGATGATGCCAACCAAACATGTGGTTTTTAACCATCTCCTATTTCTCTCACCATTCCAGGCCCAAGCGTAATGTCCTGGGTGGCCACCCATATGCATAAACAAAACACACACACATCAACTTGGGGTTTGAGGCTAAAACAGGCTTCCCCTTTTAATTAAAAAGAAGGGGAACATTTATGGTTACTTCCAATTTATCCCAGCAACTTCAGAAGACATTGGGGAAAGACTAAAAGGAATATTGAAGGTGTGAAGGGTGAGGGAAAAGTACCAGCCTCCTCTCCTCACCTCTGACAAAGGGGAATTGAGCCAGATTAAAAGGGGGGGAAAGGGAAGGGAAAAAAAAACTTACTTTCAGTTCTTTGAATTTTCTTTTCTTTTTCTTCCGTGGCTTTAGTCGTTATCAGATAAACTAGCCAACTGGAGGTTTACAAAGTTTTTCAATGTTGTCTTGTTAAATATTATTTATACTTCCATACATCAACACAAAGCACCACCAGACTTTGTCTGACAGGGTTAAACTTAACAGCTACTTGAAGTTTCAAAACATCCCAGTTGTTCAAAACACACTGCAGAGGAGTACATTTTGATTTAATTTGTTTCTTTAAATTCCTCTGACGATTCCCCATATATATATTTTTTTCTACTTCAAGATTGTTCCTCTAATATTTTCCTTACGGGGGTGTATGGTGGCCGTAAGGAGGCAAAAGAATTAGCCTCTTCAGAAGGAGATGAAAATCCAATTAAAGATGCTTTCCGAGGCACAGTTTTTACTTGATCCTAATCAGGTGTGGGGCTTGTAGTTAATTGTTGCCCTGCTGAAGCATCTGAGCCAAATTTTTCCACTGCTTGATGGCACTGATGCCATTGATGTAATACCTGTACTGAAGCCCGAGATTCAAAATGTAAAGTATGCCCTATCTTTTCCCAATCTCGTAACCTAAGCGTCCAGCGCTTAGGATATCAAGGGGAATGTTTCCTTACCTCATCCACCAGCTTCCTTACGTCTGCCTCAGGCTCTTTCACGCCTGATTTGTGTACCAGGAATCTGAGTTCCTGTACCTGTTTCTGCTGGTGCTGAGATAAATTGCAACCCTTACTTACCATTGAGGGGTCCCATAGGACGAAAGTGCACTTAGGGGTCTATTCCAGACATTGGTAAGTAAGTTGGCTGTTGCTTCCTCAGAAGGAGGGGCTGTCCCAGTTGCTCCATGGGGGGCTGTCCCTGTTCAGGGGCCAGATGTACGACGCTAAGAAAAAGATGCAGGCATGTCTTGAGCAGAGGTCTGAAGCTGCTGCAGAGCTGCTTGTCACAGCTTGAGACAGCTTGAGAATCTCTCTGTGTTTATTGGTTTTTATATCCTTTTTACATACATAGGCTTTTCCATTAGATGCTGACATAAAGTTTTCTAGTAACCCATTACCTGATCAAGGACCAAGTAAATCGCAAACAGGAGAAGGAACTAATTAAAGGCAGGAAGAGATAAGAAGGAACTTAAGCATATTATCTACAGGAAGAGATAGGGAGTAACTTAATCATATTTAGGTAGATGAGACATTAAGTCAAAAGTGGAGACTGCAAGAGTGGGTATTAAATTTCATCTCCATTCGCAAACCAGAATTCTAAGCAGAGAGGAAAAAAAGTTTAAAACGAACAGTTCTGCTCCCCCCTCTTCTTTCTGTCTCTCTTGCTCTTAAAGCAACACAGCCAGTTGAAAAACAAAAGAAACAGGAAAAATTTTTGTTACAAACTTCTCACCACTAAAAAATAGTTTTCTCTCCTTCACATTGGTCACCACAATGTAAAAGAGATGTTGAGACTCTAGAAAGAGTGCAGAGAAGAGCAAGAAAGATGATTAGGGGACTGGAAGCTGAAACATATACAGTAAAAAACAGTTGCTGGAATTGGGAATGTCTAGTTTCAGGAAGAGAAGGACGAGGGGGGACATGATAGCAGCGTTCCAATATCTCAGGGGCTGCCCCAAAGAAGAGGGAGTCAAGCTCTTCTCCAAAGCACCTGAAGGCAGGACAAGAAGCAACGGATGCAACCTGCCTGCAGAAGTTGTGAATGATCCAACACTGGAAGTTTTAAAGAAGAGACTGGACAGCCATGTGTCCGAAATGGTATAGGGTTTCCTGCCTGAGCAGGGGGGTTGGACTAGATGACCTCCAAGGTCCCTTCCAACTCCTTTATTTCAATTCGAATTGTACTGCCCAGATTTTCCAGCCACAAATAAATAAACGAATGAATAAATCAGGCTGGGCAGCTGCGGAGGAGTCCTGCTGCTTGCAGAGCCCGGTTTTGCAAGAGTCCCCAGGGGCAGTTTCAATCCAGCCGTGGTGGGAGAAGCACCCGGAAGCCAAGTGATTGCACAAGGTTGTGCTGGGAACGTTCAGGCTTGCCTGCTGGCCTGTGTGGCCACATTCCTGAGCTGAAAGAGATATCCGGGTCTCGTAAAAATCACCAGTTTCCTCCCAGGGAGTCCCTTCTGACGACGGGTGCAAAGCAGGGGTGCACGGAGCATTTTTCATCGTGTCACAGCTACAGCTTCTCCTGCGTCTACATCTATTTCTTTCCCCACCCCCTTTTTCCTATTTGTTTCTTAATGTGTCTTACAAGGTTATGTCCAGAGATTACTGCATGGAGGGTTGGCCTTAACTTGGGTAAAGACCTGGTTAAAGAACAGACCAAATCCAAAAGGTTTTTTTTATCTGGAGGCAACTGGACTTTCTTGTTTTTCTTTGAAGACGTTTCACTTCTCCTCCAAGAAGCTTCTTCAGCTCTGACCGGATGGTGGGGAACGGAAGGATTTATACTCCTTGCAGACAGCTGGTCATTTGCATTCTTTGAAAGAGTCGTTGAGGCCACTTGGAGGTTTACCTGTGATCTCAGGGTTGCCTAAGTGGTGCAAAAATGGGAGTGGAACACAGTCCTTTCAGCAGTTCCAAGAAGGCTCCCCATACATTTACACCACTCAGATGACCCTGAGGACACAGATAACCCTCCAAGTGGCCTCAACGGCTCTCTAAAAGAAGGCAAATGACCAGTTGTTTGTTTTTCTTTGAAGATGTTTCACTTCTCATCCAAGAAGCTTCTTCAGTTCTGACTGGGATGATGGGGAAGGGAAGGATTTATACTTCTTGCAGACAGCTGGTCATTTGTATCCTTTTTTAGAGAGTCGTTGAGGCCACTTGGAGGTTGATCTGTGTCCTCAGGGTCACCTGAGTGGTGCAAATGGGTGTGGAACATAGTCCTTTCAGCAGTTCCAAGAAGGCTCCACATCCATTTGGATCACTCAGGTAAACCCTGAGGACACAGACAACCCCCCAAGTCACCTCAACGGCTCTCTACAAGGATGCAAATGACCAGCTGTCTGCAAGGAGTATAAATCCTCCCATTCCCCACCATCTGGTCAGAGCTGAAGAAGCTTCTTGGATGAGAAGTGAAACAAACAACTGGTCATTTGACTTCTTTTAGAGAGCCGTTGAGGCCACTTGAAGATTTATCTGTGTCCTCAGGGTCATCTGAGTGGTGCAAATGGATGTCGACTCTTATTGGAATTGCTGAAAGGACTGGGTTCCACTCCCATTTTTGCACTACTCAAATGACCCTGAAGATACAGATAAAACTCCAAGTGGCCTCAATGACTCTTTCAAAGAATGCAAATGACCAGCTATCTGCAAGGAGTATAAATCCTTCCATTCCCCACCATCTGGTTAGAGCTGAAGAAGCTTCTTGGAGGAGAAGCGAAACATCTTCAAAGAAAGAACAAGAAAGTCCACTTGCCTGCTGAAAAAAAAGCACCTTTGGGGCAACCAGGACCTGGATGACGGAGAATCTCCTTAGACAAACAGATGGAATGACCACCAGATGGAGTCCCAGTTGGCTGAACAACCGCACCCGGTGTGTAGTCCTTAATGGAGCTACATCTTGCAGTGGAGAGAAGCTTGCAGTGGGATACCTCAAGGTTCTGCCTGGGACTCAGCTACTCTTCCACATCTTCATACATTATCTAGCTGAGGGGATAGAAGGGGAAGACATTACAGGTAGTCCTCGACTTGCAATCATAATTCAGCCCAGAATTTATGTTCCTAAGTGAGGTCCGTACTTCCCTGAAGAGATGGGGAAAAAACGAGCTATGGGGTGCCGGGTGGAGTAATCCCTACTTGTGTCCATTTGGCAGCAAAAGTATGTGTGATTGTTGGTGTGTGTGATAACACGTTAGATCAGCGGTTCTCAACCTTTTTCAGGCCGAGACCCCGACCTGCGCCGCCCATGCGTGGCGCGACCCTGACCTGCGCCGTGCATGCACGGCGCGACGGCCCGCATCATGCATGCGCGGTGCGTCAGCCCAAACCACGCATGCGCGGCGCGCGCGACGGCCCGAACCGCGCATGCGCAACGCGCACGCGATGGCCCGAATTGTGCATGCGTGGTGCGACGGCCCGAATTACGCATGCGTGGCGCGCGTGCGACGGCCGAGGGGAAATGGAGAAAAAATGGCGGACTGCGGTGTTTGGCGACCCCCGTGAAACGGTCGTTCGACCCCAAATGGGGTCGCGACCCACAGGTTGAGAACCGCTGAGATAGATAGAACATTATGACCACATCTGGGATCAGGCTTAATTAATTCGAGTTAAGGTGAAGGTCAGCTAGCTAATGAGCCGGGGGCTGGACTAGAAGACCTCCAAGGTCCCTTCCAGCTCTATTCTGATTCTGATTTAAGTGAATCCCATCTGATTTTATGACCTTCTGGCCATGGTTGTTAAGTAAATCATATGGTCATTAAGGGAATCCGGCTTCCCCCGTTGACCTAAGCAGGAAAAAACCAAAGGCACAAATACAGTGAGTTTTGCCGCATTTTATGACTTTTCTTGCCACATTCATTAAGCGAATCCCTGCAGTTGTTAAATTAGTCACATGGTCGTTAAATGAATCTGGTTTCCCCATGGACTTTGCTTGTCAGGTCACAAAAGGGGGTCGCGTGACCCCGGGACGTTGAAACCGTCATAACGTGGAGTCCGTTGCCGAGCGTCCAAATTTTGGTCACGTGACCGATGGGGATGCTGCCACCATTGTTAAGTGTGAAAAACAGTCATTAAGTCACTTTTTTCAGTGCTGTTGTAACTTCGAATGGTCACTGAACGAAAAGCTATAAGATGAGGACTGTCTGCAGGCATATTTTGCCGTTTTCTTCCAGGAAAAAAGGCAAAACACGTTGCAAATCCCAGTCACGTGACCGCAGGATGCTGCAACTGGTTGTTAACTGCAAGCCAGATGCAAGTGCCCAAAACGCGATCATGTGGCCTGGGTAAGTGTGGCTGTTGTAACTTTGAGGATGGTTGTAAGTAGGTTTTTTTGAAGCCTGTTGTATCTTCAAGTGGACATTAAACAAATAATCATTAAATGAAGACTTACGGGACCGCCTTCTGCCACATGCTTCCCTTCGACCGGTGAGAGTGCACAGGGTCGGCCTCCTCCGGGTCCTGTCAGCGAAACAATGCCGTCTGGCGGGTCCTAGGGGGAGGGCCTTCTCTGTTGTGGCGCCCACCCTCTGGAACCAACTGCCCCCTGAAGTCCGCGTTTCTCCCACCCTCCCGGCCTTCCGAAAGAACCTTAAAACTTATCTTTGCCAGCAGGCCTGGGGATGATTGTGGGTTGTTGTTCGAAAGTTGTACGTGTGCCGGGTATCTATTTTTTAATATTTTGATGTTTTGTATATGTTGTGAGCCGCTCCGAGTCCCCGGAGAGGAGCGGCATACAAATCAAATAAATAAATAAATAAATAAATAAATAAACAGGGTCTTTTTTTTAGCTCCTGTGTTCCCATAACCCAGGGTTATAGTTAAACATGGTTTACAGATGAAACCCTCAAGTATCCTGGAAAGCAAAAGACCTGATATATGGGCCAAGGGAACAAAAGTATGAAGATGGTGACCACGAAAGCCCCTCCCCTTTTGCATACAACCTATTTTCCAGAGCACCTGAAGGCAGGAAAAAAACAACAACAGATGGAAACTAATGAAGGAGAGAAGCCACTTAGAACTAAGGAGAAATTTCCTGACAGTGAGGACAATTAATCCGTGGAACAGCTTGCTACCAGAAGTTGTGGGTGCTCCATCACTGCAGGCTTTTCAAGAAATGATCGGACAGCCATTTGTCTGTAATGGTATAGGGCAGGGGTCCCCAACTCCCAGTCCATGGACTGGTACCAGGCCATGGCATGCCAGCAACTGGTCCGCACAAACAAGCCCATCCCCATCCGCGGGATGCAGGCAGCACACAAAACCACCACCTGTCTGCTCTGTGGAACCGGTCCCTGGTGCCCAAAAGGTTGGGGACCTCTGGTATCAGGTCTTCTGCCTGAACAGGGGGTTGGACTAGATGACCTTCTGGGGTCCTTTTCCAACTCTGTCATTCTGTTCACTTTCACCTACCATCTTGTGTATGGGTTTCAGATACCTGATACAATTTAGCTGCAAGAGAATTGGGCATGCAGAGAAAAAAAAATCTAGAAGAGATGATAGGATTGGGAGACTGGGATTGCAGGAATCGAGTAGGTCTAGTCTAGAAGAAAAAGGAGGCCTGGGGGTGACACGATAGCCAACGATTCCAACATTTGAAGAGACCCCCCCCACTCTGTTTTTCTGGCACCTCTGCAGGAACAGTGTTTAGAGAAAATCCCCAGGTGGAAAAGTAGATTATTATTTTTGTTTGGCCAGCGACGAATTTCACAACTTTGTGGGACAAGTTTAATTGTAGGGGGGGGGGGAAATCAGTCTTATGTTTCATGTTATACTGTTGCTAATTTTTTTTTTATTAAAAGCTACTGGAACATAGGACATTAGACATGTATAAGGAGTATACTGTCCTTTTTTCTCACAGCACGGAGCAAATGAGGACTGTGTGGACGGGGAAAACCGTACACCTCTCCATTGGGCTGGTGAGTCTTAGGATTCTGTGAACTTCTATGGCTTTTTCCTCCCAAATTAAACATTTCTTCCAAGTGCAACACCTGTTGCATAGGAACAGCACAATCACAGAAGAGGGGCTGTTGCTGCTTTTTAAACAGCCCGTTGATAATCTGCAGTTGTGCACACCTTAACAGAACTTAAACATGAATAATACGTTTTCCCAGGTATCCTACCAAGTCGCCAGAGAGTCGCTTGCATCTAGTTCTTAGATCCCTCCATGAGGACAGAAGCGGCTTTTTCTTTACTATAAAAAAAGACTCTAGAAAGTGTGCAGAAAAGAGCCACAAAACTTATTAGAGGGCTGGCAGCTAAAACGTACTTAGGTTGCAGGAATTGGGTATGTCTAGTCTAGTGTAAAGAAGGACCAGATAGCAGCGCTCCAATATTTGAGGGGCTGGCACAGGAAAGAGGGGGTCAGCCTATTCTCCAAAGCACCAGAAGGACAAGAAACAATGGAAACTAATCAAGGAGAAAAGCAACCTAAATTTAAGGAGAAATGTCCTCGCAGTGAGAACAGTTAACCAATGGAACAGTTTGCCACCAGAAGTTGTGACTGGACAGCCACTCTGGTATAGGGTCTCCTGCCGGAGCAGGGGGTTGGAACTAGAACACCTCCAAGGTTCCTTCCAAGTGTGTTACTCTATTATTCTTTAAGGGGTGTTATTTGAATTCCCCAATGAACCTCCAGCTTTGGGATTCCCAGGTGGTCTCCCATCCCATTCAAGCCCTAACCAACTTAGATCCTTCTTTGCTTCCAGTACCATCCAGGCTCTGCTCTCTGCTCAGATTCATTAGGGTTGCAGCCTCTGAGTAACTTCCCCTGAGAATGCTTGGTTCTCTCAATTTCATAATTGTATTTTATCAGGGAACACGATCTAGTCAGTTTCACAACATCAAGTTGTGTGGTTGGGAACTCCAGGGCTGTTACTTCGCTTTTATGCAAGTGGCCACCCCTTTCCTCCAGCTGTGATCCGCAAGGGAAACTCGTATCATATCCTGCAAATACATTGATAGTATGCTAGAGCTCTGATTGGCCCATAAAATCTGCTATAAAAGCAGTCAAGAAAAGGGATGGATTTTTAAAAGGAGCATCAGGACAGGCTGGAACAAGTCCTGGTGTCTTTTGAGGGTGTGTGCGGCTTGCATAGATCCATCTCCTGCTGAAGGAGGCTGGTCAGCTTGTCTGCATTCACATCTTCCATAGCAAAGCTAACAGGTAAACCAAGCTTTGCTTACCTTTTCAGACAGGTGAGCACCAATTGCTTAGCTCTAAAGTTTTGCAGACATGTTGGCAAAGGCCTCCCACAGAATTTGCAAAGAGAGCAAAAAAAAAAAATACTGATGCAGCTTTGAGCTTCCATCATAAATCCACTTAATTGCCTCACTATAATTTCATGCTTGGTTTTAAGTAAATGCAGATGTTCAATTACATCACTTGCATCTTTAATCGCCTGTGAGCAGAATCAGAATCCTTGCAGTAGAACTAGTTGCAGTATTTTAGAATTATTTATTTACAGTAGTTATTATTTTTCATTGCTGCAATTTTTTTCTGCACCTTCAATTCATGGAGTCCAGCCAGTTGTTTTAAAACTACTCATGGTTTCCCACATTGCACTAAGCTATGGTTTATTTAACTACAGTTTCTTTTAAAGCTGTAGTCACAAACCACACTGGCTGAGCTGACACACCTTGCTAAACAACCCAACCATTCTGTGAGCAGAATCAGAATCCTTGCAGTAGAACTACTGGTAGTTGCAGTATTTTAGAATTATTTATTTACAGTAGTTATTATTTTTCATTGCTGCAATTTTTTTCTGCACCTTCAATTCATGGAGTCCAGCCAGTTGTTTTAAAACTACTCATGGTTTCCCACAATGCACTAAACTATGGTTTATTTAACTACAGCTTCTTTTAAAGCTGTAGTCACAAACCACACTGGCTGAGCTGACACACCTTGCTAAACAAGCAAACCATGCTGCGACTTTAGCCCAGGGTTGCAAAACTTTTTTCCCAGATTCTTACTGGCATGTCTGGGGAAACACAAACATTAGAGAAGGGTGAGAAAATGAAGGCCTGGACAAATCTTGCATTTGATTTACATTTAATCATAAACCACATACATTAATTTAGTTAAACCTGGGAGATTAATTATTCAATTGCTCTGCTTCTGATATTAAAAATGGTACCAGAAGGTTTTGTACCAAACCTGTGTAGCTGTTTTGAGTTTTTCTTGTGAACTAATTGTGCTGGGAGAATTAATTGTAATTCTAGGGCTCTGTATTATGAAATTTTAGATAGATAGATATTTTAGATAGATAGATGATGGACAACACAATATCAGAGATAAAATATTAAAATAAAGGTAAAACCATATGAGATATATATATACACACACACACACACCACACACACACACACACATACAAAAACATGTATGTAGGTCTTTGGTTATTCGGGTTTTCTCCCGCATAAAATTGGAAGTGTCTTGGCGACGTTTCAACGAAGTCCCATTCGTCATCTTCAGGCTGGTGTTTTCGGCTTCGTGCTTCTAGAATTATATCCTGTTCCTAGAAGCATGAAGCCGAAAACACCAGCCTGAAGATGACGAATGGGACTTCGTCGAAACGTCGCCAAGACACTTCCAATTTTACGCAGGAGAAAACCCAAATAACCAAAGACCTACATATATATATATATATATATATATATATATATATATATATATATATATATATATATATATATATATATATATATATATATATATATATATATATATATATATATATGCATCTGTGCATATATACACACAGACACACACAAACACAAACACATATACTTTATTTATTAAATTTATATGCCACTCAATCTAGTTTGTATTTCATTTGTAACCCTTCCCTCCTGTTCTTTCCATCTATAGAGAAATATATATTTCTTTATTAGCCAAGTGTGGTTGGACACACAAGGAAGTATATGTACTTTGTTGCTTGTATCTTACAATTTATATGGTATATGTACATATGTACAATATGTCTATGTACAATATATATCGCTTTATTTAAATACATTTGTATAACAGTGACTGCATGACCTCTGTAGATGCCATATGCTAAATAAATTAAAATTGTGCTGGGAGAGTGAGTTGAAAAGAAAGATGGAAAGAATAGGAGGGTTACCAACGGAATGCAAGCTAGATGAGTGGCATATAAACTTCATGAATAAAGTTCATTAGCGCCCATCTCATGTAAAATCCCATGAATGAAGACAGATGGTTGACGCCTCTTGAAGTTGGAGGCTGAAATTAAGGACAACCATTTTCCTACAGATTGCACGGAGACTTACTTTTGCGTTAAGTGTGTGTTTGCTATTGATACATTCCTTCTTTATTTTTCAAAAAAAAGAAAAGAAAAGAAATTTAGGGTTTATGATGTTTAGCAGAGATTAATAATATTTCCTACAAATACTTTTTTTTTTACAGTGGTCTGTTAAATTTGGTTCTGAAAATGGCATTTACTGTGATGGGCACATTGTAGAAAGCTGACGTTTATCAACATTTAAACACTGTTTTAATCCCACCAACAGCTTTATCCGGCTGTGCCTCCAGTGTGTTGCTTCTCTGCGACCAAGAAGCGTTCCTTGATGTCGCCGATAAGGTAAGTGATTTACTAATTTGGTTGTTCAGGACTCTTTTCTATTGACTCTTGTCTATTATTGGAAGGTACTCTTTTTATGAGCTGAGTAGTAAATAATACTATTTTATGGGAAGTAAAACTCCATTGAAAAATGGAAAAAAAACTCCACCCTCCAGATTGGGGAAGGCTGAATCAGATCGTAATGGTAGTTACTTAATCTGCCCATTTTATTTTATCATTCTTGCTCATTTTTGCTAATATATAAAAGTGGGCGACAATAACTTCTTTGGAAATGCCTCATCTTTGCTGAGAAATATTCCTACTATATATTTTAATGGAATTGAAACTGTCAGGTAATATGTATATGTGTCTGTATATCTATATCTATATGCATACACTTATATACATTCGTGAGAAAATCGTATATATTTCATTGTAGTCTGAACTTTAAAAACAAACCTAAGGAACTTGAGAAAAAACTTAACAAGTGAAATGATCCATATGTCATTTTCTTGTTTTGGTCTCCTTTTTTTCCTGCTGTTTTTTTTTACCGGTATATATAATTAAAGGCTTTTGTAAAAAAAAAAAAAAAAAGAAGGTTCAGATTGAATTTTAAAAGCATTTTGGTGCTTGCTAATTTGTTTGCAATTTTCCATATCATCTGTTATTTTTGCAGATTATTTCCCCCAACCGAATGCAAATTAATACCTTGTATATAAGAATATATGGATTTTTGTCCAAGGTATTCTGGCAGGTGTGTGTATATTCTCCCTGCTGGCTGGGGAATTCTGGGAATTGAAGTCCATATACATTTTCCCGTGGTCTTAGGCCAGTGGGTGGATTCTCTGAACTGTTAACTACTAGCAGAAAGTCCTCAACTTATGACCACAACTGAGCCCAAAATTTCTCTAAGTAAGAATTCGTTAAGTGAGTTTTGCCCCATTTTACAACCTTTCTTATCCCCTGTACTAAGCTATGGTTTATTTAACTACAGTTTCTTTTAAAGCTGTAGTCACAAACCACACTGGCTGAGCTGACACACCTTGCTAAACAACCCAACCATTCTGTGAGCAGAATCAGAATCCTTGCAGTAGAACTATTTGCAGTATTTTAGAATTATTTATTTACAGTAGTTATTATTTTTCATTGCTGCAATTTTTTTCTGCACCTTCAATTCATGGAGTCCAGCCAGTTGTTTTAAAACTACTCATGGTTTCCCACAATGCAGTAAGCTATGGTTTATTTAACTACAGCTTCTTTTAAAGCTGTAGTCACAAACCACACTGGCTGAGCTCCCACCCAATCAGTTCATACCCCCACTGGCAGTTAAAAGGAAGAAACAGCTAGGATCACACATTGCTCCTAGAAGCACGAAGCCAAAAACACCAGCCTGATATATACACATATATCACATATATTGGATGTTTTAATTCATGGGATGGAACTGGACAGATGACCATTTCTAAACCAATCAACTTTTACTTTGAAGTTCTTTGTTGGGCTAACGATAAAAGCGACCCTAAGCATTTTTGCAGGCTCCCCTTTTTCAGAGGGAGACCCCACTTTATCAAAGTACTGCAATAAATTGGTTTTAAGTGATCTTCCAATGTGGTTGCTTTTTGGAAAAAGTAAGCTGAGGCTCAACCTAGGGCCAGATTTGGCCATCATAAGAGTGCATGATGGGTTCTGGAACCAGCCCCTGCTCATCCTTAATTTGGTCCTGTTCTTTGTTCCCCGCTTTGGGCCCAAAGTTGAGTTTTTTGATGTCTCCTGTTGGCTCCAGAATGAGCGGACCCCCCTGATGATTGCGGCGCAGGGGAACCAGACGGCCATCTGCTCTCAGCTGCTCCAGAGAGGGGCCAAGGTCGACCTCCTGGATAAGGATGGCAAGTGAGTCTCTCCTTTGCAAACACCCACCCTGCGAGGCAGGCCACAGAATTCAGCAACCTGGAATCGGGGCAGGCAAAAGGTTTATTAGCCTAGAGAATTAGGTGTCCCTCAAATCCAGAGGTGGGACCAGATGTGGGAAGAATTGCACCAGCCACTCCCTGAGGTCCAAATTCATCTTTTAAAAAAAATACACTTTATTATTACAACACAAGTAGTACATTATATTATTGGGGTGCATTGGAATCAGTCCAGTCCAGTGTAGACTGGTGACTTACGACCACAATTGAGCTCAATATTTCTGCAACTAAGACAGACATTGACTTTTGGCCCCCATTTTATGCCCCAAAATTTATGTTGCTAAGTGAGAAATGTGTGAAGCGAGTTTTCTCCTATTTTGTGACTCTGCTCGCCACATTTGTTAAGTTGAATCACTGTAGTTAGGTTAGTAACGTGAACATTAAATGAATCTGGGGCAAAAGTCACTTACAAAATTTCTCACTTAGCAACATAAATTTTGGGCTCAGTTGTGGTTGTAACCTGTATAAGGTCTCCTGTTTGAACAAGGGGTTGGACTAGAACAGTGTTTCTCAACCTTGACAATTTTAAGGCATGTGGACTTCAACTCCCAGAATTCCACAGCCAGCATTGCTGGCTGTGGAATTCTGGGAGTTGAAGTCCACATGCCTTAAAATTGTC
>JARGCV010000988.1:935000-950000 GCA_034064705.1 Bothrops alternatus
TGGGAGACCAGAGCGACGATGAAGAAGAGGCGGAGGAAGGCCCAGAGTTACGGGAATGGCGGAGCCGATTTCGGGAGGAAAAGATGAAAGTGATCCAGCTGGAGCTGCAGCTGGACCAAAAGACGAAAGAGTGCCAGGCTCTCTCCATGGGGAGCCAGTCCTTGAAGGAGAAGCTCTGGGACCAAGTGCAGGAGATCAGCCAGATCCTGCCGGATCGGGAGGGCCGGAATCGCAACTGGCGGCAGCCGAGTCAGCACCACAGCCATGACCACATGGAGGAGGACCACTGCCTGGACCTTCTGGCCCAGCAAGTGCGAGAGCTGAAGGAGAGGAAGAAGCAGCAGGAAGCAGAGAAGGAGCTGTCCAAAGCTTCAACCCAAGAGGTGATGGCCAGTCCCACCAGGCTCCAGCCTGGGAGGGTTCAGTGGCCTGGCGTGGAGGAGGCGGAGGAGCTGAAGCGCCTGCAAAGTGAGCTGCAGGCAGCCCTGGAGGAGAAGGCCAGCGCGGCCAGGCGGGTGGAGGAGATGGAGGGGCACATGGAGAACATGAGGGCCGTCATTGGGGTCTTCGAAGCCAAGAAGAAGTCACAGAGCGCAGCCCTCAAGGAGATGGAGGCCCGGGCGCTGCAGTTGGGCGACGAGAACCAAAAGCTCCGGGGACTCCTGGGAAAACACCTGGCCGGGCCCCCTGAGAGCAGCCTTGCCCGGGCAAAGGTGGCCCAGTGCATGAGGGAGATGGAGGAGACCCAGGCCCGGGCCCGGGAGGAGATGGCGGCCATGCTGGCCGAAAACGAAGACCTGAAGAAGGAAGCCGAGGAGGCTGTCCGCAGCAGGCTGCAATTCCAAGCGGTGCCATCCGGCGCGGTCAAGAAGTGCATCTCGGCCTGGAAGAAGGTGGTCGCCGGCCTGGAGGGGGCCCTGGCCAAGCTGGAGCAGGCCTGTACTGCTCTCCTGGACAAAGCCCGGCCTCTGCAGGACGCCATTTTGGAGTCTCCTTCCAAAACCTTGGTCAACGGCAATGACCTTCCTGAAGAAGAGAAGAATGGCTGTGGTCACGAGCCGGGCCACTCGGAGACCCCTGAGGAGCTGCAGAAAAGTGGGGTAGAAAAGACCCAGCTCCATAATGGTCTTGTGGGGCAGGTGAAACTCAGGCCGAAATCTGAGGTGGTGGAAAGCAAGGCCCGTCCGTGCCGGAGAAGCTCTGACCTGGAGAAGGAGGTGTGGGACCTCAAGCAGAACAATGGTGGCCTGGTACAAGAATTGGCCCAGCTGAGCAGGGAAAGGGAGAAGCTTCAGGAAGAACTTCAGAAGTTACATGGCCCCAAAGAGGGTTCTCCTCGGGCGGAGAAGACCGAGCGCCTGATGGAAGAGCTGAAACGGACCGTGGAGTTCTTGTCCCACGAGCTCTCATTGGAGAAAGAGGAATCGGGGAAGCTGCGCCTGAAGCTGGAGGAGCAGAGGAAGGAGATGATGTTTGTGAGGAACAACTTCCTCAAGAAGGTGACCCAAGAGGCCAGCGGTATAGTTGGCGAAAACCTAGACAGCTGCATCTTGAAGGAGCTCCATTGGAAGCTGGACAATGTGGTGAGGAAGCAGAACGAAGCCTTGCAGCTGGTGTCCGAGATGGAAGAGGAGAACCATGCCCTGCAGGTTGACCGAACCCTCCTGCCAGATCCCAGGAGCCCTGGCAAGGACAAACTTGGTCAAGAGATCTTCTTGGAGGCCTCCGAGGTCATCGGAGAAAACTGGAGAGTCCGAGAGCAGATGGTGGAACTGGAGAAAGGCTTGCAGGAGATGAAGAAGTTGCTGGTTGCATCTCAAGGGACTCCAGGAGGCATCAAGGTGGTCAGCCTGATGCAGCTCCTGGACCGAGTCCTGGCCCAGATGGCTGATCTGCGCCAGGAGGAGGAGCAGGTCCTTAGCAAGTATGAGAAGATCTGCAGCATGCTGTCCACCAGGGCTCAGGTCCTAGGGGAGGAACTGGCGGCCCTCCGGGAGAAATTCGAGGAAGCCAGTGGAGCATCTGCCCATCACAGAGAAGCCCTTGACCGTGAACAGCAGAAGACTCAAGAGCTGATAGCCGAAGCTCTGGAACATGAGGAGGAAGTGGAAGAGCTGAGAGGGAAGTCCCAGAGGTTGGAGGGCACGGTGGACAAGCTGAATAAGAAAGTGGACGATATCGCCAAGATGTGCCAGGAGAGAGACATCAAGGTAAGAACCGAAGGGTGAGGGGCAACTTTTAACAGAATGACAGAGTTGGAAGGGACCTTGGAGATCTTCTAGTCCAACCCCCTGTACCATTTCAGACAGGTGGTTGTCCAGTCTCTTCTTTTTTTTTTTTTGAATGTAATGATTTTATAAATGGCAATAAAAACCAATAATTCTAAAGTCTTAAAAGCAATCATTCTGACATTTCAGACTTCCAGCCACTCGCAAATAATGTTTACCCACAAATATCTGATACTACGAACAATAATTCCTCCAGCATGTATGCTGAGAAGGCAGCAAATATTTTAGCTAACACTTTAAAAACAAGATTGCTTGCCCCTTTCTTATTTATTACAGCTATTTATCACATCTTCTTCCCTGCTTCCGTAGCAACTATGCACTTTGTCTTAGCTAGCAGTTCCAATGTTAGCTTCTGTTTGTTGATGCTGTGTGGAGGCTTCCTTCAGATCCTGTTGTTCTTGTATGCTTGATTTAATTGCATGGAGTGCATAGTTAATGCTAGTGTTTCCAGTCCAGCTCCAGGATCCAAAAAGGGGGTTGTATAACATGCCTTTGACCACCTTAACTGAAAAACCATTTGATTCCAGAAGACGCTCTAACTCTTCGGGTGATATGAATTTGTCCCAGTCATGAGTGCCTACTGGAACAATACCCAGTAATTTCTCAGCAATGACAATGCCAAAAATATAGGAGAGCTGAGTTTTGTTCAGTGTAGTAATAAAGAGGGAACCTTCAGGTTTTAATACTTCACCAAAGCATTTGATGAACTTTTCAACGTCAGCCACATGTTCTACTACTTCAGAAGCAACAACTATGTCAAATTGTTCTGATCCCTCTTCCACAATATCTTCTAGTGCACAGGCTCTGTACTGAATCCTTTTGGTAAGGGCTGGATCAAATGAATTATGCAGTTCCGCTGTCCGGATGCTGTCTTCCAAAGGATCAATTCCAGTAACTGAAGCTCCCAGTCTAGCTAGGGGCTCAGTTAGTAGTCCACCACCGCAGCCAACATCTAGGATCTTCATGTTAAAGAGTGGGCTTCCTAGCTGATGGTCATTTCTCAGATTCAATATAGTATCTCTAATAAAAGGCACTCTGATATCATTCATAGAATGCAGGGCTGCATAGTCTCCATCCTCATCCCACCATTTGTGTGCCAGCCGTTGGAATCTTCTAAGTTCTTCTGGATCTACTGTTTGCCAAGTGCTGTATGGTTGATCTGTAAATGTTATTTTGTTTCTCACTTTAGTCAAATTTACAAGTTCACCATAATTTGACTGTACTTTAATACAAAACGATTCTTGAAATATCTGATGAAGTTGACTTTTGTGATTCCCCGATAACGGCCGGAGATTCAGGAGGCGCCCATAGCCCACCCGACTTCGCGTCATCCCAGTCTCTTCTTAAAAGCCTCCAGTGATGGAGCACCCACAACTTCTGGAGGGAAGCAGTTCCACTGGTTGATTGTCCTCACTGTTAGGAAGTTTCTCCTTAGTTCTAGGTTGCTTCTCTCCTTGATTACTTTCCATCTGTTGCTTCTTGTCCTGCCTTCAGCTGCTTTGGAGAATAGCTTGACTCCCTCTTCTTTGGGGCAGCCCCTGAGATAGTGGAAGACTGCTATCCTGTCCCCCCTGGTCCTTATCTTCGTTAAACTAGACATACCCAATTCCAGCAACCATTCTTCATTCGTTTTAGCCTCCAGCCCCCTAATCATCCTTATTGCTCTTCTTGGCCCTCTTTCCAGAGTCTCAACGTCTTTTTTATAGTGTGGTGACCAAAGCTAGATGCAGTATTCTAAGTGTGGTCTTACTAGGGCTTTATAAAGGGGTACTAATACTTAGTATTAAATGCTCCCTTAGAAAATACTTAGTGTTTTGAGGAAGCCATGGGTCACACCGCGGTTCTGGAGCATTGAGGCCACCAGAGGAGTGGGCCATATTCACACAGGTGTGCAGCACAAGAATCCGGTGGTTCTTTGTGTATGAATGTCTGTGGAGATCCTCAGTCCTCCAGGTCATAGTTAATCCAAAGGTGCTTTTTTTCCCTCAGCAGGCAGCATCTGGACTTTCTGGTTTTTCTTTGAAGACGTTTCCCTTCTCATCCAGGAAGCTTCTTCCACTCTGATTGGATGGTGGGGAAGGGAAAGATTTATACTCCTTTGTGTATGAACCACAATCTCCCTACAGGGAGTCCTTGAATAAGCCATGATGGTTGTAAATCCAGTCGGTTCTCCAATTTTATGACTTTTTTTTTGCAGCAGTCACTGACTAAGCGAATGTTCTTGTGAGTTTTGAGCCAATGGTTTGCTGTGGGCGCAACGTAAGGGGTTGAGTGACACCTTCCCCCCAAATACTGTACAACACGCTCACATAACGCGGGGCGTTGCAAACAGCTGTAAAGGCAGCCATGTTGCCAAGTCCACAAAAGGTGATCACGTGACCACGGGGCGGGGGCGGAGCAAGCCTTGGAACTTCAGAACCTGGTTGGGCGCTCGGCACCCGACTCCTATTTATGACGGTTGCAAGATCCTGGGGTCACCTGACTGCAGGTTGTGATGCTCTGACAAACAAAGTCAGTGGGGAAGCCGGATTCGCTTAACCCGCACTGACTTAACGATGGCAGTGATTCACTTAACGACTGTGGCAAGAAAGGTCATTAAATGGGGAAATTCTCACTTAACCACTGTCTCAGTTAACCACAGGGCTCCATTGTGGTCGTAAGCCGAGGACCACCTGTACGGTCTGTTCTGTTTCCCCTCAGATCAAGAAGCTGCTGAAGGAGACGGAGAAGCTCTCCAGCGAAATCCTGAACTTGCGCAGCGAACGCACCCGCCTGATCCTGCAGAATGAGGTGAGCCGCGTAGGACTGGATGTGGCGGTGTGACACGTGGGATATAAACCGATTCTAGTGCTGGCATTTTGTCATGTTTCAACAAGTTGATCCTGGCAAATTCAGTCACTCTATAAAGTATGAATAATGTAACCCAGAGTTGAGAAGTATATATGTAATAGAAATTGAATCTTCCATATTGGTGGTGGGATTAATGTTTGTTAATGTTTGTATTTTGTCTGGTGGAGGGCACTTTTCATAGTGCACTGTTTTATGTGTTCAATTAATAAAAAATTAAAAAACAAAAAAAAAAAAACAAGTTGATCCTGGCGATGCCAACCAAGGAGGCTTTTGCAGCCAAAAGAAGTAAATAAATCAGGAACTGGTAACGTTGAGAAATACCCTACACTACGGTATTTGGTCTGGATTCGAAAACTCGAATCTAGTTTAAATTCAGCAATCTCTCTCCGCCTCTGATCGATGAGGTGGAGGATTGCTCCCAGCAGCACGACCGCCATCTTGACTTTTGTGACCACGTCCTGGTGGACGTCCCTGAACCTGCAGCTTCTAGGAGATTTTGGAGATGCTGGAAATCTCCTAAACCCGTGCTCCACTTTGGGAAGGGAATCGTGAAATGTCCCAATCCCAGTGAGTCAATCAGAGTAGAGCTGGAAGGGACCTTAGAGGTCTTCTAGTCCAGCCCCCTGCTCAAGCAGGAGACCCTACACCATTTCAGACAAATGGCCGTCCAGTCTCTTCTTAAAAACCTCCAGTGATGGAGCACCCACAACTTCTGGAGGCAAATCATCCCACTGGTTTATTGTTCTCATTGTCAGGAAATTTCTCCTTAGTTCCAGGTTGCTTCTCTCTTTGTTCAGTTTCCAACCATTGTTTCTTTTCCTGCCCTCTGGTCCTCTGGTGAATAACATGACCCCTTCTTCTTTGGGGCAGCCCCTCAAATACTGGAATACTGCTATCGTGTCTCCCCTATTTCTTCTTTTCTTCAGACTAGCCAAACCCAAGTCCCGCAGCCGTTCTTCGTATGTTTTGGTCTCCAGACCTTGGATCATCTTAGTTGCTCTTCTCTGATTTTTTTCCAAACTCTCAACATCTTTTTCTGTGATAAGGTGACCAAAATTGGTTGCAGTATTCTTACTAGGCCTTTGTAAAGCGGTACTAGTCTGTCGCGTGATCTTGATTCTATGCGTCTGTTTATACCAGGCTTTTTCAACCAGTGGTACGGGGACCACCTAGGGTCCATTGGCACCTGGCAGGGGGTACGCGACCATCCTAGAAAAGGGGTAGTGGGGCAGGGGAATGAACTGAACCAGTGGCATCACCGCACAAGCCTGAGCGAGAGATGGCTGGAGCTGCAGGGCTGTTGGGGATCAGCCGAAGCGCCAGGATCGGCGCTTCTTCGGGGCTGTCGGGGCTCAGTGGAAGCGTCAGGATCAGTGCCAGGTTCCAGCTGGAGCTCAGCGCTGATCCTGACGCTTCTGCTGAGCCCAGAAGAAGCACCGATCAGCTGGAATGTTGCAGCCTCTCCAGGGTCTTGTGATTTACATTCAGATGCTTGGCAACTGATTCATATTTATGATGGTCACAGTGTCCCAGGGTCATGTGAAGGGACCAAAACCTGCTGCAACCACCCAGCAAACGGGGGGGGGATAAAAACCAAACACCCCCCACCCCCACTGCCAGTCCTCAACAGAAATGCTCACAACAATGGAAACCTCGGACAGGAGGAAGAGCGCCGCCGGGTGGGCAGGCAGGTGTCTCGCTCGGCTGTCGCTTGGGGGGCATTTTTTTCAGTGCCATTGTAACTTCGAGCAGTCACTAAGCGAACTGTTGTAAGTCGAGGACTACCTGTACCTCACTTTTTTTAATTTTTTTTTGATCAAGTTTTTGACACCTTGCTAGGTGACGGGTGGTCCTCAGACGTTGCTGTATCCTAAAAATGGTACAATAGGTGAAAAGGTTGAAAAGCCCTGGTTTATACAACCCAGGATTGTATTAGCTTTTTTGGCTGCTGCTGCTGCACACTGCTGGCTCATAGTCAAGTGACCGTCCACCAGGACTCCAAGGTCCCTCTCACAGTTGCTGTTTTTAAGACAGATCTTACCCAATCTGTACTTGTACCTTTGATTTTTTTCTACCTAAATGTAAAACTTTGCCTTTTTCCACATTAAAACTCATTTGGTTGGATAGGGCCCCTTGTTCAAGGCTGTCAAGATATTTTTGGATCCTGAGTTTGTCTTCTGGGGTGTTGGCGATTCCTGCCAGTTTAGTGTCCTCTGCAAATTTGATGAGTTCCCCTTCAATTCCCTCCATTTATGAAGATATTGAAGAGTCCTGGGCCTAAGACGGAACCTTGTGGTACCCCACTGCTTACTTCTCTCCATGGGGATGTAGTGCCATTGAGGACTACTCCTTGTGTATGGTCTGTTAGCCAGCTACAGATCCACCTGGTGGTGACGTTGTCTATTCTACCCTTTTCTAGCATACCAAGAAGTAGGTTGTAGTCTACTTTATCAAACGCCTTACTAAAGTCTAAGTATACTACGTCCACTGCGTTTCGCTGGTCTATTAGTTTAGTCACTTTCTTGAAGAATGAAATAAGGTTGGCTTGGCATGATCTGTTTTAACAAACCCATGCTGGCTACTAGTTATAACTTTGTTTGCTTCTAGTTGTTCGCAGATCTGGTTTTTGATGATCTTTTCTAGGATCTTCCCAGGTGTTGATGTTAGACTGATTGGTCTGTAGTTTCCTGGGCCCATTTTTTTTTCCTTTCCTGGGTTCTCGACTTACAACCACAATTGAGCCCAGAATTATCATTAAATTGTTGCTGTCATTAAGCAAGACACCCATGCAATTCCAGCTATCCCATTGCAGTCGTTACGCAGAGCATGAGGTCAGGGAGGCTCTGGGTTGCTGAAAGGATGTCGTAGGTTGAGGACTCCCTGTATGGGGCTGTTGAGCTGCTGATCGCTGAGCCCCTGTGCTGTTTCTCAGCCCTCCTCTTGATTTATTTCAGGTTGCGCAAAAGAACCACCAAGAGATCGTGGCCGTATACAGGACCCACCTGCTCAATGCAGCCCAGGTAAGACAGATGGCAACATCCAGCAGCTCTCCCTCTCCCTCTCATGTGGTCTCTCCCTCTTTTTCTTCTTTTTTCTCTCTCTCTCCTTCTCTCCCTCTCTCCTCCTCTCCCCCTCTCTCCCCCTCTCTTGTGTGCTCTCTCCCTCTTTTTCTTTTTCTCTCTCTCCCACCTCTCTCCTTCTCTCTTTTCCTCTCTCTTTCCCTCTCCTTCTCTCTCTCCTTCTCTTTCTCCCTCTCTCCTTTTCGGTCTCTCTCTCCCCCTCTCCTTCTTTGCCCCCCCTCTCTCTCCCTCTTCCTCTCTCTTGTGTGTTCTCTCCCTCTTCTTTTTTCCCCTCTCTCTCCCAGATCTCTCTCTCCTTCTCTCTCCCTCTCTCCTTTTCTCTCTCTCCCTCCCTCTCTCCCTCTCATGTGCTCTCTCCCTCTTTTTCTTCTTTTTTCTCTCCCACCTATCTCTCCTTCTCTCTCCTTTGCTTTCTCCCTCTCTCCCCCTCTCCTTCTCTCCCCTCTCCCTCCCTCTCTCTCCCTCTCCTTCTCTCCCCTCTCCCTCCCTCTCTCTCCCTCTCATGTGCTCTCTCTCTTTTTCTTTTTTCTCTGTCCCACCTCTCTCTCTCTTTCCTTCTCCTTCTCTCCCCCTCTCCTTCTCTCCCCTCTCCCTCTCCCTCCCTCTCTCTCTCCCTCTCCCTCCCTCTCTCTCCCTCTCATGTGCTCTCTTTTTCTTCTTTTTTCTCTCCCACCTATCTCTCCTTCTCTCTCCTTTGCTTTCTCCCTCTCTCCTTCTCTCCCCCTCTCCTTCTCTCCCCTCTCCCTCCCTCTCCCTCTCTCCCTCTCTCTCCCTCTCCTTCTCTCCCCTCTCCCTCTCATGTGCTCTCTCTTTTTCTTTTTTCTCTGTCCCACCTCTCTCTCCTTCTCTCTCTTTCCTTCTCTCTTTCCTTCTCCTTCTCTCCCCCTCTCTTCCTCTGTCTTGTGTGCTCTCTCTCTCTTTTTCTTCTTTTCTCTCTCCCACCTCTTTCTCCTTCTCTCTCTCTTTGCTTCTCCTTCTCCTTTTCTCTCTCTCTCCTCTCCTCTCTCTTCACACTAACTACTGCACCATCATGGCTTCCAATTATGATCTACCTCTATTAGATTTATTTCTGGCATTTGCTTTGAAGGGAAATTCTTGTGGTGCCACTTATATTATTGGGGGGATATTCTTCTCCAATGCAGGGATACATGGATGAGGAGGTCCATGCCATGCTGTTGCGGATCCTGAGGACAGACTGAAGTCTGGAAAACTCTGTGTGAGAACCTTATTTATAGATCTATTTCTAAAAGGCACATCTATGATCACCGTTGTTCACAATTTCATCTGATCCCTACATTCCCCCCATGATAAACAAGATTTCGGTCACTGCCAGCAGTTTTTTTAAGGGTCTCCCACACACTTCTGTTTTTTCTCAAGTGGCAGGCAGTTCCAGGGGCAGCTTTGCAAGGTCAGTCAGAGAATCATTTAGCAATAGCAATAGCACTTAGACCGGGGGTAGGCAACCTCGGCTCTTTTATGACTCATGGACTTCAACTCCCAGAATTCCTGAGTCAGCATATAAGTTTAAACAAACAAACAAATAAATAAATTTCCCAGATTGCTTGCAAACGCATTTGGGAATCAGAGGGGATAGCAATCCCCTTTTTTCATTCCAGGTTTAATTTCACATGGCGCTAAAACCACGTTTCCATCCTCTTCCCTGCAGGTGAGAAAACCAGCTCCCAATTCACCAGGAGCCAGCTCCGATTTGGGGTATTGCCCGTTGCGCGAGACCATGGCAGGAAGGGTGCAACTTTGCGACCCTGCAAGGCGCGTCCTGCCTTTTGCCAAACCGCTGGAATTACGAATGCAAAATGGACCACTGGTTTGCACGGTGTCTGAATGTCTGCCTCGCTCTTTAGATGGAGAGCCGGGTTGGGGAAGGGAGGGGGGGGGCAGAAGGAAAAGCTTCTGCCGTAAGATTTTGGGGTATAAGCAGTTCTTGCAAGGGAATCAGGAAAGACTTGCTCTTCAATTGACGGATGCCAGCAGTAACCACAAAGCAGAGCTGGAGTCATCAAATATTTCTCATCCCGTAATTATTAAATGTGCAAATTACCCTGTAACTTACACCAGCAACTGGGCAATGAGATTTAGATGGGCTGTTGCAGTTCGTGCAACTAAAAGTATGTTTCAGAAGAGTTGGAATGGTGTAGATCAATGTGTTTCTCAACTGTGGCTCTTGACAGTCTGCGGACTTCAACTCCCAGAAGGCTGGGGAATTTTGGGAATTGAAGTACACACAACTTCAAGGGTTGAGAAACCCTATCCTAGATTTTGCATTGCCATTCTTTAGGGATATTCCTTGCCCCCCTCCCCCAAATATCTTCAGTGCTAAGAAAATATAAATATTGGGGGGTACCCAACGGTTATCTAGTCTGATTTTTTACCAAAGATTGTTAAACCTTTGTTGAGTTATTAGGATATGGGATTTTTTTTAAAATAAAAGACCAAACAAACAAGAAAAAACCTTACGAATAAATTATGGGCGTCGTCTTCTATGAGTCTTATGTATTTCGTTTTAGGGTTGCAGATGGCCCAGTTCACCGTAACTTGGAGAAAGGGTGTGATCCATATTTTGGATCTTGGATCAGTCTCTAAGCTCTTGGAGTTCAACTGGTTAATCACTTAAATATGAGCCAACAGGGTGCAGCCGCCGCCAAAAAGGTTAATGCAACCCTAGGCTGCATTAACAGAGGGACAGAATCAAGATCAGATGAAGTTTTAATACCACTTTATAAGACCCACACTTGGAATAGCACACCCAATTTTGGTCACCACATATAAACAAGATGTTGAGATTCCTGAAGGAGTACAGAAGAGAGCAACAAAGATGATTAGGGAGCTGGAGGCTGAATCATTTGAAGATCAGGAATGGCAGGGATTGAGTATGTCTATATGTGATGGACATTCTTGTTGAAATTAGGTCATTAAGTGAGGAGTAAAAACAGTAACTGTGAGAAGGACCTTGGAGTCCAAGTGGATGATCGCTTAAACGTGAGCCAGCCATGTGCGGCAGCAGCCCAAAAAGCCAATACAATCCTTGGTTGTATAAACAGAGGTATAGAATCAAAATCATGTGAAGTATTAGTACTGCTTTATAAAGCCTTAGTAAGGCCACACTTTGAATCCTGCATTCAGTTTTGGTCACCACATTACAAAAAAGATGTTGAGACAGTGGAACAGCTGGCCTTCAGAAATCGTAGGTGCTCCATCACTGGAAGTTTTTAAGAAGAGACTGGACAGTCACTTGTCTGAAATGGTATAGGTTTTCCTGCTTGAGCGGGGGGCTGGACTAGAAGACCTCCAAGGTCTCTTTTAGATTATATTCTATTCCATTTCATTCCATTATTCTATTCTATTCCATTCTATTCTATTCCATTCCATCCCATCCTATCCTATCCCATTCCATTATTCTATTCTATTCTATTCTACATTCCATTATTCTATTCTATTCTATTCCACTCCATTCTATTCCATTCCACTCCATTCCATTCCATTATTCTATTCCTATTCCATCCCATCCCATTATTCTATTCTATTCTATTCTATTCTATTCTATTCTATTCTATTCTATTCTATTCTATTCTATTCTATTCTATTCTATTCTATTCTATTCTAATCCTATCCTGTAATTCTATTCTATTCTATTCTATTCTATTCTATTCTATTCTATTCTATTCTATTCTATTCTATTCTATTCTATTCTATTCTATTCTATTCTACTTTGAGAAAAGTGCAAAGAAGAGCAACCGAAATGATTATAGGCCTGGAGAGTAAAACATATGAAAAGCAGTTGCTGGAATTGCGTAGGTCTATTTTAATGAAGAGAAGGACAAGGGGGGACATGATAGCAGTGGTCCAACATCTAAGGGGCTGCCCCAAAGAAGAGGGAGTCAACCTATTCTCCAAAGCGCCTGAAGACAGGACAAGAAGCAACGGATGGAAACTAATCGAGGAGAGAAGCAACTTGGAACTAAGCTTCCTGACAATGAGAACTATCTCCAGATCCACCGATTTCCAACCAGTTGCCTCCTTTCTGAAGATTGTTTGCCCTGAACAAAGCAAGAAAGAATTGGGGTGTTGAGCAAGGGTGGAAACCATCCCTTTGCCAAGGCCAGGGAGAATGTGGGGTGGTAATTAATGGGTACACTGGGACTGGGGGGGGTTCACCCCAATCTTCAGCCAAAAGTATCCATGGGATGGCTTTGGTCCAGTCACTTTTTTGCTATCCAGTCCACCCCACAATGAACTGAAGGGAAACCCCATCTTAAGTCATCACGAGGACCTGAAGAAAGCAGAATATAAAGGTAACATGGTAATCCTTGACTTACGGGGGGGCAGAATTTCCATTACTAAGTGAGGTGGTTGTTAAGTGGATCAGAGTGGATCAGAGGAATGCTGTGGATATAATTTACTTGGACTTCAGTAAGGCATTTGATAAAGTAGATCACAACCTACTACTCGATAAGATAGAAAAATCTGGAGTAGACAGCATCAATGTGTGGTCCTCAATGGAACTGCATCTACATGGAGGGAAGTGTGTAGTGGGGTGCCCCAGGGCTCTGTTCTGGGCCCAGTGCTCTTCAATATCTATACCAACGATTTGGACAAGGGGATAGATGGGGAAATCATCAAATTTGCAGACGACACCAAGCTGGCAGGAGTAGCCAACACTCCAGAAGACAGGCTTAAGATACAGAAGGATCTGTACGAACACTGGGCGCTGTCTAACAAAATGAAATTCAATGGTGAAAAAAGTAAGGTTCTACATTTAGGCAAGAAAAACCAAATGTACAGGTATAGTATAGGGGGTACCTTGCTCAATAGTAGTAACTGTGAGAGGGACCTCGGAGTCCTAGTGGACAATCACCTAAATGTGAGCCAGCCGTGTGTTGCAGCTGCCAAAAAAGTCAACACAGTTCTCAAGGAGAGAAGCAACCTAGAACTAAGGAGAAACTTCCTGACAGTGAGAACAATTAACCAGTGGAACCACCTGCCTCCAGAAGCGGTGAATGCTCCAACACTGGAAGTTTTTAAGAAGAGACTGGACAGCCATTTGTCCGAAATGGTGTAGGGTTTCCTGCCTGAGCAGGAGGTTGGCCTAGATGAACTCCAAGGTCCCTTCCAACTTTATTATTATTATTATTATTATTATTGTTGTTGTTGTTGTTTTGTTGTTGTTATTATTATTGTTATTATTATTATGCGTGCCTGACTTTATGTCCTTTTTCGTGTATTTTATTTAGGAAATTTATATGGGCCTCCTCCTTACCGTGATTCCAGGTGGTTTACAAGCCATGAAAACACAGTATAGAAAATAAAATAATAAAAATCAATAACCCCTCACCCTCACGGTTGTTAAGTTAATCCCTGCAGTTGTTAAGTAAAACGCACGGTCATTAAATGAATCTGGCTTTCTGGTTGACTTGGCTTGCAAACAGCGAGAGCATGATATCGGGATGCTGCAACTGGTATAAATGCATACTGGTTGCTGGGTGCCCGGATTTTGATCAGGGGCCTGTAAGGATGTTGCGACCGTCATAACTGCAAGGATTGGTTGAAAGCCACTTTTTTCAGAGACTGAAAATTGTAACTTCAAAGATTTGGAGGCTAGATCGCATGATGAACGGTTGATGGGGATAGCTGTGTCTCCAGACTATTGAAGAGGGCAAGGATTGGGGAGACACGCTAGCAGTCTTCCAATATTTGGGGGGCTGCCCCAAAGAAGACGGGGGGTCCACCTATTTTCCAAAGCACCTGAAGGAAAGACAAGAAGCAACGACGTCAGTTCGGCATTTAACACAATCGTTCCCCAGCATCTAGTAGACAAACCGGGTCTTTTAGGCTTAAGCACTCCTCTGTGCAACTCGATTCTTGATTTTCTCACCAACAGGCCCCAATATGTGCGAGTTGGAACAAATACCTCTAATATCATTTTATTGAGCACAGGTTCTCCTCAGGGCTGCGTCTTAAGTCCTCTGCTGTTGACCCCTGTTGACCCATGACTGTGTGCTAGGTATGCCACCAACCATATTGTGAAGTTCGCAGATGACACAACAGTAGTGGGCGGGCCTTATTCAGGATGACAAGGTGGAAGCTTACCACAAGGAGGTTGAGGGGTTGGTGAACTGGTGTAAGGAAAACAGGCTAGTTTTAAATACCAGAAAAACCAAAGAGATCATTGTCGGTTTCAGAAAAGGCAGGCGCAGCCACACTTCTCTGTGCATAAATGATTCACCTGTGGGGATGGTTACCAGCGTCAAATTCCTGGGTGTGCAGCTAACAAGTAGGCTGGCTTGGTCGCTCAACAGCGAGACACTGGTGAAGCGGACTCAGCAGTGCCTGCATTTTCTGCCTCGCATGAGAAAAGCACATCTTCCTTCCCCTGTCCTGACCACTTTCTACAGGGGGATGATCGAGAGCATCCTGGCATACGGCATCACAGTCTGATTTGGAAGCATCCCTGCTTCAGACAGGAAGGCGGTGCCGAGGGTGGTGAGGACGGCAGAAAAGATCTTTGGCAGTTCCCTCCCTCCCATCCAGGACATAGCGCAGAAGCGCTGCTTGAGCAGGGTCCGTAAGATCATCTGGGACACGACACATCCTCTTCACGACCTGTTTTCCTTGTTCCCTTCTGGGAGGGGGGGGCTCCGGGGTATCCATAGCAGAACATCCAGATTCAGCCAGAGTTTCATCCCATACAGCATTAGCCTGCATGGAATGAAACTATGAAACTTAATCAAGGAGAGAAGCAACCTTGAATTAAGGAGAAACTTCCT